>WBMV01001391.1:2674092-3110121 GCA_013396655.1 Campylorhamphus procurvoides | reverse complement strand
CAGCAAGGCCGTGGATGGGCCGCACGTCAAGGTGAGGGGTGGGATGGGGGGGTGGGGTGGCTCGAAAGGGGGTCCGGGGGATGTGGCTTTGGGGACTCCGTGGGCCCCGCAGTTCAGGAGGGACATTCAGGGGCTGGAGGGGGTCCGGGGAAGGATAAGGAGGCTGGGGAGGGATCTGGAGGGCAGGTCCCATGAGGAGGGGCTTGGAGGGGCTCAGCATGGGGAAAAGGAGGCACAGGGGAGGGGTTATTGCTCTCTGCAACTCCCTGACAGGAGGGCAGGGTCGGGCTGTGCTCCCAGGGAAAAAGGACCAGGACAAGAGAAGGCATCCAGCTGTGCCACGGGACGTTCAGGTTGGACATCAGCAGGAATTTCTTCCCATAAAGAGTGATTAAACATTGGAATGGGCTGCCCAGGGAGGTGCTGGAGTCGCCGTCCCTGCAGGTGTTTAAGGAAATGCTGGCCGTGGCACTCAGTGCTCTGGGCTGGGTGACAAGGTGGGGATGGGGCACGGGGTACACTCGGTGACCCCAAAGGCCTTTTCCAATCTCAGTGGTGGGACACGAGTGAACCCTTTCCCACGGGCCGTGGCAGCAGGTAGAGCTGCCTGTGCTGATTCCCAGGAAAGGAGTGGCCCGTGGGGTGAAGCAATGGGCTTTCTTTGGAGAGCTGGGGCGGTGGGCAGTGCCACACAGACACAGTGCAGCTGGTGCTGGGGCTGCCAGGCTGTGTCAGCAGCTCACTCGGTCCTGGCCTTGCTCCTGAGTCTGTTCCAGGCCCACAAGTGACACAGCAGCACGTTGTGCTATTGATGAGGAGTAGCAGCAGCAGGAAGGAGTTGCTGTGACTTGGTTCAGTAGTGCAAAGACAGAAGGTGAAGTGGAACATGCCCAGTGGCACGTGGTGCTGGGAGCTGAAGTGAATGTGGAGGGTGGAATGCTGTAGGAGGTGACAGTGGCAGGAGCTGACAGGACTTCTGGGAAGGCAGAATTTGATCGGATGCACTGGCCTTGTTTGCCAATATTCAAATCCAAATTAGGTTTGACAAGAAAAAGATATTTTTGATGTCAGTTCTGTTAATTCACTACGGCAGCAGCAACAGCACCGATAAGATTCCACATCCAGCTGGATCATCTTAAGTGAAACCAGACTGAGTTTGCAAAATTAGCAGGATGGAAATATGTAAAACAGCTGAATGTACATGTGTCAGATAATGCAGAAACATACTAAAGACATTTGAAAGTAGGAAAATATTGTCTGCAAAGCTAAAACATCAATAAAAGGCTGTCATGGACATTCTGTTATGTCTTCTCAAGATAATTTAAAAAATGTTTGGGTTCATCATATGACTGGGTTTAGTTCTGTGTTTCAGTTCTTGTAGTCAGTTTTGTGCTTGTTGGTCGGTTTTATTTTTCAGATGTGGTGTAGTCTGAAAATGAGAGTTGGTACATTAGTCAGGAAAGATTAACCTAGAACTGGTTTGTATTGAGTCTGTTTGTGACCATAGTGGCTGCACAGATTTACTCTGGCTACTGTTTCTTTTCAGTTTGGGGTTTCACTGAGGCCATTCTCATCTCCTTTCCAGAGCAATCCAAGACCTAGAACTATGAGCTATTCCCCTGTTCTTACTTATGTATGTGGGAAAGGTGTTATCTGTTGCTTCTGAAATAAGTGTCTTGCTTAGCCTTTAAAATCTGTTTTACTTCTGTTGCAAGTAAGTGACAGAATAACTCTGAGCACCCAAGGAAGCAGCAAACCCCCAGGAGGTACTGATTGATTGCAGTGGAGCTGATTCTAACTGGTGCAAGGGGTTTGGGAGGGCACAAATATTTCATTTGATGCCTTAAAGCTGTAGGTGTGAGACACTTACCTGTTGGAGGCTGTGTGTCAAGAACAGAGAAAACTATGGCAGAATATTCAGGCTCTGGATTTGGGGGTGGGGTTGTTAAAGTTTTTTTTTTCTTTTAAATAAAGAATTTCAGTCTTGAGTAAAGAACCCTTCTTGTGATACAACATACATTTTGATTTCTTGGAGTGGACAATTTCAACTGATTCTTTGCTGGTTTCCCTAACTGCAGGATAGAGACAAAAATGGTACAGAAAAGCTTTGAAACTTGGGATGGATGTTAACCCATCAGGATTCGCTGTTACATATGATCAGTTCTTGTCTGAATTTCTTAAGGTATTACTTTAAACCAAGGAGATGCAAATGACCTGCTGGTTGTTTCTCCACTGGTTTCACTGTTCCTAAATCATTAACAGAATAAATGAGGCACTGCAAACTGGTGCAGCACCATCCTGAGTTACTCCCAAGAACACACATCTTCACAGTGGCCTCAGTTGTCTCTCATCAATCACTCCTTAAGTTGAATTGATGTTTAAAGTAGGTGAAGACATGGGAATGTGTAACTTACTCTGATTTTATGTGCTGTGACACGTGCCCAGCTGCACTGCTCTCCAAAATGTGTCTCTTTATTGGGCTTGTGAAAGGTTCTGGGCACTGAAGTCACTGAGCTATTTTGGCAGTATCCAGATCAGTGCTGTCAAGATCCAGTGTAAGGCAGATGGAGCTGAAAAAGCTGAGTTACAAGAAATTGAGAAGAGTGGTGACTGCCTTATTGGAAAAATTCCTTGCATCTTAAAATAAACCCTGATTAATGCATTGGAAATCCTTCAAATGGTGGGTTGTGCAAAGAGAAGGAACATGCTGCATGTAAGGTTTAGTTTATATTCAAGTGGGTTATTAGAGGACAGAATCATCACCCAGAGCAAGGCAGAAAAGTTATAGGCATAGCAGGTTCTTATGATGTAGTAAATGTCCTGTGTGGATTGGGAAGGATGATGAATATCTTGACACAAGTTTCTTCATAATCAGATGGCAAAAATAAAGTGGTAAACTGCATTTTTGAAGCTAGACAGCCTTTTTTCCATGGACTTTACCAAAAATTCATACAGGATATACAAGGAAGAGAAATTATTCTTCTTAATCTGTCCCAGAGGTGACTTTTCATATCTGTTAAATATATGAATAAATAATAGTAATCACAAGCCTCATGGATAATGTTGATGACCATTTGAAAAAACCCAGCATACAGTACATTGTTTTAAATGTTAAATTGCAGTGGAGCTGGGCCTGATTCTTTTCCATGATGCTCTTTGAAGTTTTGTCCTCTCTTATGTTCTTTTCATGTGTTCTGGGCCTTCCTTCCCCTACAGGACATGCTCATTTGGGTTGAATTTCTGAGGAGCCCTTGCAATGCAGAGTGAAATTTGCTGAAAATCTCTTCTTTTACTGTTCAGAACCCTCTCACCTGCAATGCTTTACATTTTTCTGTGCCAGCATTTTCCTCTGGAGATGTTTTATATTTTGCTTGCTTACTCATATTTCAGCACTTGAAAAATTACTCTGGTGAAAAATTCACAACATTATTATTTTGGGTAGCAAATCATTCAGTGATTGCTTTTAGAATATTCTTCATCTTTCCATGTGATTTAGAAAAAATCAGTGGAAAGTTCAAGCTGCTGGCAAAAGGTAATGAAAAAGAGAGCATTTTTGTCAAATTGATTTATCAATACACTTGCTTTCATAATTAAGCAGTAGCTGGAGTGTATCTGTAATCTTTGTCTTGTATTGGTCTACTGGAAAAAAAAGGAAACACCATCATTGTTAAAAGTTTTCCTGTTAAAAAAAAAAGTGTTTGGTATTTGCCTGTCAAAAGTCCTGTGCAGCCATTTCATTAGTGTAGGTTTGATTGAAATTCTAACATACATAAAAACAAGTGTGCAACAAGAATTTTACAACTTCTGTACATTTGTATCTGCACTGACAAGGAAATGTGGAAATAAAATTAAATGGGATCTTCCTGATGCTGGAGGAAAATTACAGAATGCATTATATAACCTACTGGGAGTTTGGTTTTGCCCAAACTGTCTAAAATATGTCTTAGTCCTTAGGTTTTATTTTACAGTTTGAAAGACCTATTAAAACAAGGATTGCCCATTGCCTGATGTAAATATGAAATATTTTTTTCATTTCCTCAGCAGCTCTCAACACAGAAACAGTTTGGATTGCTGGGTGTTGGTTCAGGAAACATTTCTATTTGGGGTTTGTTCAACAGATACAGTAAAATACATGCAGGTGATTAAGCCACTTGAAAATGCTTGTGCACTCTTTACTCATCTAAATGAGCAAAAATGGGGGGGAAAGGAAATAATGATTTTAACTTTTTATAGGAATAAGGCATGAAATAATGTAAACCACAAGAGCCAGGGGAGTTTTCAGCACTGCCATTATCACTGCAGTAATTACTATGAGCAATAAAAAAGCAGAGAACAGTCCCCTTTAGTTCGTGTCTAACTACTGAAGGCTGGTTTTGTGATGAGATATTTTCAGTATCTCACCAGGGATATTCTCTATGTGTATTTTGAAGCTGATTTGTGGGGAAAAAAAAGAAAACCAAACCAAAAAACCAAAACCTAAACCAAACAAAAATTGGAATTAAACCTCCCACCACCAAAGACACCTTGGGACACTTGGCAATATCAGATCTGTGAGTCCCAAATGAAGCATATCAAGTTAAACCCCAAAACCAGGGAAAAACTCTACTCATGTCAGGGCTGTTTTATTTAGTAGTTTGAGAGGGAAATTGAAATAGTTCCCTCATCAGAGACAGCTTTTCTTACTAAAAAAATTAATTGATGGTTTTCACAAGAGATCTCCCATTTGTTGCCCAATAAAGAGGGACTTGATGTGAAGATTAAACAGGCTGTAATTTGCTGTCTTGTAGCAAGAACACAGAATGAGAAAAAAATAATCACAATATATTATATTTGGGTAATAGAAATGGAAGTATAGCTGGTAATTTGAAATACTAATCTGAGTCTGTCTTGTTGCTCAAATTTAAAATCGTGATGCTAAATAATGAGTGTGTGGTTTCTTTCCAATGAAGTATTGGAGATGTTTTTATGACTAGGAGGTTTTGGTTTGAAATAAGTGGTTATTAAGTCAGTTTTAGGTAAGCCCACATTTCTGGTCAGGCTGGTGGTGAGTTGGTCCTGGGATCACACTGCCCTGGGGCCAAGGCAAATGTAAGAGACAAATTAGCTCTCGACTCTTTAAGGGATTTTTGTGCTGTACTGAGTTCAAGAATTCATCTTAAATTCAAATAATTTTAGGCAGGAGATCTTTAATGATACAGTCAACAGGACATTAGTAGGAAGTAAAAAAAGATCTGTTTCATACTGTTCCAAAGCTGGTTTGATTTTTGAGTTTTGTGGTCTTACGCTTCTGTTTTTGTTTTTCTTGCTCACAAATTTTCATCTCTAGAGAAGAAAAATTCTGTAAAGCCTGCAAAAAATTCTGTAAAGTTCTGTTTGCCTCCTGTTGAAAGATATTTTTGTGGCATTTAAATCTGTGTAACTGTGGCCTTTTGGTCAAGATTGCTCAGATGGTTCTCCCTGTTGGCTGCTTTTCATCTGCATCCCCCCTGGCCCTGCCTGCCCTTTGCTGTGTTTGAGCATTTTCCTTGGTTCAGTCCTGGATGAGGAAAGCTGAACTGTCACTGATTAATCTTCTCAAAGAGGTGCATTGGTGTCCTTTAACTTCCTGGTGTTGGAGTTTGACTCGATGAAGCTCATCTTTCCTCACCTTGCTTACTTGGAAACTAATTGCAGCTTTCCTGTGTTTGCAGGAGATGAGTGGAGTTCTAAAGAGCATGCTGTCAGAGTGGTTTTCCATAGGATTCCTCAACTTGGAACGGGTCACTTGGCAATCCCCTTGTGAAGTACTGCAGAAAATTAGTGAGTAAGTGCTAAAGGTTGGAAAGATTAGTTTGTGGTTTCTGAGGAGGTGATGAAAGGCTTGTGACTGCACAGCTCCAGTTTTCAAGGCTCTGCTTTTCAATACTTTTCAAACCATAGGCACAGTATAATTATGGAATGTTTTCATTTAACATGCTGTAGCGCACACATTTAAAAACTGAACTAAAAAACAGTAAAGGGGATCATTTGTCCCATAGTTTGATCCTGGAGTAGACTGCTATGTTTTGTCCAGCTTTCTCAGTTACTCTTGCCACGTCCCCAGAGGTGCTGCTGTTGTGTTTCCTACAAATCCAGGTTCCTGCAGCACTGCCTTTCCTGCCACAGATGCAGCTGCTGCTTCCCATGGCCACCCTCTGTCCTCAGTCTGCACCAGCAGCATGTTTAAAGCTGATGCAGCCCAACTCTTGAGCATTTTTTACTTCTAATGTCATGAGATTCCCCTTCCTGGCTGGGACTGGGGAGGTGCACAGGATCACTTGTAAACTCTGTGTGAAGGCAGCACCTTGGGCTTTATATAATGTGCTCTACAACACTGATTTGTGAATTTGTGTCAGATATTCAAAGTAGTCATGAAGTTGAAAATTACTAAAATCAGATTCTGTTGCGTCCCATTGTGTTATATAAAAAGCTTGAAGAGAAATGAATCTCTGAAGAGTTCTGAAAGTATGTGAGAAATGTTGGTGAAGCAAAGAGAAAAGATATACAAGCTAAATTTTCACTGTAGAAATCATTAGTAATATTTAATTAATCTTCAAGGTAATTTGGGGAACACACTAAAGAGTGGGTGTGCAATATGCCTTTACTTTGTCAGTTTGCTGGTCAGTTTTACATTATTCCCTTACAGTGTGATTCTCCTTTTGTGGTTGGAGAGTTTTGGCCCTGATATCCATGGGAAAAGTGAGGAGCTGGTAGGGTTGGCAGCTGAAATGAAAGGATAATAATAATAATAATAATAATAATAATTTGAGTTTTCTCCTTCAGTTCTGAAGCTGTGCACCCTGTCAGAAACTGGGTTGACATGAAGCGCCGAGTTGGGGCCTACAGAAGGTGCTACTTTTTTTCCCACTGTGCAATCCCAGGAGAGCCACTGATAGTCCTGCACGTGGCACTGACCAGTGACATCTCCAACAACATCCAGGTACACTCACTGCTACATTCAGTACACAGCAGAGTGCTCAAATTGTAATGTGCTCCTTCTCAAATCTGCAATTCCATATAATCTGTCAATATTACATTTTGCTTCACATTTTTAAGAGATGAGAGAATTGTAAAAATTGCAGAGATAGTCTGTATATGTGACTGTATTATGTAAGTTGAAATTCAAGAGGGTTGCTCAAATGCAAGAAGAGTAAGAAAAGATAAGAAATATATAAGAAAATAGAGCAAATGAGATTAAAACTTCAAAGTGGTTGCAATTACTTCTGAAAATTTTAAACCATGTTACAGTTATTTCCTGTACTTACTAATGAATAAGCTGTTCTTTCTACTTTTTCATTAGATTCTTACTGTTTCTCACAGAGGGTAATGAATAAAACAGTGGGGAAAAGTGTTAATACATTGAAAAGTTAAAAAGAAAGACCTCCTCCCCATAATGATGATAATAACTACTATTAACTTTGGGGTTTTTCTTAATTCTATTTTCCCAGGCCATAGTGAAAGAAGTTCCTCCTTTAGAAACAGAAGATACAGAGAAGATCACAACAGCAATTTTCTACTCCATCAGTTTGACTCAGCAGGGGCTGCAGGGGGTGGAACTGGGCACACACCTCATCAAGAGGGTGGTCAAGGAGCTGCAGGTGGGTCTGGGGGGGTCCTTGGGGTGCTGTTGGCCCAACGTGCTCCCCTGGCATTCCTGGGTGTCCACCCTGTGTCACTGCTCAAGGCCAGGAGCTGCTGGGTCTTCCTCTACCCTTGTAGCTCCTTAGCCAGGTGAGCAAAGAAAGAGCTGGGAGAACATGTTCTGCTCTTGGTGAATGTGTGCCAGGTGCAGGTGCTGTTCCATGGCTGGCATGGAGCTGTACTGTGTGAACTCCTCTCCTTGCCTGATCATTTATGTGTAGGTTTCCTAAAGTCAAATGAGCACATTTCTATTGAAAGCAGCTTTGACACACTGGATTTTGCAATGTTGTCTGTGATAGGATTCACTGTTACCTCTCACTGAGAGGATGGACCCTGCAAACAGGCTCCTTCCAGGCCCCTCAGCAACATTTTATCTTTTCAATGTACCTGACAATGCCTTTTTCAAAATCTTACAGCTGCTCCAGTAACAGAAACACTTCCTGTACATTATTAGTTCATTTTTTGTTTGTTGTATTGAATTGCCACTGGTTATTTATGCAGTTTGCATGCTTACCTCAAATGTCTATTTAAAAAAAAGGAATAAGTAGATTTCTTTGACCAGGCAGTTCTTACAGTACAGTAAAGAAAATGTCTTGAAAATCACAGGAATCAGTTACTTTATGCAAGTAATTTCTCTGAATTTGTATAATACCATTGTATGCCACTGGAATATTTTTAGTAGTTTTAATCCTTCCTATAGAACCTTCTTCCAAGCAACTGGAGAAAGGATAATTCGTATACAGAGTTCTGGGAAAGAGACAGTCATATTTCTGCATTAAGTGAACTATTTTATTTCATAGTTTTTCCTACTTAAATTAGTAACAAAGGTACCATTAACAGTAATGATCACTCTTTGTGTTTATATCTGGATTAGGAATGATGTCTGGAAAACTGATTCAGAACTTCAGTTCTGCTTACAAAAGTAACTTAAAATTGGATGCCCCAAGTTTCTACAGCTACAAAATGATTGATTAGTTAACTGCTGAATCAGAGCTGGCTGCCCTGAAGTTTTTTATTTTATTTTATTTTTAATGGCTATTTTGGCTGAATTTTGTTGCTTCTTGCATTTGGAATGGCTTTTGGATTAATTGTTGAAAGTGCAGTAGTCCAGGTATAATTAGGCTGTGCCATCTGTCTAATCTTGACTGAGGGGAAATTGGAATAAATCCATGCAGTTATCTGCTTTCAAATCTGGAAAATAATTTCTAGATAATTGAGTTGCTCCCATAAAATAACCCTATTGACATCATATCTGCCCATCACTAATTGCTTGCAACACTAGCAAAGTTGTGAGTGATAAAGGCAAACAGACACACTATACCCAGATAACCTAATGCAAGTTCTAAAATGTGGTGTGTCCAACAAAAGAATGTGGTTCTTATTTATACTTATGACAAGGTTTCTGCATGTCAGTGTTGTAAAATCCAGTCCCTCTTCATCAAACACACAGTGAATAGGAAACACTTTGGCTGAGATGCCTTTAAATACATTCTAATCATAAAATTAATGCCTCAAGGTCATATAACTTATTTAATGTTGAAAATTGAGTGCTTTCCATACAATCCAAAGGCAGAAATCTTCCTTCCTTCTTACATTCCATACACTGCTTTAAGGTCTTGAGGAAAATGTGCTGTTACCAAGGTTTTATGGGGCAAGTTGAACCTGGGGTTAGTTGGCTGTGAAGTGGTAGCCAAGTCTGAACTGCTTGTTTATATTTGATCTGTATCTGTGTATTAAAAGTACAGGAAAGTCCATATATTGCCTTTATACCATTCCTTTTTGAGGTACCTCTGTAGGGTTTCTCCCACCGTTTGATGATTATTTTCTTTTCTCTTCTTCCCACTCTTTTATACTTTCTCCCTCTTCATTCCAAAGTATTGCTCTTGAATTTGGTGTCTTGGATTCTGCAAGAGCCATCTCCCTTGTCATATTTTACATGTGTGAAGTGCCCCTAAATCATTGTACTCCTGTTACCAGAATGAACTGATGCACTTCTCTAACTCCTTCCTGAGCTTTACCTGTCATGTTGTGCCCCCCATCTCGTTGGATTCCCCCCTCAGAGGAGACAAGCCCTGGGTATTTCTCAGCTTCCAGATACTTTCCCTGTGCAATTTCTCCAAAGTGCAAGCCAGAGGTAGAGCATATGATGAGTAATACTCTTGGCAGCCTGTGTTACCTGTCTCCCAAAATCTGGAAGTGCTCCTTCAGTGGATTCATTGCACACATGTGCTCTCTCTGTCTCTGGTCAGGTGTAAGCAAAGGACTTCCCAAGGTTGTCTGAAGTCAGGCTGCCCATAATTCTTTGGAGCAGCCTTACAGTGTCTTTAAAAGGGACAAATGGTGTGGCAGGAGTGCTGAGTTGACTTGGTGGCAGCAGCTGAAACAATACAGCCTCAGCAAAAAAGTCCTGGGTCAAAAATTACATCTCATTAAGCAAGCTCCCAGCAGCCTTTGTGAAAATGGATGGGTGAGGTCTCTGATGGGAAGAGGATATTTTATGTAACCTTTTCATGGCTTTGCAATAAACAAATCTCATTTTAAAGTGCTGCTAAATCACTAAGTGTTCCAGGTTACAGAAGTTGAGACTGTCTCTAATTTCTGGTAATAAAATGCTTTGGGAAGAGGAGACCATTTGAAGGGGTTGAGGATTTTGTTTTCCATTGTGTTTGAATTGTTGATGATTAATACACTTTTATAAATTACCATTTGAGCTAACTTTTGTGGACATCTGTTTGATCTGCAGAATTCTGTTTGAGTCACTTTTCCCCAAGGCTCTGCAAACTCTTAAGATTTCTTTTATCCTCCAGTAAAAGTCCTTTATCTGCCTTTGCCTTAATGTGACCTGCTCTGACATTTCTACTTGTCAGTGCCATTGTAACCTCCAAACTGAAATCCCATCTGTCATTCTTCATAAGGAAAATTCCAGATTAGACTTGTCAGGAATGTGTATCAGGAGGTCAGAAAAAGACATTCACAAGCTGGAAGTATGTTAATAACAACTGAAGCCATCATTTGACAAGAATTTAAAAAAACTAAACACTGATCTAACAGGTATCTAAACTACAGAATTGTAGCTATACATTCAGTTAGCACCATATTCCTTAAAATCTGATTAATGGACAATTAAAATAGAGCTTAATTGTTTAGAAATCTTCTTGCTAATTTCCTGAAGTGGTCACATACTCTACTAAACTTGAACAGGCTGGGGCAGCACTTCTCACCTTCAAAGAATGTGCCCTGGTGATTCCTCTGAGTTTTTTCCTTGCCAATGGGTTATTCTTGTTGGGAAAATGGGAGCAGCAGAGGCTCTGGTGAGGATTCCACACCTCCCTAGGGTGGAGCACTGTCCAAGTTAATGGCCTTGCTTTTGGGCTTCTCGTTAATTTAAGCAGATGGAGGAGGGATGAAGTTGAAATGGGCCCTCAGTTTCCTCGCTTCAAATGTGCAGTTTGAATCCTTAATCTCTGCCTGGACATTCTGATTTGGAATTTGCCCCAGTTATTGTTAAATATATTTGTGGAGAGGGGAGGGATGTACTGGAAGTCAGTAGGACCTGAGGGATGTAGCTGGTGGCTCATCCAAAGGGCATCCTGGGAGAAAGTGTGTTGCTCTCAGGAGCAGATTGTTCTTTTTGTGGCTGACAAAAGTTTGCTACACAGATAATACAGAAAGGTTTTATGCACAGGCTTCTGTTGGTGCCTGAGCACATCCTGCTTGGATTACTTTGGGATGAATTCATTAGCCCACTGATACCACTTTGGTCCCAGTTGTCCCTCTGCAAATCTGAGAATAGGCTGTGTAGGCATTCTGTGTGGTCTCTTGGTTATATTAATGTTTATAAAGCAGGGAGAAGACAACAAAAATAATCTCTGATGTTTCTAAAATTCAAGCTTGTATTGTTCCCAGGAATGAGTTGGATTTTGAAACGGTTTGAGACAACTACAAGAAAACAAACCACCCCAGACTGGGTACTGGAAGAGGAGCAGGGAGATCATTTCTAGCAGGCTGAGAGGTGCTGGGAAGGTGGAGACAGAGATTTCTCATTAGGCAGACATTTAATTGAGAATGTGTTTATAGCCACTCTCAACGCTCTGTAGCTCTGCAGAAGGTACATCATGGCAATTCAGTGTGCAGATGACAGGCACAGATAACTGGGGGGAAGCCTTTGAGAAAACTGCTTAAGATTTTATAGCCTGTGGCATTTGGGGGAGAAAACTGATAGCTGCTGTGTGACTCAATAGAATGCTTAACAATTGGTGGCAGATTTGAGCTTTCTGCTTGGGCTGTTGATAATTGCTACCTTAATTTGATCTAGGTGACCTGGGGAGATCATAATTTCCAAAACAGGCTTTGCTTTCATTGATGAAAAATGTGACCTTGGACTACAGCTTTCAGAGTGCAAGACAGTTTCAGATGAGATATGGATAATAGGAGAAATCTGTGCTCTTCTGCAGTGAAAAGAAAGACAATCAAACACAGAAATCTAGCCCAGCCCAAAATTCGCAGCTGTTACTTAATGGTGTGTGGGTTTCTGACAGGAAAGTAAACATTAATGGATTTCTACCAATAGCCTTAGAAATTAGCACATTAATTCAGCAACAACATAAATGTGCACACTCTACTGCATTCATTTCTTTTTGCACAAGAAATGTCTGCCTCCAATAAGCCCCTAAACTCAAGCATTTATCACATATGTGGTAGTTTGCACCACAGCTTCAAAATGGGGCAACTTTCCCATGCCTTATCTACCCTGAGAAATAAAAGATAGTCACAATTTCCCAATTTGTATTTATTGATAAAGGAGGAGCTCCTGTCTTCCTCTTAAATATTTTGGGTTGGCTTGGTGAACAGGGCACGCCTTAAAGTGATGATGAGCAAAGAGGAGTCAGCACCACCGGGATTCAGTGTCAGTTATTGAATTAGGATCTTTGCAGTGGTTCTAATTAACACACAGGTAGGAGAAGAAATAGTTAACTCTCACTTTGGGCATTGTGGGTGGTGCACAGCTGCCCTGTGGGCTTTGCAAGCTGGGGGATGAGTTTGGGATTGTTACCTATGGAAGTGATGGACAGGGCTCAGCTCCTGTGTGGAAAACTCAGCTTGGGAGCTCTGCTCAGTAGCTAACTAGTGTTTTCAGACACTGCTTTCTCAGCAGAGAGGGTGCAGAAGAGATCCAGGCTTGACTTTGTGATAAGCAGCCTTTTCTCTTGGTCCAGTCAGTTTTTCCTTTTTACCTGAAAGAAGAATTTCTGCTTCTCAAATTTCAACAGTACCTGCCTTCTTCCCTTCTCAGGTTTTAACCCTAAATATCTGTGAAGAAATCATGAAAGAGACTTAAGCGGTGTGTTATCAAAGGCACTATCTTCTATAGGATAAGTGATATAGTTAGGGAAAAAAGGCAAACCTTTAAGGAGAGTTATCCCCATCTTTGGGTCAGAAAGAAACATGTTCTCTATTCCTTGAATCCTCTCTTAGAGGAAATAGCCTCTAAAAACTTCTTTTCTCTGGTCTTTTTCTTCCTTTTTCATCCCCACTGCACAACAGTAACATCTATAGTCCCTCCAGCAGCACACTGAGGATTTCTCATGGCAGGTCATTAATTTGAAAACTTTTACCCATTTATTCCTCTGTCTTGTGCTGTCTGTATTATGAACTGGAGAGGAACTTTAAGGCTTGACAGAAATGAAGACATAGAAGAGTGAAGCCCCATTTTGAAGGCCAGTCTCTTTGAGGGGAGCTGGCTGCTGCTGCAGGATGGGACATGGAAAGGACACTTCTCATTAGAGATGATGGGTTTGTGTTCCTGGGCCCTGAGGTTCATTTGCAGGTCCATCACATCCGAGGCGCCTCATCCATCATTCTTGTGTGGACAGGCAGGAGGTGCTGGGTCATTGAATCTTCAGAAGGGAGTTGTGGCCTCCCTTCTGGGCAGAAATTCATCCAGCTGACATGCAGAAGGTCACATTGTGTGACAGCAGAGTGTCTCAGCAGCTCAGCTGTGTCCATGCCAGCGGAGTCCCCACTGCAGCTCCCAGGGCACTGGTGGAGGAGTGAAGGTGATCCTGCTCCTTACTGACTTGGCAAAACTGAAAGCCCTCAGCTTTTTCTCCAGGGACAGATACCTTCAAGTGTTTTTCTAGTGGCCTTGAAAAACCCACTTTGTGCCACCCTTCTGCCTCCTCCTTCCCCAGCAGATCTGTGGTTCTGTGGTAGGGGTGTTGAGTCCAGGAAGGTGCAGCTGGCAAGGGAGTTCCTGAGCAGAACTCTGCTCTGCAGCACTCATGGAGATCCTGCTCCTTTAAAGAGAAGTGGATCCCAGATGTGGATTACATGTGCTTCTTGACTGAGAGTGAAAGGTGACCAGGGGAGGATGTAGGGAGTGCATTTGATTCTGCATTCAAATTTGATAAAGTTATTTTGAATTGATTTGTGGATAAATAGTGTTTATATCTGTGGGGGAGTGTTTAGCATGGGGCTGAGAAGGAAAAGATGTTTGAAGTCTGTGAAGTTCTTTATTCTGTTCTTATTTTTCCCTTCCTTTTGCCTCTGGATATTTTTTTTTAATTTACTGTGTCATTGCTCGTTTTCAAAAGCAAAGGGAAAACTTTTCTAAAGAGTCTAAACTGCTCCAAGAAAGTTTCTTTTAATTAAAGCATGTTTTCTATATCTGTGCCTCTTGTAGCCATGGTCTGCAGTAAGAGCACAACCCTAACAACTATTTGGGTTTGTAAATGGTGTATTCCCTAAAATAGTAGGGAGATGTTGAAGAGATGATTGTAAACAAACGTGGTTTTGTTTTATGAAATTGATATGTAAGGAAACCTGATAGCTGTGTTTCTCGGGTCATGTTGAGGACATCAGCTTAAGAATTACTCTTAAAAATAAAATATCATTGGGTCCTTTAGTGGAAACTTGAAAAAAGTTTCTTCTTTCCTGGTTTCTACCACTTTCCTGGTATTGCACTCTGGCTGTGGTAGCTGTAGCACTTGTGACTGACTCAGTCAGGATCTCCTGGGTGCCCTGATTACAACAATGGCTGTTTTGTTCAATAAGATACAGAAATGACTGTTTTTTTAGGAAATAACTTGCTTTTTTCCCTTGATTTGGTTTTTTAAGGAGATAAAATGGGATGTTTCTTTGTAACCTGATCTGCCTGTTCTCAAAAGAATTCTTCAGCTTACAGACCTGTATAATAGTCATGGAGCTTCAGCTCAGTGGAGCTGGTTATGCAGTTCATCCAGCTGTCAGTCACCAACTGGGGGTGGGAGCTCCAGGCTGTGGATGGCAGGGCAGGAATCAGCAGAGCAGCAGAAAAGCTCCCTGTGGGAAGGGCAGAGGTTGGGAATAAGCAGCTCTGTTAGAAATGGTGCCTGTGTCCAGGCTGGGGTGAGCCAGGCCAGTATTCCATGGCTCAGCATCGTGCTGGAGCAGAGTGCAGGTGGCACAGGGTACCTGAGGGTGCCCCAGTGCAGGTGGCACAGGGTACCTGAGGGTGCCCCAGTGCAGGTGGCACAGGGTACCTGAGGGTGCCCCAGTGCAGGTGGCACAGGGTAGCCGAGGGTGCCCCAGTGCAGGTGGCACAGGGTAGCTGAGGGTGCCCCAGTGCAGGTGCCTCAGCCAGCCTGGCCCTGCCAGTGCCATTGATGTGCTCCAGGAGGCACCATCTGAGCCCTGATGGCTTTTTAATGCTTACCCCGGTAATCCTCACCGCCCAAAAAGTGCAATTTGTAGTCATTTAAAGGCAATTTTCTGTTGACATTAAGATGCTTCTGTAATGTTGATGAATGTCTTGGTTCTCAGCACTTCCTCCTGGATGAGCAGTAATTAAAGCAACACCGTGGTGGTTTCAGTTCAGCTCCATCTTCGCTCTGTTCCTTTGCCCCCCACTCCTTCAGCAGCTTGACTGGTGTAATTTTTATTCATTCCAAGTGACAGTGGGTTTATTCTTCACGTTGATGTGCCCCAAAACTAACACACAGCTTTCCTTATGTTTTGTTTTGGGTGATGACGTAGTTAACAGATTTTAATCATAAATTAGAAGGGGTAGAGAACAAGTTTGACTTTGTTAAAACCAGAACAGTGTGAATGTTTGGTTTTTTACTGCAAGTATATACCTCTCATCTTGCAGTTTTAGGGACTGTGATGAAAAGTAGCTGTCCTGTATAAAGAACTTCATTCAAAACTTTAGGAAATGCTTCTTTCTATAAAAATCTAAAAACTATCTCTCCTGGTTTTACAGGAGACTGAAGTAGTAAACTGCCCTTGATTTAAAAGAAGATAGTTGCATATAAAAAAAATGACATTTCAAAGGTTTTGAAAACTTGCATGTTTGTTTAAAAAAAAAAGAATTCCCCAGAATAACTTCTTTATGGCATGTGTTTATCTGTGCCTATAAAATGATACCAGAGCTCAGGGTTGGTAAGTACTGCATAAGTACTTTTATAGAGATTGTGTGTGAGGACTGTAATTCAGTCAGTGTTAAAAGTTTTCTTCGTGCTCCAAGTGCTTACTAGTCACTAACCTGCTACTGGTGGGGTGATTTTTCACCTTTTTTTGTCTCTGTGTGTCAGATCCATCTCAGAATCCCTGGCCTTCCCTTGCCATCAGGCAAAGGCTCTCAGCTGTTCTTTCCCTCAAGCTTCTCTGTGTCAATCATGACAAAACTCACGATTTTTTTTTTCCTCTCCTTTCGTCTGCAGAAAGAACTTCCTCAGATAAAAGTTTTTTCTACTCTTTCACCCATCCCAGGATTCACCAAGTGGCTTGTTGGTCTCCTCTCCCCCCAAGCCAAAGATCAGGGCAGAAATGAACTCTTCACAGAATCCGAATGGCAGGAAATCTCGGCCATCACAGGAGACCCTTCCACTGAAACACTAAAGAAGCTCTTCAACAACAACGAGTGGGTGAGATCTGAAAAACTCGTGGAGGTGCTGCATTCCCCACTGATGAGGCTCTGTGCCTGGTACCTGTATGGAGAGAAGCACCGTGGGTATGCCCTTAATCCAGTTGCCAACTTCCACCTGCAGAACGGGTCAGTGCTGTGGCGCATTAACTGGATGGGGGACACGAGTCCTCGGGGCATTGGGGCCTCCTGTGGCATGATGGTCAACTACAGGTATTTCCTGGAGGATACAGCCACCAACAGTGCAGCCTACCTGGCCACCAAGCACATCAAAGCCTCAGAGCAGGTGCTGGCCCTGGTGTCTCAGTTCCAGCAAAACAGCAAACTTTAATTCAGTGTTCTGAAAGCTGAGAATGAGGGCTGCTCGCCTCTAAAGAGCTGTAATAATCTCTAGTGCCTGTATTTAAATGAGAATGTAATTTGTAAAACAAATTTACTCAGCACACCACAGTTTTCTGGATTATCAGTTGTCTTGTTTTCATGGCCATATATTCAAAACCTCACTGGCTCTGCAAGTTCCAGACATGTGTAACGTGCAGATGGGTTGGAGGTGTGTAGTGAAAAGTGAGTAAAACTCTCTTAATCAGTTACAACTCGGTGGAAACTTGAATGGAAAATACCTGATCCCACCATTATTCTTTGGTAATAAACCTGTATAAATTGTATCTCTGAAAGGAGTTGCACTTTGTCCTAATGCTGCTATAGATTGTTCAGTACTGAAGCACCTGCAAAGGACTGAATAAAGGGAAATTTTTGGTCAAATATGTTATCAAAACTTTAATCTACAGTTTTATTTCTATAATACCCTTATTTTAAAAAAGTCCCATGTAAAGCTCCTCAGTTGTTTCCTGTTTCAAACCCCCTAAAAATCCCACTGAATCCTTGCTTTGCTGGAGCACGGAAAAGCCTTGCATTAATGTTCAAAACCCAGATCTCTCAGTGCAGCAGGTATGTTGTGTTATATTTCCATTTTCTGGCTGCTAAAATACACTGAGCAATAAGGAGGTGTTCCAACAGGGGAAGGGAAATAAAGGGACTGATACTTGGGGATCCGTTGAGAAGTTTCTAAATATGTGCAATTATACTTGGGTTCTGGTAATGTTGATAAAAAGCTTTTATAATAAAGAGGTAGGTGTGACCTGTAAACAATAAAATAAACTTTCTCAGTAAATCATGTCGTGTGTTTCAACATATCCCTTTACTTCGTGGCCCAGGGTTTGTGATGGGCTGAGAAGGAGATTACAGACAAAGCATCTTCCTGGAGCTATGTGACAAGTGGTGTCCATCAGAGCTCCAGCACCTGCAGAGCTGTTGCCTTCTCAGCAGTTGTGGTATGGTTTGGGTTCTTGGTTGTGTTTTGCTTTCCGAGTTCATTTCATCTGTTCTATTGATGAATTAGCAATGTGAGGCCCAAAATTCCTGCAGTTCTGTGTCAGTCACAGCACAGATTTAAGTGCAGAGGCATCATTTGAAGATGAAGGTGGGACGAGCTGCTCTTAAAAGCCATCAGCTGTTAAGTGCTATTATTTTTCTTTCATTGGCCATTGGTTCTTCACTGTATAGCAGTGCTTGCGTTTTCCAACTTGCTGCTAAAGAGTATTTTGGCATGAAAGATGCTGATGAGAAAAACATTTGCTGTCTGTACTTAGGACGGTAACTGTCACTGAGAGGCTCATACTCTGCCAAAGGGAGTCTTCTCATCCCAGAGAGGAGAGAATTCCAGCCCTTTTTCTCCTTCCCAGTGTGTTCCATTTGCAGTGCCATTTCTGAGCAGCAGGTACGTGATGTCTCAGAGCAGAAGGAAAAGGGGGCTGGTTTCAGGCTTGCTCCTCAGCAAGCAGTGGCAGCTGCTGTGCTGGAAGGGGCAGCATACAAAAGTATCTCAGTTTCACAGCTGCATCCTGCTTTTGAAAGCAAATCAATAGAAATTATGTTACTTTGTCACTTCGGCTTGTTTATGATCAATTGATGCTGTCTCTCATCACAGGAGTGGGGCCTGCACGTTGTATGGAGGGGAGCAGGATCTGTGCTGTCCCTGCCCTGGATGAGCAACGGGTAAACATTGCTCTGGGGATATTCAGTTTATTTGCAGATGCTGAGCCATCACAAGGTCCTGTTAAAAGAAAGGAGTAAGTGCTTCTTGTCCCTGCATATCACTGTAGTTTAGTTTAGTTACTGACTCATAACCTGCAAAACGTGCCTCCTGTGGGAATCCTTCCTTGGGGAAATGGGGACAGAGGTCTGTAAAACCAGACACGGTAAGGTGAGGCTAAATCTGAGCCTTCAGCCTCACTTGTCCCAGTCCATTGGCCTCCCCAGATTCACTTCCAGCCCCCTCATCTGCTCCTGCTCCTGGGAGGAGCTTGGGCCAGGCTCCTGGTGCTCCCCAATTCCCCCAGTGGGGCAGGGCTGGCAGAACAGCCATAGGAAAACAGAAGGTTGTGTGGGTTTTTTGTATAATATTAATCAATACCCATCTTTAGCATCTCTTAATTGTGGGCAGAATTCAAAATCATGATCTCTGAAAGGCAGCACCTGCAGCTAGTAGCTGAAAGAGATAAACTAGGCAGGGATTGGGGCAGGCTGAGGCAATAAAATATATTCTGCTTCTATTTTTAGAACTGGCAATCAGAAAAGCAATTTTTATTAAATTGTTTAATAAGCTCTTTTTTTTGTTTGTTTTTGAAAGAATGGGAAGCACAAAGCAAAATTAAGGTAACTCCTGTGCTGAAAGAGATATGCAAAGTTCTCACCTAAATGTGACTTTTAAACCAGAGAACCCATTGACCAACTTGCTGGGGATTAGGATGGAGTCTTAACCAGAGTGTAGGGGGGAATGGTGGTGAAAGGGAAAGACACAGAATTAAAATGGCCCAGGTTGTTTCTGCTTAATTACAAAAAAAAAAAAGGGGAAATGATGCAAGAACTTTAAATAGTGAAAAAATCATTAAGTTATTACAGTCTGTATCTAAGAATACACTTAGATAGACTTTATGTTCCAGAACAGTTTTTAAAATGCAATTTAAATATTTAAGGTATGTTTGCTTAAATTTTTTAAATAAATGTTGTTGTGGGTTTTTGTTCAAAGAATATTCTGACAAGATGGGCTTGAAATTTCATATTCCCACTGCAAGGAAAGTTCTCCTAATGCGTTATGTTAGAGTTAAGAGAATGGCTTTAGGCAAAGGATAAAGTTTTAATTGGATTTTTGAATAATCATCCTCTGAGTTCTACCCAAACTTCAGATAGTTCTGCTTTTGAAACACATTTTACACCACAGATCTTTGATCTCGTACTCGAAACCTGCAGTTCTCTGCTTTATTTACATCCCAACACCTCAGCCTCCCTGGAAAGTGGGAGTGGGGGGGTTTGCCAGGAGGGGGATGATGATGCTCAGAGCTGAGCCTGGCAGAGCCCCCTGCTCATCCCCAGAGCCCACCAGAGAGAGGGGTGGCTGCAGGAGAGCCCAGCCAGGGCTTTGCAGCACATTCTTTGTGCAAGGGGAGGTTTGGGGTGTCCAGGGCAGCCCACACTGCTTGAAACCTTCCTGGGCTGGGCTCGGCTGTCTCTTGCTGGACACTCACAGACTGTGGGAATAAAAACCAGCTGTGCCCGTGGAAGCCTGGACTGGGGATAGAGCTTCAGGATTTTAGAGAAAATATGGGATCACAGAATCCTAGGATGGTTTGGATTGGAGGGACCTTAAAGATCATCTTATTCCAACCCCCTGCCATGGGTAGGGGCACCTTCCACTAGCCCAGGTTGCTCCAAGCCCCATCCAACATTTCCCAGAGATGGGGCAGCCACAGCTTCTCTGGGTGACAAATAATCACCTTTTTGACCACGGTTTCTGCTGTGTTTGATGCCCCCCAGGGTGGGATTTGCCCTCTTGAAGCTGTGAGGACCCTTCTGGCTCTCTGAGCCTCCTGCAGAGCAGCACCCTCAGATCCCTTCCTGTAGGGTTGCTCTCCAGCCACCCTTATCCTCATCTTTACACCCCAATGAAATTCAGCTCTGGGGGTGAACATCAGATCTGTGATTTTCAGCTCCCACTGACAATACCACACCACCTCTGTCCTTCCTTTGGTTTAGGTCCCACCCCACGGCCTCATCCCCCCTTTTCCCCCTTTTGCTGCCCAGCAGCAGGACTGATGGAGCAGGAGGCACTTTGCTGCTCTGCAGACAAAGTTCCCAGTGCTGCATCCTTCCTTCCCTGGCTGTCAGAGACACTGTGGAGAGGAAATTCCTCAAATCCTGCAAGCCCAAGCAGTGGAGCACGTGGGGTACAGCAAAATGCTTCAAAGGCTTCACCTGTCTGATTCCATCTCCCCTGAGCCTGTGCAAGCAAAGAATTTCTGAGGCTTCAAATCAGGACAGATTTGTCCCTGTTCCACAGGAATGTTGTTATCTCCCAATTTCATCACCAGAGCACTGAGGGGGAGAAGGTGCTAAAGCATCTTTGTGAACTAGTGATAATACAGAGCTGAGCACAATGATACCTGTTCTTCCTAACTTTGTTCTGAAAGAAATATCAAGGGTTTTTCTCCCTGCAGAAAGTTTTTGCCAGCAAAGTTCTGGCGGTGTCAGAGTTGCACAGGAACTTTCAAGCTGAATGGGCTAATTCAGCAATTACAGTACAGTGTTTTTAAAATAATATCAGACTAACCTGATGAGGGACATCTGTCCACTGCTCCTATCCCCCCTTTTCCCAAGCTTGACAGATCCATGGTGGAATAACATAGGAAATATTTGATGAGAAGGAATTATTCTGCGAGTCAGAGCAGCATACGTGTATTTCTCTGTTTGTCAATATGAGTCTGATTTAGATAAGATCACTCAGAAAAACCATAAAACCAAAAAAAATGGTGTTGTAGACTCCATTTACACAGATGGATCAGGAGCCTGTGCAGGGTCAGGTGAGAGAGAGCCTTAACAGGATGAATGATGTGGGAGTGAAAGCTTTTAAAACAGAACAAGGCTGTTCTCACTGCTATGTGGATTTATCATTTCCAGAAGGAAATAATTCTGAGGATTTGAGTCTATTCAGGCTGACACAAGTGGCTGAGAAAGGGAGTATTAAAAGAACAGGGTTTTCATATAAAATATATTGGAGTAAGATATCGTGTGAGCCCTTTGCTCTTCCCTGAAGTGCTCACTTCTACACCATTGTTAATGTAAGGAAATTTAATAATTATGAGGAATTTATTCACTCTGTTGGCACCTCTCTTGCTGTTTCTCCTCCCTCCCTGGTGCAGTCTCTCTAGCAGGCTGTATTTGATAGGCTTGGATGCAAACAGAAAAGTAGGAGGAAAGAAAACATTCATGTTGTCTTGTTTGTACAAAAGTTCTTGATGAGAACAAGCTGGTGTTTGAGATGAATATGTGTTTGGGTCCATTCCTTGAGGTAATCAAGCCCTTTTCTTTCTTTAGCCCCTTTTCTTTCTTAGCCCTAACTCCAGGTTACAGGTTTGTATAAGGAAAATAAATATTAGTAAAGAGAATGAATGAAGTCTGGACTATTACCATCTTCCACTTCTTTTTTTTTTTTTCCCTCAGTGAACTTATTTATTGTCTTATCAGGGAGTATAATTCCCATAATCAGCTTTATAAAGTGAGGGAGAAAAGAACACTAATTAAGTCACCTGTGACTTTGATAGGATTGAAACCTTCCTGCCCCCAGACAGACAGCTGAGATGCTGGTTCTGCTGGAAGCTCCTAAGGACTGCCATGGAGGCTCTGGTGATTTGTCTGTCTGCTCGCTCATTTGGGCTCTCCTGATTTATCTCAGCTTTGCTCTTCCTCTCTGTGTTTATTGCTCCTGATGCAGCCTATCAAGCCATGCAACCCCCTATGATAGCTCTGTGGAGATATATTTAATTTGATTTGCTGCTGTCCCCAGGAGTTTATTCTCTGTCAAACAGCTGCCTGTTGCAGTGAAACCTCAATATAGAAGAGCATAATGGTTTGGGGATGGAGCATTTAACAACCACCTCTGAATGGCAGATGTCTGGAAAAGATGTTCAAAGCACAGTCATGGCATATGCAAAGGCCATTGTTCTGGAACAGTTATGAGGATACATCTACCTGTGCAAGTTGGGAATTACCTGACAAGTGTATTGGGGAGTTTGCAGGCACCTCTGCTCCTGGAATGTTTCTGTGCTGAGCATTTTAGGCCATTACTACTGAGCAGTTCTTAGTATATAAGGATAAGGCCCTCCAGCATTCATTCCTGTACTTCATTACCCTGCCATTCTTCATCTCCCTCCATCACTGCTTGTTTCTCTCTCTTTCTGCTCCCTCAAAATTTAAAAAAAAAAAAGGTTGTATAAATGTCTACTGGGGATGTCTGAAAAAAAAATCTGTGTTAACAGGGAATTAACTGGATGTTGCTAAAGCAAAAGAGACACCGAAAGGCACATCATTAGCATGTGTTAATGGGAGTAAGGAAATGAAAAACTCGGAAGTGCCTGTGCTCCATCACTGCCAGAGCAGTCACTGGGAGCTGCCCTGACACTGAGCTACTGCCACTGGCTCTGTGCCAGGGGACAGCCAGTAACTGCAGTCCTGCCCTTGCTGAAAGTGCTTGCATGTTCATTTCCAAGGGCCTGGATTTTCAGGCATTTATTTTAGCTGAGTGATTAATTTCTATTATTCCAATTTATGTGTTGCTTCTCACATACTCTCAGGATCATAGAGGGGAGCAGGGACACTGAAATGGAAACTCTGGAGTGTCATGTTAGAATGACATTTTCAACTGGGGCTAAAAATGTTACCTTAAACCTTAATGAGGTTCCATGGGAGCTGGATGCCACATTCCCTACCAACTTCCCTGCCCACTCTCTTTCCTCAAGGTGCCATCCACCCACTTTCCTCCTCATCACTTCAGGCACTTGATTCCCCCTAGGTCCCTCCAGCTCAGTGGCTGTCAGGAATATCCACACACAAATTTCAGGGCTCTGAGACCTCACTGGCACTGAAACTGCTGGAGCCAAAGCAGTTCATTGGGAGGAAGACATCTCAGCTGGAAGGTCAGAAGGGGTACCAAGCTCCAGCCAGGGGTACCAGCAGGAGATGGGGGGTGTTCAGGTAACAACTGGAATGGGAAAAGGCCCTTATTATTGTCCTCTGGAAATCCTGACCCTGGGGATCAAACCATGACTTCATTTAGAGCAAAGGGGAGGGTCTGTGTCTACCAGGACACTTCTGGAATTAAGCTGAACATCACATATGTGGAATCAAATTCCAGCTTCCCAAAAGTCCAGAATTCTAACAGGTACTCTAAAAAAAATTACCCCAAACCCCACAAACAACAGCAACAAACCCAACAAAAATATTCTGTTTATTTTCAAATATGTATTTGCCATCAGAATTTCATTGGGGTGAGGAAGCAAAAATCACCCTTCCTCACATGCTGCCCATCTAGTGACTGACACATATTGCAGTCTCAGCTGAGTGATTTTTTATTATTTTATTTTTTAAAGCTATGTGGAGGCATCAGCTGTAATGTGGTGTCATCTTCTGGAAAAACACTGGCTCTGTTTTATCAGTTCTGTGGGATTTTTAGACACCCCCTGCAAACCAAGACTGTGGTCTGTGTGTTTTCAGTCGTGTTTGGTGCCTGAGGCTTCAGGTGTTTTGCTGCTTCTCAGAGAGCACAGGAACTTCAGGGTTTGGCAAAGAGGAACATTTCCAAACACAGACAAAGTTATCAATGAGGAATAAACAAGAGGCGATTGGATTAAAGGGAAATGATCACAGGTCTCCCTTCTGCAGGGTCAGTATCAGCCTGCCCTGCATCTTCTGATGTCCTTGAAGTTTTTCTCGAGGAATCTGCAAGGTTGGTTTTGTTCTCTGCTCGAGCGAGAAATGTACTTATGTATTTTTAAACAAGGTGTGTTCAGTCTGGGTGTATTGTTCTGAGGAGAAGGTTGCTGTGCATTTCAAATGGGCAAAAATCCAATTAGAGGAGCAGGAGGAGCTCTGATAAATACTGAACACTGCTTGAAGGGGGAAGTGAAAAATGTCTGGAGGCACCAACCAAACATTCTTTTGAATGCTAACAAAAAAACATTTATTGCTTTATGGTAAACTCATCCATATAGCCAGGATTCTGGAGAGGACATGAATACATGCTCAGGTTTTATGTGTTTATTGCAGCTTATTATAGGGATGATCTGGGGTATATTTTGAAGCTTTTCTTATGAACAGAGAAGTGCAGAAGAACATAATATGTTTAGTTTGTAAAAATACCAGCTATGGAGTGAAAATGAGAGGAACCTGCAGAGGAATTAACACTACCTTTTTCATTCAGTGGGACTTTTCCAGCTTAACCTGGATATAGGATATAACTCAATAAGTGTGAAAAACACATTACAACATCTGAAGGTATGAAATAAAGCAGCACGAAGATCGTTTCTGCAATCCTTCTGTAAGTGACTGGGGGTCACTGTTTTATAAGACAGAAGGAATTTAGCCTGAAATTTATCCGAAGGGATGGGGAGCAGCTGAGCATGGAAATCATCAGAAGGGAACAAGTTTTAAAATTGCAAACCTCCATTTTATTTCCTAACTTCCCCATCCTCAATCCAAGACAGTCACTTCTCCACATGTGTGTGTCCCCTGACAGCACTTTGTTGGGAGCTCTGTATCCTGCACACACACACTCCCTGTTTGTTTGTCTGGGGGGTTTGTCCAGTGGTTTGTCTGCAATTCTTTCTAATCTACTTAAGGGATTTAACCAAAGTACCACCATGAGCCAGCAGGCATAATGCTGGTTTTCTGTAATACAATAACAGGAATATCCTTTAAAATGCATAATGTCTGTGCTTCTACACCTCAGCTTTTCTGTGCTTTCCCATTTTCTGCCTTTCTGTTCTTTGCTTTCACTTTGGAAGAGTCTCCATCTCTATTTATGTGATCAATAATTCACCACGGGGTATTTCCCAACCAAACCCCTGGGTGAGGTCCAGGTGAGGCTCAACACACTGCCAAGGGATCTTTCAGAGCCTTTATTTTGCCAGCTCCGATCCCTCCAGTGTGTGGCCGAGTCTTGGTCCTGTGGTTGCCCCATTTCCTTGAGTTAATTAGTGATGTGCATGGATGAATTAGGGTTGCAGGGTGTGTGGGCCTACCCACACTGACACTGGTCCCCCAGCACAGCTTTAGGCTGCTGGCAAACTGGGAGGGTTCTGGACTGGTCAGGGCTGAGGATTCTGATCCAAGCCTGGTTAAACCCCCTCCAGAGACAGAAGACATTTGTGCTTCATTCCCATCCTCTGCAAAAGGTTTACTATTATCCTTGTTTGCTGTAGACAAACATACCCAAAGATTCTAAGGTTTGATTTGGCAACTGAACTGACAGAACCACCACCATGGTCCCTCCATCCTCCACGGGACAGCTGGGGCAAACTCAGCAAATGGCAGCATCCTTCTGCACTGGCTGCCCTGGGGTTTGGGCTGCTCTGCTCCCTGCATGGGGTGCTCATCCATGTTTTCCCTGCTTCCACCAGCCTTGCCTCTGTTTACTGATTATTTACCCTTCAGTACCTCCTGTTTTGTGTGATGTTTGATGCTGTGCTTCGTGTAATATTACCTTTGATCTCACGCCTGCCATCGCCCCAAATGCTGTCGTCACTCCTGGCTTCCCACTCTTTGATATTTAGAACTGCTTTTAAAATCAACACTTCTAACCCCTCCTAATTACACTCTCTCCCTAACCCCTCTGTGTTTGAAAACTTCTCCTCTTCTGGTGCTGGCACACCTCTTGGCTGCTGTCTGGCTTCCCATCTGCTCCCTTTCCTTTGAGGTCTCAGCCTGGCCCACATCCATTTTTGCACAAATAATCTGGGTTGCTGTTATTGCTCCCCTGTGAACAGGCAGATATTTAGAGAGCCTTCGTGTTCAGCTTTCCCCAGATAAGATACAACGAGCACACAATCAGCTCACATCGTGTCTTGCTGCTTCTTGACTGAATATTTCTTTTATGTATTAGGATAAATTTAGAAGAAGTGTCGAAGTGCAGTTTAATGGTTTTCCTATGGCAGTGTAAGTGTGGGTGCAAGTGTCTTGCTAAATATATAAACATAGATAATCCTTGCTTTCTCTCTTCTTCCAGGCAACATATTTTTCCTTTACGACTCATCCCTGGAGAAAGGTTCATGAGTGAAAAATCATTGCTAACTTCATTTTTTTGCCTCCACTGTGAATTTCTTTCCTGGAGCAATGATAAGAAATAATGGATGCAGTGTTTTCCTTCAGAATCCATACTGTGTAACAAATTGTCTGGTTTATTTGTTGTTGCCATATTTAATTTAAATGTATTAATTTTTCTCCTTGCCTTATCTATTTTATTTTAAGTTCAAAGGGCCTTCCAAGCCTTTTTAAACATCATTTTAGGAGCCAGATCAGTCTTTGTGGAAACTAAAATTCAGGTCTCCCACTTGCCAAAACGAGTCAGAGGCTACAACTTAAACTGGCAGAAGAAGAGAGGAGCTTTTGTGGTGTCCCCAAAAGCTGAGCCACAGAGAAATCAGGGTTTTGTTGGTCTCAATCCCTTCAGGTCTCATTTTTCCTTTCTGGAGGATGGGTGTAATATCTGACTGCCAGAGAGGGAATGCTCAGTGTGTTTAAAGTGGGTTGCATTTGATGGGTGCTAAGTCAAAGGATGGTGTTTTCTGCCACTGGGAGAAGGTTCTGCTTAAAACACATTTGAGAGAAATGTCTGGGTGGAAAAATTCTTTTGTCCTATCTGAGTAAATTTAGCAAATCCCAGGACAAAAAGAATTCCTTCAGTTATATCTTTGTGACCCTGTTTTCTTCACTGGTGAGAAGAAGGGAGGTTTGTACGGGGTGAGAAAAACCCAGTGATCACATTTTGGTTTGTAGGTCCAATTTATTTTGATAAGTGAGGAGTCTCATTAATTAAGGATGGGGAAATGGAGATTAGAGGATCTTAAATCTGCACTGTTGGGATCAGACTTGCTGTGCAGATAATCTGTGCCCACCTGGGCAGGGGGTTGGAGGGACAGAGGCCTCAGAGGCTGTCACACAACACCATCCATCCTCATCCAAGGCTGGAGGGGCACTGGGGCAGGAGATTGATCCTTGTGCTCTGTGTCAGTGGCACAGGAAACACCTCCGTGGCCTTTATCTCCAGCTGCACACCAAACCAATCCATCACCCTGCTGAGCTCTGGCCTTGCCTCTTGCTCAGGCTGCTAAACAGCAAAACACAGAGCACATTTTTGATGTGTCTTAAAAAAACCCCGGAGTCCACAGGGATATAAATTATCCTTTGAGAACTCTCTCAAAAAAAAAAAGTAAATAGCATTAAAATGTTGTTTTTAAAAGTCTTTCAGTATCTCTTTAGATCCGAAGAGAATATACCTGTTGTCATTTTCTTTTCTGCTCCTTTGGGCTTTTGAAAACATGCAGGTGCTTGTGACCACCACGCAGCACCCCAAAGTCTGGATTCAGCTTCTGTGGCTGGAGACTGAGACATTGCAACCCTCTAGATCCAGCTGTTCAGGCCCTCGTAGATTGTTCCAAAACTGACAATATCCCAGTGCCTCAGCCAAGCAGATCCCTGATAAATTTGAGGTCTTCATCTGCAGCACAGTGTTCAGTATGGACAGGATTTTATTTCCTCTTCTTTAAGTTCCATTTCAGATGGGAGCGTTTGCCCTAAGCAGCTCGGTTTGGCTTTCCTGGGAGTTCTTGCATCACATTCTTTGGATTGTGGGAAATTCTAGGTTGCACTGTATCAGTTTCCTATTCTACTTTGCAACCTTTTAATTTCTGGCTAGCTTATCACAGCTGCAAACCCAAAAAGGCTGTCTTTCTTTTCTTGGGGAAAATTAAACATGCATTTCACTGTATTGTTATTAAATGCCATTTAAATTACCCCACTTATAGCTCCACTTGCAGTAAGTTACTCCACCTGTAGTAAGCAAATAATGGAGCCTTTAAAAATAATAATAAAAACTAATTTACCCTTGAATACAACCTATGGGTAATCTATCCTTTGCATCACAAAAAATATTTGCAATAATCTTTAAAAAATTGGCACTTCCCCCCCAGTATTCTCTCCCAAAGCCAAGCTGCACTTTTTCCCCTGTCACCTCTATGTATTTAATATACTTTGAGACTGATAAATCTACATGTCTTGGGCCAACAAGCCCACAGCTGTTCAAAGCAGGCTCTGAAAGATGTTCTTGGCCTGTAGCTAACAGTATGCTTATTATGCACAATAGTAACAGTAAATAAAAGATAAAGAAATAACCTGGGAATACAATGAAGAAAGAGGAAAATAATCTCCCTTAATAAAAAGGAGATTGCATTACACAGTCATGGCTCCAAGTGCCATTAGGGTGTTGGCTCTCCATTGTCTGTAATTCCTGAAATATTTGATTTGCAGCTCTGAGCAATCTTCAACACACAAAAAGGCAAGGCTCACACTGAAGCAATTTGGAAGTAGTCAAATGCCCCAACTTTCAGTCTCTCTTTATTGCCTGAGATAGGATTGCTCCACTTTGGAATCTATTTTTCACACTGTCAGATTCCTTATTTGCTTTGTTGTATAACTTTAACTATGCCTAATTTCACACTCCTGGTTTTTTTGGGTCTGTAACAAACCCAGAGCTGGTGCTTGGCCATTAAGGGGAAGACTGCAGTGTCATAAAGAAAGCACTGGGAAGTCAGGGACTGCCACAAGGCATTGATGAGAGGGTTGGGTGTAAAACCAGGAGATCCAACCAAAGAAACCTCTTTTGGATGAATATTGTGCAGTATTTCCATCAAGCCTTTCATTTGCACAGCCATGAAGAGCTGCTTACTGAAGGGCTCCATTGAATGCCCACCTGTGGCATCAACAGGCACAGATTCATGGGCAAGATGCAACTCTGGACACAAAACATTCCCACGGGGACCTGGAATTCCTATTGCACCACGATATTCCAAGCTTGAGTAAATGTGGAGTTGGGCACCCTTTGCAGAAGTGATCAGGGGTGCAAGCATGGGAAATAAAGAATGAGATTTCATGCTGCAACACCGAGGCAGAGGGACATGATTTGGTGCAATAAGTGTGCAGGTTTGTCCTGAGGATCCACAGGCTGGCCCCAAAACTGGCATAACGTGCCTTATTGCTGTTGATATCACTTGAATTATGATGGCTTACTCGAGCTGGGGATCTGAGCCTAGAAGTTACAGGAAAGATTATTCCCCTTTGGTGATTAGAGCCAAAGCAGAGCAGAAGTGTGACAGTGGGAACCTGAATTAGTCAGAGGTGATAACTCTGGAGCTCTGGCCTGGAGCTCTGCTGAGGGCACAGGAGGGCATTAGGGAAGATGCTCCCTTAGCTCAGGGCGTCACAAAACTCTTCATGCAAGTTGTGTGCTGGGAAATAAAGCTGTGTTGTGTGCTTTTAACCTTCAGTCCGTTTATGTGAGAGAGCAGGGGGAATGAAAATGTGTAAATGTGCCTGTCTGAAACCTTGATCAGTGCGGGAGGTTTGTAATATGCTTGTAAAAATATACTGTGGACTGGGGGTTTATATGGCAGTTCTTAGGATAGGATCACCATTTTTTAAATAACTGATACTGAAGTCATAACAGAGAAAGTCATAAAGAATATTGCCCCAAGATAATTTTCTCAGGTTAAAAGGCTTTGTGACTTTAACAAATGAAATATTTCAGCCTCCATCAGACAGCCTCTTATTCTGATACATATTTATTCATATGCTTAACCTTGAGCTCTCTGAATTGTCCCATTAAGAGCTCCCTGATGCCCTGCTTTAACATCAGTTGGTTAAGGCAAGAAACAGCAAGGAACCCTGGAGAGAGCTCAGGATGCTGCACAGACACACAATAAACCAGACACTCTGTCCCCAAAATGTTCCAGGTAAAGCCAGGAGAAAACAGATGGATCCAGAGGAGCAGGCTCCGAGAGAATAAAGTGCCAGAATGTTGTGATCACTCTGAAAGGCAAAAGACTTTTGGCAAACCTGAGTTTACTGAAGGGTTCCAGAAAGGGAAAAAGGAAGGGTACATGGCTTAGGCGTGAAACAGGGAGAGGACAAACAAAAGTTCCCCCCAGAAAACTTCAACCAGTGGGATGAAAATGATGCACATCCACAGATCTCTGCAGGACTGGTGCCCATGTGTTCAGAGGGATTTTTCAGATGTTTCTCCTTATGTATTTGGATTGTACAGTCAACTCTTAAATGCTGGTGTTGGGGAAAATAATTAAAGATTAATAAACAGATTCAGCACAAGAAAATTCCAAATATGAATAGGCTGAGTTCCTCAGCTTAAAAAAGTGTTAAGGAGAGATCTATAGGAGCTATGTGAGAATAATTTCCATAAGATTGGTATTGCTTAAAGGCAAATATAGCTTTCACTATTTATGACTCTTCTTTTGGATGGTTGCTTTGGTTTTGGTTTTTGGTTTTTTTATTCTTTTTAAAAAAGCCAGTATTTCCTAATTTCTTTCCTTTTCTATTCTCTCTATGCCACGGTTGAGGAATTGCCACCATTAATATTTCATAACCTCCCGAGTATGTGCTAAAACCATGGAAATGTAGAAACAAATCACCTTTTGGTATTAATGCAATATTGCGGAGTGGAGTTCTCAAGGCTGTGCGAAGGAAGGATTAGACTTTACAGGGGGGGAAACCAGCAGTAAAAATGTGTCTAGCAAAGCACACTGAGAGTTTTTAAACAGTTTAAACAATTTTATCACATCCTGTAGTGACTTATTAACAGTGTCTTCAACCTTTATATATTCCAGTAACAACCTGATGTCTTCATCTTATCTTATGGAACTATAATTGGCTGAATCCAGGTACCAGTGCCTGGAGGCCATACAGTCTTATAGGCTTTAATGGCTCATTAGCTATTTATTCACTTTAACTTAAACAGCTCAGCCATTTGTGGAAAATGAGCCCTTAAAATAGAATTAGGTGGGTTTTGGTTTTCCTTTTTTTTTTTTTTTTACCTAAATGTAGTGTATAACTTGAACTGCCATTTAAATTTCAAAATCTGCCAACTTAATTTGCCCTTGCTGTCTTCCCTTTTCAAAAGGGATTGTAGCTTTGGAATAACTTCTTATGCTGAAGAACTATGCTGGTGGTACTCAAAAGTACTAGAATTGAACAGAATGCTTCCCTTAGATAAAAACCAAGCCAGCCCTCACTAAATGTGTGGTTAATGTATCTTAATAACTCTTGTTGACAGGTGTCATATCTCCAGGCTCTCTCAAGCCTCTAATCATCAGGAAACAGAGACTGGAGGGGTCCTAATTAATCTGAATTTTAGCCAGGGTGGTGGGTGGTTCTACTTCACTGTTCAAAATAAAGCAAGCCTGGTGCTATACACATGGTGCACCTTGGGTCACGTCCAAAAACCTGGGCCTGGGAGAGAAGGAGACTGGAAAAGATCAGAGGATGGGGAGAACGTGGTGCTGAGTTGCCTTTGGAGGCTCCAGCTGAAACCTGCACGTGGTGTTGAGCAGTTGTCACACAACAGGCAAATCCAACCCCTCCTTTCCCTTCCTGATCTGGAAGACCCAGCACAGAGGAAAACATGGGGGGGTTTATCCTGAAGAAATACAGTTCAATGAAAATGCACCTCAACCCTAATGTTTTTGAATGGTTTTGTTGCAAATCCCCACACAAGGAGATGAGCTCTTGGGCCCAAAGGAGGTTCATTTCTGCAGTGTGGTGGTTTTATGTGGGAGTCTCTCAGTGTAAGTTTTGCTAAATTATTCTCTTGTCCTTCACTGCCCAGCACTGCCATGTGAGGGGCAATGACAAGGTGGGCATGGCAAAAAGAAAGAATTATGTGAAAGATGCTGTGGAATTTGTTGCTGCATTAGGCTTTTTGGATCATCGGTTCTCTAGGAAGATGAGGAAGGCTAAGGAGAGCTCTTGCTCCTTGGGATGCTGACTCTGGTTGATTAGTGATAATGACAGGTGGAAATTCTCTTCTAGAGCCAAGCTACACAATTTTCCATTTTTTTCATGTTTCCTTTGCTCCTTTCCAGTATTTGGAATGGTCTGAAATTGTCCATATTTGCCCTATTTTGTTGACTAATGCACTACTTATTTTCCTGGGAGAGGGTGGTTTTGTCAAGGGGAAATATATAAAGCTCTTCAAATGCTCAGGGATAAAACTGGTACCTTGTCTTGTTCTCACCATCCAAATCTATTTGAACTGGCAATGAGTTAATTTTCCCCTGGTCAAAGCTGTTCTGCCTGTGATGGTGTCTAGGGAGGGATCTCCCAGTCTCTCTCTTGTCCCACAAGCTTTTCCATCTGGTTTTCCTGCCCAATTCTGAGATGGGGCTGAGGATTCCCCCAAAATGCTGCTCTGCCCTCTGTTGTGTCCCACATCACACACTGCACAGGGACCACAGTCCCTACACCTCTTTCCCTTCCAGTACTTCCATTCCATTATTAGGATAATGGTCCTTCTGGGATGGGATAGTTATGTCCTAAATCAGCATTGCTTCCTAATGAATTACAGGATTCCATGGAGCTCTTGAGCCGGGCCTGCCTCTGCTTTGTGTAAAATAGCCATGTTGACATAATATATTTAGATTTCTTTAATGTGTTTGACTTCATACTGCACAACATTTGGATTAAACCCAATTGTCAATATATAAAATCAGTGTGGCAATGTCAAAAGGCTCCCAAAGTGTCTCCAGGACAGCTTGCAGAAGGAAGCCCTAAATCTGGGATTGGCACCTGGGAGAAGTTTCCAGATCCTTTGGGGTCTCGCTGAGGGTCTGGCACAGACACTTCCACCCCAAATCAAGGATTTTTCCATTTCCCAAGCTTTGCTAAGGAGGAGATACCCCAGGAGAAGACCCAGAGTGTCTCAGGGACATTCCACACCACCATTCCCAGGGTATAAATCAGAGGGAATTGGGAGCTGATTGCTACCTGGGGTTGGGCTGGGCATTGGTCAGAGGGTGGCGAGCAGTTCAATTGGCATCACTGGGTTTTTGAGGGATTTCTCTCTCTTCTTCTCCTTTTTATTACAATTATTACTCCTTTTTGGTGATGGCTGCGTGAGGGTGAGGGGAGGTCAGGGCTGTCCCCAGCGCCGGGCAGAGCTGAGCCCTCAATGGGTTTGGGAAAGGGGCATGGGAATTGTTGGGGGTCGCGGGGAAGGTGTGAGGGAACAGTGTGAGGGCACAGTGTGAGGGAACAGAGTGAGGGCACAGCGAGGAGGAGCAGGACGAGGACAAGAGGAAGGGCTCCAGGTGAGTTTATTTTCCCCAGGTCAAACACATTCTGCCCATAATGGTGCCTAAGGAGGGGTCTCCCAGTCTTTCTCTTGTCCCACAAGATTTTCCATTTGGTTTTTCCTGCCCGTTTTCCATGTTTTTTCCTGCCCAGTTGTGAGACGGCGCTGAGGGGGGTCTGGGTGCAGCCCAAGGCCAATCCCCCACAACCTCTGCTCTGAAAAGCCTCAGAATACACGTTTTTACTTTACTTTTACTACAGAATGAGAGTTTTCCGTGCCAATGTGGAAAACTCAAGGTAATCATGGTATTATCTGGTTGAAATGAAGGTTCTGATGTACTTTGATTCGAGCCCAAGTAAGGGAACAGCTTGGATGAGGCACGGCAGACATTTCCGTAATTTACCAAGCCAAGTCAGGATGAGATCCAGTTAATTTTGCTTAAACTATAATGACTCATTCCAATTGAAGATATGCCCCTATAGGTCAGTGGAAAAATAAGTGCCCTGTGTTGACTTTGAGCCAAAACACAGTAACTCAGGAGCTGAAGGCAGGATGAGACCCAGAGGCAGACAGCTGGAGCCAGCTGAAATTCAGGTCAGACTTCAGGTGCTGGAATTTCACACACAGAGTAACCCAGCACTGAGATGATTTACAGAGAGCTACAGAAGGGGGTTCATTATTTAATCAAATCTGTTCCAACTCCTGCCACAAAATCTGCCCAGGATGCAGGAGTTACCAAGTGATGTGTTTTGACCTGGATTATCGTGGAAGTCACATAGATTAAAGGAGCATTCCCTTTTGGTATAAGACTTCCATGAGGCTGAATGAGATCAGAGCCTGTAATGATGGTGTTCACTGTCTCCTAGCACCACAAATGATTAAAAGCAGAATTATAGCGTGGTGATTTCATGTCAGAAGACAATGCTTTATTAGAGTTTGATTTACTTAGGAGTATAAGTACATTGAATCAGAGCAGGGGGAGCTGCTTTAAAAGTAATTTTTTCATTAGCTCGGTTATTTTTGTTTTGTTCTGTCTTTATAGTGACCTTCATCTGAGAGTGAGGGATCCTGCAAAACAGGAATAGTTTTCTTTAAGTTGTGATTCACCTACATATAACACTGGTGAAGCAGCAATCTGCTAAGGGGACTAAGGAGATCTGAGGGACTTTGAAACAAACTGGTGGCCTATATATGAACATGGAATGGATTGTTTTTGTAATTCCCATCAAGATGGTAATAGCTACTGTTGATTACCAGCTGGCCACTCTTTAGTCACATTTAAGTACTCAAGTGGGAATTTATACCATTTAATTTGCCCATGTATAAGGTAAAACTGCTCTGATTTAGGAATAAAGAATCTCCATAGAAGTCAAAGGAAAGAATTAACCATCTCCAAAGATGACCCACCTGTCACATGTTCCTGAGAGAGGTGGGCTAACATAACTTCTAGAAATATCTCTATTACTACATACAACCAGATGCATTCTGAGCAGATGCCTGACTTTTAGACTCCAACAAAAGAACTGTTCAGAGGTGGTGGGAACAGCCCTGCCTCTCTGCCTATGGATTCTCATTCCATGCTGCCCACTCAGCAGTTTGTGGAGCTGTGACATGAGTCCCTGGGGCCTGCCCTAATCCCTGCTGCAAGGGTGTGACAGGAGAAGGGGGAGATGGTGGGCAACAATTAGAGCAAGAAGATGAGTAGCCAGTGGTTGCTGCTCAGGAAATCTTTAACTTTCCAATAAGGCTAATTTATTCTTTCCACAGGCACAAAAATTCACCTACAAACACATTCTTTGCTATTGCATTTTCTGTTAGATTAACCCCCAAGCCCCTCACCCTGGAAGGTGTCACTGCTGTGTTCCTGCAGCAGTGGGACACAGCACCCTTGAGTGAATGCATTGCCCTTGGGTACACCAGAGGTTAGTCAAGCACTATTTCTGCATGTTTGATTACCATGTTGAGTTAATTAATGGGCTGCATGTGCTCTCTATTAATTAGACCATGCTGAAGACTTGATAAAGTGTGTGTCCTTATAGCACAGCATAATAGTTTCCCAAATCCCCTACAAACTGTGGTTAATTACAAGCTCATCATGAGTTCAGGATTTCAAGGAAGAAAAAGAGATAAAATACCTTTTTTGATGGTTATAAAATAGGTGTAAGAAAAGTCTTCCATAAAATGAAGATAAGGATTTTTTAATTTTTTTTTAAGAAGAAATGAGTTGGTGGAAATAAATTTTTCTTGTTACAAGGCTAGTTTGGCAGCTTTCCTCTAACCACATCATCTGTGGGAAGAACAAGCTCAGGATGGAAAATAGATGGGGGGACACATTGCTTCAGTGGGGGAGGAAAGACGGGAACCCACAATTACTATTTCTTTAAATTTGACAGTCAGCTCTACCCAGCAGTGTAAAATCCTCGTTCCAAATGCTGGGAGGGCCCAGCTCCCACTTCTCACATCACCAGCTCCCATGAAAGAAAACCTTGCTGCAATTAACGTTACATCCTCCTTGTCCTTGCTTTCACCTCGTTTGACTGTGACACTCTCCTGGATACTCAGGGGCAGAGTCCTGACCATGTTTGCCAGCAGGGCTGCCCTGCCTACGCTCTTCAGGCAGAAGATCCCACCTACAGGTTTGGAGAGCAGATATTGCTGCTCTGCCACCTCTGAAGGGTCAAATTCAAGAGTGAATAAGCAAATTAAACAGGCCAGTGAAGGGCTGCCTGCAGCAGGGGATCAGCAGCAGCTGGATGATCTCTAGGAGCAATTCTAATGCACTATCGGCACATTTCTGAAGATGCACCTTCAAAAATAGGAACAATCAACTTTTTTATGCTTAACATAATTAACTTTCCACTGGTAGTGTGTGTTCCTTTATTTTGATGTGCTGCTCTTTATGTTGTAGGGCAGGATTATCAGTGCAATCTCTGGGTTGGTGCCAGTTTGGCTTTCGGGTTTTTGCACTCCCACAAAGTTCCTGGGATTGGTGTGGGGTCCAAACAGCATCTTCCCAGTGAACATTCACTTTGCATCTATGGAAACTTCCATATTTTTTGTGTTTGCATGGATACAGACCCTGGAGTTCTTTGCCCTTACTCTGACACAGCTGCCCTTACAGTCTACGAGAGTTTAGGTCAAGCACAGAGGATTATGTCCCACTGGGCTCTGTAATATTCTTAATAACAACATGTAATGCTAAGTATAAAGGTTAATATATTTCTTATTTACACATATGTAAATTATACATAATATTTAATAAGATTAAAATTTGATGAGCTATGTGAAACTGGCTATGTTTAAATTAGAGCCTTGCTCTTTCCTCAGTTATCTGGAGAACAGAGTCCTTCTGCATCATTAGGAATTGCGTGTTTACAAGGATTCCCTGCGGCATCACTTGAACTCTTCAACTACTCCTCTCCCCGGGATGAAGGCTTATTGCATGGAAACACCAATGCAGTGGTGAGCTCAAATAGAGATGTAAAATTATTATCAAAGCTGATTAGAGAGTATTTGTTCAGTTACTGCCTATCCAAGTCATTTTGCAGGACACGAAAAGCAATCAGCTTTGTTTTAGGAGTGCTGTTTCACTTAGTGAGCATCTTGATTAAGACAGATGCAAATGCAGCTCTGGCTATGTTTAAAATGGTGGCTGATCAAGATTCTTTTAATCTGAGACCTCATTTACCATTACTACAGGAAATGTAAGAGTTTCTAGGGGAAAAGTAGCATGTGCTGCCTGGACAAAGCACTAGTCTGGGTAGACAAACAGTTTTCAAAAAGAAAAAGAGGAGAAATCTCAAAAGAAAAAAAAAAGGCAGAAGAAGAATAAAAAAAAAAAACACCCCCCCAGTAGGAGCTGAGATTACTCAATATTTCTCCTAACAAAGCAGGAAGAATTATTCTCAGCACTGTTCAATAAAACCATCCTAAAAGAAGTTTTAGTGCATTGTAAAAGCAAGCCTTTTCCATCTCTCTGTAGAAACAAGTGACAGTCTTGCAGCACAACAAATTTCTCCTGCTCTCCCTTCTTTTTCTTAAACTTCACTGGAGTGTGGCCAGTGTGACATAACTCTGAGTGAAGAACAGAAAACTCAGGGAGCCTCATTCCCCTGGGAATCCAGCTCGATTTCTCCCTTTCCCCCCTACCAAAAAGGTGACGAGTACCATCCGAGGTTTAGCATTGCCCTGTACCCTGCAGCACCAGGACAGACAGCCCTGGAGATGGATTGGAGCTGGGCAGGGGTTGGTTTCTGGGGTGGGAGCAGGTGAGGAGGTGGAGGAGAGGAGCACGGAGCGGTGTTTCCCGGTAGATGGCTCCGTGGTACATCACATCCTCCTGCAGCTCCCGCACCCATCCCCTCGGAACCCTCCTCCTATCTCAACCCAGCACAAAACAGACTCACAGGTCTTTTTTGCCTGTTCTCGCATAGGTGTCTCTTTAAAATTGTTATTATTTCCCCCCTGATCGTAACTTGCAACTGTAAAACTGCCACAACACAAATTTGGACAATTAAACCCCAGGACACAGAATAAACCAGCACTGGGTCAGCTGATGGGCTGAGAGAGGGCTAATAGCTCATTCAGTTCTACTGAGTTATTGGTTGCACATCTATTCAGATAAAATTTAACAAAGCCAGTTAAAACCTTTAGTTTAACACAAGGATACTTCACAAATGGCATTCCCAGTTTCAGAATTGTTTTGTTTTGGTTTTTTTTTTTTTTGCAGAGCACAATATGGGATTGATGAGTCCTGTTATTTTGCCTATAAAGAGAGGTCTTAAATGCCTAAAAATGCCTGCCAAGTGGAGCCATTCAGTTCTACACCACAGAACTAGATGAGTTTTGCTCCAGATATAAACTGCATTAATTTAAGATTATACCCCTCTGTGCTGTGGAACATATGTAGGTACAGCACAAAGCTGACAATTTGTCAGTCCCTTTTCCAAGCCCTTTTCATGAGGAATGAGATCCCATTTGGATCCATTGCAAGTGAGTAGACATTATACCCTCAAAATCAGGCCTTTGTTGCTTAACAGTGCAAAATATTGTTGGTATAATTATTTTTGTATGGTCCTCTTGTCCTGTGGCATCGATCCAAATGTGGTTCCAGCTCTACCTGGCTCTAACCCAAGACCACTCCACATCAGGCCCTCAGGATCCTCATTCTCTCATTCAACTGACTATGACCACTGTCTGTGTCGTTTTGGTCCAACATACAACAGTACGTGCAGGGAAATCCAAACACTTTTCTAGTGTCAGTGGTCTTCTCCAAAAACCAGTCACATCTCTTGTGCCATACAAGTTCTGCATGGGTTCTTCCTTGTGCTGGATACACTTTTTAGTTCTATGTTCCTGGGTGTCTTTTTGTGCCACTGTTCCTCCACTTTGGCCCCTGATATTTTTGGAGTTCTCATGTCATTCTGATTTTGAACTCCTGAATACACACAGGCAGCTGAGGGCTTCAGCTTTCTGTGTCATCTGAAACATGGGAATGGGTTCCTTCCATTCCTGCCCTAGCAAGATTGGCTCTGGACCCCTCAGAAAATTCAGTCTGACAAATCAGTCTTTGACTAAAGCTAAGACTGATTGAGGAACAGATAATCAAGTCCAAGCTTTTCTCAGGAATAACCTGCAAGAAATACCTCATGCTATGTAACATAAGCAATTGCTAAAATATGCAGATCAGGAAAACTAATTGTGTGTAATACCACAATGTTTTAAATGTCTTAATTTGGTTTATAGGCAGTAAAAAAAAAACCCTCTTAAGGAGCCAAGCATCAATAATGTGAACCTGCAGTAGATGAGTAATTCCCTCTCAGTGATGAATGCTTAAATATTAATTTACTATATGCTATTTATCATGAGCAACACTGTAATCTGAGAAGGCAAGGCAAAATCAAGGCTTGAAATAAAAGGAAAGAGTAGGTTTTTTCAGCCAAGGTGCAGAGTTGGATGTTCTTTAGACTTGTATCTCCCCACTTCTTGTCAGACACTCACATGACACACCATCCAGTGCCTGTGTGTGGCCAGTGAAATCCCGAGGTGACATCACTGCATCCTCCAGGCACGGCTGTGGCTGAGTTGTGCTGGTTGGTAGGAGAAGGTGGGAATGGCTGAGGCTTTCCCAAGTTTGCCAATTTGCTCCTAAATTGCTCCAGCGTGACTTTTGCTTCCTTGTGAGGTGGCCAAAGAAATACTCCTGGGTTTGTTTTTGCCTTTAGCAGAGAAGGGCAGTTCCTGTTGTTAGTGGGTCAGGGAATATCTTTGCAGAAAGACTTCTCTGTGATCAAATCAGGATATATTTGCATTGCAAAGGACAGTGTATGAGAGACACCCCAGCTAAATTCAAATGAGTGGGTCAGATACTAAAGGGGCTTCAGCCTCAGTCATATACAACAACCCTCCCTAATTTACTCTGTCTCATAGACTGTATGGAAAACCCCAGGTATTTAATACTGAGTCCTGAAAGGTCATATTTGAAATGGATCTAAGATTATATATCATGGTTTTCCACTAGGAAAACTTCACTTCTTGGACTTCAGCTCTTCCTTGTCCTATGAGAGAGGCAATCTGTATGTCAGACAGGTAAACAGAAGGGAAAAGTGATGTATTTCATGTGCCCTGAAAGTAAATAAAATTGATTTGGAGAATTTTCTCCCAGGCTGAGCAGGCTGTGTTGGCTGGGTAGGTGGCATTTTAATGCACAGCTCCATTCTGCTGCTGTGGTTATGGTCATGCTGTAGTCACACTTTGTTAGGGCTGTGGTGGCTCTAGCAGTCTCTGGGATTGCAGATTTCTGACTTGAGAGAGAGGGAAACTTCAGCCCTGAGAGAAGTCTCTTGTTCTGCTATTAAGAAGATTTCTACAAGTACCCCAGTGTGCTTAATAGTCAATGCCAATAAACACTGGGGTGGAAAAAAAGAATGCTGCTTTTACTACTTATTGGTGTAGGATTATTGAGAAGTCATTTCAATCACTCAGGGCCTCAAGGGTCTAATTAAAGTGGCAAAACTCCACAGAGCCTGTGAAGTTACAATACTTAATCAGAAATAGTAATAGAAATCACTCCTTTTCCATTGTCTTCATGTTAAAATATGTTCATTAGACAGGAGAGATGCATCTGGGTGGGCATTTCCCTTCATTTGGAAAGCAGTGGACACCTAAAATTGGGCAGAGAGAACACTGACTCATGTTTTGTCTTTTGTAATGATTTATCCAGTAGTAAAATAAGGATAATTCCACCTCCACTCTCAGATGTTCTGTGGAGTGTGGGAGTTTTCCAAGTTCCTTCACAGATTTCCTGCAGAATTTTCCATGGTTCTACAACCTAAGATATGGATCCATGGGTGGGTGTTATGTGTTTACAGCTCTCTGAAAGGCCATGACTCTCCATCTCTTTGGGGTCTTAGGAAGAACAAAACTCCAGGTAAAATCTACTGGGAGAAGTATCTCTACATGGGCTCAGTTTTAACCTCTGTAGACTTCCAGCCAAAAATCAAAGCAATCCACTTTTGCTTGTTCATTCCCTGCCTGCTCATGCTTTCCCACCCCGAGCCAGTGATACCCAAGAGTGTGTGTGTTCCACAAACACATCCTTTTATTAAGGAGCAGCTAGTGGAGCAGTAATCACACTGCAATCCCTCAGTTCCTTCAGGAGCAAAGTCTCTTGGGAGCAAAGATTGCAAAATGAGACGGCACTCTCAGACCTTCCACCACCTGATCACAGAGACACACTGTGCTCCTTGGGCTGATCCTCCAGGGAAGCACCTTTTCCAGCCCTGAATCATCCACTTTGGAAGTTGTTTGCTTTTTTTGAACACAAAATTTTTAAATGGTACTTAATCACACCAAAGAGCTTTCTTTTCCTCAGACAAATTACGTATTTACATACAATTCTCTAATTGCTTACAACATGTTGTCTTCCAAATGTAACACCTGCTTGGGGAGGCTGCTAATTTAGATATAACAAGATAAAGAGTAGAATTCTGCATTCTATAAGGAAGGCAGGAGAAAAGTAATTTAAAAAAACATAATTAATTAAGATTGCATAATAATAGGGATAATTTTTTTTCATATTTCTTAACAGCTTTTATAGAAAATGATTTCTTTTTCTACTGAATAAGGGCAAATTTCTAGGAAAATTTGGCCTTACTTTACGGCAGAAATGAAAAAGAAAAATTATCACTCCAATTTAAAAATTAGGATACTTTAAAGATATGCAGTTTTACAGTTAAAAAGGAGCATTTTTTGGCATATGCAAATCAAGGAGGAAGATAAATTGGCAACAGCTCAGTGCAGGTGCATTACCTGAGTGCAGAGCAGCAGCTGCCCCTCAGAGCCCCCTGCAGAGGGATGGGAGACATGGGCTCTGCAGGGCACTCTGTGGAGCTGCTGGTTTAGGGCTGGAAGTGGAGGGGCAGCTCTGAGCTCTGCTCTGTGAGAGCAGGGACAGGAGTCAGGGAATGGCCTGGAGCTGTGTCAGGGCAGGGTTAGGCTGGATATCCAGCAAAAGTTCTTCCCCAGAGGGTGGTGGGCGCTGACCAGGCTCCCCAGAGCAGTGGGCACAGCACTAAGGCTGCCAGAGCTCCAGAAGAGTTTGTACAGCACTCTCAGGGACACAGTGGGATGGTTGGGATGTCCTGGGCAGGGCCAGGAGTTGGACTGGATCATTCTTGTGGTTCCTTCTGACTCAGGATGCTCTCTGATCCCCCAGCCCTGCCACAGTGCTCTCCCAGAGACACACACCCCTGCGTGTGCAGTGGCAGCACTGTGAGGAATCTCCCTGCATGTGCTGGATTTCTCCACTGGGTTTCTACCACTGTCACCTGGTATCCTTGAGCCTTTCCTTGGAGCTGCCACTGTGCCCATCAGAGCAATGATGGAACATCCTGAGTTCTCTCTGTCTCTTCCTCTTGTTCTCTTTCCCTTCCCCAAGCCTTAGTGTAGAGACCTCTCCAAAACCTTTCTCCTCCATTTGTGGCTGCCTGCACAGTGCAGTAGGGACTAAATGTTCTGTGAGGCTTCAGAGGCAAGGTGAGGTGGTTGTTGGCAGGTGGAGCTGTGTCTGTACGAGTGGAAATCTTGCAATTTATAGTGGTTTCCTTTATTGACAAAAATGTGTTTCTGTTACACTTAGTCTGCTTGTCTCGTTCTGCTCTGTGCCTCATAATCTAAAAGGCAGATCTGGTTGTGGCTGCAAAAATGTTGGTTGAGATGAAGCACAGGGAAATGACCTGGGCTGAGGAAAGCTTGTTGATTTTCTCTAACCATGTTTTGTATATTCTCTGGGACTGTTTGTAGAAAATATCTGCATGGGGATGTTGTGTCATTTTTTTTTATTTCTACCATTCAATTTCATTTGTGGTTTTTAATTCCTCCCTCCTCTGAAAATCTAAATGTGTTTCTCAAATTATGCTTTCTCAAACTCAAATGTATTTAAATGTAGTTTGTCTCCTTTTTACAAATGGAGGGAAGGTAGGACGCCTCCTTTGTCCACTGTGTCCAAGTAGATGGGTTCTTGTCTCCAAGCTTGGTTTTGGTCCATTGAGTGAGTTTCTGAGTTGCAGCAAACCCAATTTCCTATAGATCCAGAAATGTTTTTTCTTTTTGTCTGTGGACTGATTATCTGTTCTTCACATTCTTAAGAGCCACAGACTCTCTGCTGTGCTGCAAATCTGCCTCCCATCCTTAAAACCCCCAAAGCATTCTCAGCTCCCAGCAGAATCCAGCTGTGTCCATTCCCTCACTCTCCCCTGCTACACCTGAGTTGTTTTTTAAAAGAAATATAACACAACCTGATAACTAAACATAGCCATCACAGAAAGGGGTTTAACTGATCTTTGTGGCCTCACATACAAGCCTGAACCAGAACTCACATCTTTTCTGTCTTTTTAGCATTTCATTTCCCTGTGGAGCATTCCTCTATCTGTAAAGGGGGCTCTGTTAAATTTAGTGCAGTGCCTTTGAATACTGGGCTGTGACAAGTTGCAGTTGTGCCACACAATGCAGGGCTCTGGTTGTATTTACTGAATATTTACAGAATTGTTTATAGTCACTTGATACCTTTTTTCCTCCCTGAGGAATATGTTCCATTTTACATCTGGGTCTTGCTAAATCCTAAATGAGTATATATGGAAGGGACAGGAGTGGGCTGTGGAATAATAGAGGCTTTTTCTTTGTACTTGAAGTCCATTCTGTGCTGTAAGCTAGAGAACAGCTTTGCCACCTGCAGCTATTTGCAAGCCAAACCAAAATGAGCTGATGTTCTCTATCCTATTCCAAGCATACAGGTGTCCACTGTATGAAAAGTGTTATTGCCATTGGCATCATTGTTAATGGTGTCGGCCCAGAACCCAACTGGCTCTGGCTGGAAATCGCCCTTTGCACTGCCCTGGGCTGTGCTGGCAGGGGGTGAGCCTGGTCACCAGGCTGTGCCTCGTTAACAAGGAAACAGCATTTCAGTCTTTCATGTTTGCAGTTCAGCAATGGAAATGATTCAAAGTTCATTAAATCGCTGTGATCTGTTTAGCGAATGCAAAGACCTTGAAACAAGGTCTTGAAGTCCTTTTTAGAAAGGGTACAGAGCTGCAATTGCAAGGTACCCCAGACTTCTTTGTCCTCACCCATCTTCTTGTCTCTGAGAGCATTGTTACCTGCGTTTTCTTAGAATCATAGGATGGTTTGGGTTGGAAGGGACCTTTAAAGGTCACCTAATCCAGTGCCCCTGCAATCAGCCAGGAAATCCTGACTGGATCAGGTTGCTCAAAGGCAGGTCCAGCCTGACCTTGAATGTTTCCAGGGATGGGGCATCACCACCTCTGAGCAACCTCTGCCAGGGTCTCACCACCCTCATCATGTACAATTCCTTCCTTATATCTAGTCAGCACAACCTGTTGGAATTTTACTGTGGAAAAAATATGTGGTTCTCTTGAAATAAAAACCTTTCATGGGAATATATTTTCTAGTTTTGACAGGAAGGATGTTTCAAATCTCAGGTAGAACTTCATTAGTGTGCCTGCCTGTTCGTGAGAGGAAACAAGGCAGTGATCAAGGCTTTGTCCATCAGGCAGGATTTGCTGACTCTGAGGGCAGGAGGTCTCCCTGTTAACAGGACACAGTTTTATTCATATGTGCTTAATTGAGAAGTGTATTTACGGACCAAAAGAAGCTGCCTTGCCTTCCTTTTGTTGTCTCCGCGAATCCAAACATTTTCAAATTAGTTTGTGATTCCTGTTTTGTACCCCACTCCAAAGATCTTGGACTTTTTGCTCCTTTTCTTATTACTATTTTTAAAAAAAAATCTAAGGGTAGTTATCGAATTTGGCTCTGAAAGCAAGATTTTAGCAGTCTTATTCTCATAACTCTTGTGATACTGTTATTAAATCTGGAGAAAGGTGACCATAATTTCAGTTGCCATATCAAAGTATTGGTTCTTTTAGTTTATTATTGGCTTTTGAGCAGGACTGAAGAGCCAACACAGACTGAAAGCAGCATCAACTGAGAATTGATGAATTCTGGTGAATCACCTGAATTCTGGTCCAGTTCAGAGGTCAGTGTGAGAGAACTGGAAAGCAAAGGCTGTGCAACAACAAGGGAATCAGCACAATAGGAAGCCTGGCTGAGGCAAGAGGGAAAGAAATAACAGGGATGCAAATCAAAGCAGAGAGGCAGGTGAAAAACACACATTGAGGCCATTGAGTTAAGAGAGACTCAGAAAAATCATGTTATCGTTTGGTTGGAAACCCCATCAAATGTACTTGGCAGAAGACATTTATTTAGATGTAACTTCAGAAAATCCCACAAAGGCTCCATTCTGTCACGTGAATGCTTTGCATTATCTCCCAGCACACAGGTGGCTTTGGGATGCAACATGCTGCATAACAGATGATGTGCCTGTGTCTCAGGAGCCACCCTTCCTGCGTGCATTTTGAGGCAAAAGACTTTGACAATGCAAAAGGTTTGGGAAATTGTACTTGCTTATGCTGTGAATGCTTGCTTATGCATTTAAAACAGAATATCTGGATGGTTTTCATTGGTCATTAGAGGGGGGCTCAACTAACTTACTGCTTTTATTCCCATAAAACTACTTAATATAATTGTGGAGACTGAACCAGTGCAAAATAAGCCTTGTTTCTATGTATGTACATTGGCATCACTGTCCAATTTGGTTTTGGTACAAATTTCATTAGCACAGAATGCATAAACACAAGTCTCAGGCAGCAATCAATATTTCACTAATATGCCATAAAGCACTACATCATACATTTACATAAATGATTAAAAGTTCTGCTTTGCTGATGCACGAGGACTTGGTGCAGTGCTGATAACAATGCTGCACACAAGGCATTTATTAGCACTGCCTTCCTCGTTCCCAAAGTTCAAAGACAGGGCTCAAGGAACTGCAGTAATACAGAACTCTTGACTCAGTTCTACACAAAGTAACACTGGGTTATGGTTGGTTTGGTTTTTTCCTGACAGTGAAAACAAGTCACCCCCTGGTCAGCTGGATCAAGGCTCTAAGTCTGCCACGTTCAGTTGCTTACATCAGTTCTTTGGAAGCTGATGTGGTTATTTCAGTCATTTAAATGTGGGAGGGAAATGATGTTTTTCTCCTGGCCCACAGTGATGTCTGTAACTTAAACTTCCCCATATATGATATGGAAATGTTGCAATGATTATCGTGGTCCTATAGTTTGGGTGACACAAACTACAGGGACATTATCAAATCCATGTGTCCAGTCCTACAGCCAATGTGCATATTTCAGCAGGATTTGGATTAGCTTCTTAAGAGAAAGGGAGTTGAACAATCTGCATGCAGAGTCCCCATCTCCCAAAATGTGCAGCATCCTTTGGATGTACTTGTAAACACTTCAGCATTGTCATTGCTATGCTGCTGCTTGTCCAGTCTTTCACAGAAGTACATTCTGATTTCCCCCTTCTGGAGGGATGTTTGCTTATCTTCTTTCAACTGCCTTGGCCTTCAGGAAATTGAAACAGAAGGGCTAAGACCCCCTGCCAGAGATTTTGTTTCCCAGTGCTATGGTGCTCTTTATGGCTGAATGATGAATACCAATTTAATTATACTTTGGAACCCTGGCTGTCTTTTCTTTTGTTAAGTCACAAGTGTGGAAATGAGTTTCAGCTACTGTTAAAAAATTGCTCCAGTACTGCTATAAAATACAGAATTTCCACTGTATCTGGCTTGTTCTACAGCCCTTCTAAATTGAACTCAATTAAGCTGCATGTCTCCTTTATTGTCAGGGATATAAAAGTGCTCCAGTCACATGTGGGATGTGGTAATGCATTAAATCAGGAGATTTGTCAATATCTCTAAACCATGTCCTAAGGTGCCCTTTGCTGAAGCTCCTTTTAAATTAGAGTGAATGGCTGTAGGTATAATAAAGACATGTCTACCTATATGTAGGATATTTATAATGGAAAGGAACTGAGGGGATGCCATAAGATGAAGAATAATTCTGCCACTTTAAGGCTTGTGAGCACTGTTTGTGTGCAGAGATGGATAAATGAGTATGATCACTGTAAAATTTCTTTTATGAGACGTGAGAAACCTTTATGTGGACACATTTTTGGAGTTTGGTTTCTCTGTAGAAATACTGTAGGCAACGTATGCTTCTGGCAATAGGTTGGTGCATTTCCAGAGATTCCATGAAAGTTTCATCTCTTACCATTGGCATAAAATTTGACCTTGTTTTGGAAAAAGGAAAACAAACAGAAGAACCTGATGCAAAAATCCTTTAAGTTCTCAGTAAGTCTCAGTGATCTCCATGGGCACTTCATGAAGCCCTAAAATTATTTATAATATCTGTATTCGAGTACTTTTTGTCTCTGTTATTGCTGGTTCTTTCCCCAGCCCCATTAAAATTTACTGATATTGAAGTAGAATTTCCTAAAATATGTGCTGCAGCTGACAAAATGTCAGCATATCGTGAAACAAGAAAAAGGAAAAAAAAAAAGAAAATGTATTTATTTTTCCTGCAGAAGTGGGATGAGATGAAAAGCCCTTTGTCAGACACCTATCAGAGCAGGTTAAGAAACAGCAGTATCCTATTCACACATAATTCAATAAATACATAGTGCATATGCACATTCCACAACCAGTAATTACACCCAGATGCAATCAACAGGTCTTTTCCAACATTTTTACCAACCTCGTTGAGCTGTTAAGGAACCTCAAACAGAAACACACCCACACCACCCGCCCTGCTCAGAGGTGTGTGCTCTTAGAGCCCCTCACAGCCCTAAATAAACAGGAAAACCAGAAATGTGTGAACACAAAGGGCTTACGTGAGGAGATAAATAACAATTCATATGATTTCAATGGTAGGCAAGTGGCACAAATGGCATCCTTTGCAACAGGCCTGGCCCAGGTTCTCCATGCCCATCACTCCCCAGTGGGATGTGGGAACTGCAGCACAGGGTTTGGGGAGGATGGGGTTACCCTGTGGTAACAAGTCCAACCAGTACCTGTGGCTGGGCACCTCTGCAATCAGAACACCCAGGGGCAGAAAGTGTTGAGGAAGAAGAGACATGGAAAAGGAAGTTTCCTTCTTCTTCTTGGATTTAAAGATGTCACTGGGAAATGCCACATTTCCCTGAGGCGTGGGAGAAGCAACGTCTGTGCAAACCTCAGTGTTATTTTCATATGTTTTAACAGCTGTTGAAACACAACCAACACTTGTGATTCCAGCCACAGTTTTCCTCCTGCGCTCTCAGGCAGCATCAAACTCGAAATTGTGATTACAAGACATGTTGTTTGCTTTTCTGAGCGCTGTAGCAGTTTATGTCACAAGAGATATAATCTCAAACGTGGGGGAAGTTCTGGAATGAACAGCAGATATTTCAGTGAACAAGCTCAAAGCATGACATTAATTGACTGTATAGACTTCAAACAGAGGACAGGGTATGAAAATGCCCCTCACAATATCAACAGAGTTATCACTTAATGTTCCAAATATAAAGCACTCATGTATCCTGTAATGCCTTTCTGCTTCCCTGCCTTAAGAACAGGATATCACAGCACTGCCTGTCAGCACTGTGAGCAAAGTGCCATGGACAGGGAGAAGTCTCAGATCCCTCATTATGAGGAGAAGGTGAAAGATGTAAGAAGTCCTGTGGTCCTGAGCAGATCATGAGGGAATGATCTGGAGGGATTCTCATTTTGATACAGTTTTCCATCCCATAATTCTGAAAGTTTGCAGCTTTGTTATCACTTTTATGGTTCCCAAAAGAACAGGGGATTTTCCCACCCTCTACTTCATTTGCTGCAAAATTGATAAGAAGTTGTAGCTAATAGAAGAGGAGTCTATGGAACACAGATGGATGAGGCACTGGTAGAGGCATCAGGAGCTCTAACACTGATTTATGGGACAAGTGACTTGGGGCCACGTGCAGTAAAGCAATTGAGCATTGTTCACAATCTTTAAATTACATCCCCAAACTATTCCAGCTGAATGCTGCAGTCACCAGGCTATGCTTTCTCCTGTTCCCATTTCTGACTTAATGAATCTTGAATTCCTCTCTGCACAGGGGCCAGCTTTGAGAGAACAGTTGGAGGGTAGGATTCATTTTGTGACAGTCTTTCCTCCTGTGAAATCTACGTTTTCAGACCCTTTCCCAGTCCCTAGGATATAGCTGTTCTGGGAAACTCACTGGACTATATATATTTCTGAGAGAAATGGCTCAGTGAGACCACACCAATATGATCAGCAGGAGTGTTGAAGGACATTTAATTTCTACATTTGGTCGTGCCCAATAACAAGTGACAGGGGCTGGAAATTTTGTTTTTCCCAAATTATAGGTAAGGATGGTGTTAGAAACTTATGGGAAGGTGGGACATGATGTGTCTCACAGGCAGGAGCTGGTACCAATCAAGTGAGTGTGTTCTCATTCAGCCTCATTTTATAATCTTCTCTAATTGGACACAGTTTTCCTCCATGTCTTGAATGCTCATTTACCTTTGGAAAGGATTTTGTGATCAATGGGTGGAACGTGTTTATTAAGCACAAAGTGTCACTTTGTGTCATTGATGATTGAGCTGAGGGCCTCGTACAGGTTTATAGCAGAGCATAAACCAGGGCAAAGAGAAGGAAACAATCATTCAGCTCAATTACAACCAGAAAGAGGCACAGCTTTGCAGCTGAGTCACTCAGGCTCTATGGAACGCACATAATTTTCATTCTCTCGGGTATCAGAGACACTTGTTTTCCTTCCCATCTTTAAAACACACCAGCCTTAGATCTTCTGTGGCCTCCTTCACCCCAACCATCCCAAGGTGTTTTCTCTATGGAGAGTTCATAGGAGATTCATTCCCCATAGGACGGATGGTGGCAATTGCTCACTGTGAGCAGAACCATTCTTGGGTCTGAGGCAGGTGGATGTTCCAGACCCTCAGAGATACCTGAAGGCAAAAGTGGGTTCATTTTCCAAAAGTAACAATTAAAGTCTTCAGTCTTCTCTAAAGAGACCATTACAGGTGTGATGCTGATTTATTTCTGTGTTGATGTTCACCAGAGCAGCCAGAAGGGTGGGAGAGTCCTCAGGGTGTTTGTGGTGATGGTACATGGTCTGACTTGAAAATGGAGCACTGAATCAGCTTTGCAGCAAGGAAAATTCCCACTGATTTGAACTGCTCCAGGACAGATCCCAAATGCCTTTTACATGGCATGTTTCTGAACCGAGCAGTGATCCTGCTCCTCCTGTGCTGGCTGTGTGGCCACTGAACCACCCGCCTTTAATTTGCTGTAGCTCATCCTTCCCCGTCAGACCTGCACATTCATCCAGCACACTGAGGCTTTCTCATTTCCCTTTGTTTCCCTAAATGCAGCCAGCCATAAGCTCATAGATTCAGAGATACTCTTTTAAGGCACCCCCTGCCTATGCTGCTTCTGTATTCAGCCACACACAAGGGTCAGTAGTTTTCCACACCACCATTTCTTTCTCATCTCCTGCTCTGCTTCTTCGAGCCTGGGCCAATTTTTCATTAAGGAGAGCTCAGCAGTAGAAAGAACACATGAGGCAGCAAAAGCAGAGTGGTTTTTTCCATTTCCTACTGCCATATGATTTTTTATTTTGAAATCTAAGCACAACATGAGGCATGCTGTTCTTCAACCCACTGAATTGGTAACTCACTTCTCTGTATGTTGTCACTAGCAATCATGGACTGGGGAAAAGCAAGCCCTCCCAGTACTGCTCCTTCCTAGGTAAAGGTAATAGAAGCCTTGCCTTCTAGATGAAAGATTATTCATACCCTTCTGCTCAGACAGTCTCATATGTTGATTTTAGTGGTTGTTTGTTTGTTTGGGTTTTTTTGAGAATACAAGAAAAGTTTAAACTTTGCACCATCAGGATCCTGTCTAAGCCCTGTGGTTTATTTCATGCCTTTAAATCAGAGCTGTGTTAATCAAAATACTTGTCATGGAATTGAACTACCACCACTTTCCTGGCTAAGCTGGGTTTCTCCCTGAAATCACAGAATCACAGAATGAGCCAAGGTGGAAGGGACCAACAAGGGTCATCAAGTCCAGAGTCCTCAAGAGTCACACCCTGTCCCTGAGAGTGTCATCTAAACCCTCCTGGAGCTCTGTCAGCCTTGGGGCTGTGCCCACTGCCCTGGGGAGCCTGGTCAGTGCCCACCACCCTCTGGGGGAAGAACCTTTGCTGGATATCCAGCCTAACCCTGCCCTGACACAACTCCAGACCATTCCCTGGGTGCTGTCCCTGGTCCCCACAGAGCAGAGATCTCTGCCTGCCCCTCCTCTGCCCGTCCCAAGGAAGCTGTAAATGTTCACGTGTGGCTGAAATGAAAGATAGAGCCCCAGGGCTTAATTTGTCTTTGCAGACTTTAATTTTTCCCTGTGTGAGGATGGTGAATGCTACATCCTTAATTGGGCCATTTCTTTCAAGTAATCAAGTGCCTTCTTTGCAGTCAGAAGGACTGGGGTTTGCAGAGGCTCTGCAGGCATGGCCAGGGGATGAGAAGCAATCACATTCAGCGCTGCCCATCTGCTGAGGGTGGGCATTTGCAGCTAATGAGTGGTTGTGTTTTGAGATGCTCCAGCTTGGGCTCTTGTGATCATCTGTCCATGTTCTTGCTCTTGTTGGAGGTACAGTGTTGAAAGCTTTAGTAAGTCCTAAGTCACATGAAGATTAGGAAAGGAATTCTGCTTCCTTCCACAGTCTTTGTCCTTCAGAGCCCACAGAGAACAAAGTGCCCTGGTGCAAGTGTGACTCTGGATTATGCTAAATGGCCACATTAACATTCTGGCATAAGAAGGAGCCACATCTAGAGGGGATCTACAATGGGATGAAACACTGAATTCAGGGTATTGTGGGAATGCACAGTTATACCAGGCCGGGAGGCAGAGCCTGGAAATCCTAATGGGAAGAACAGAGATTTCAGATCACCTCCCCTATACTCCCCTTCGGCCTCCTGGAGAACACCCTCCCAGGATAGATGCTGCCATGGGAACTGCAAGAAGGAGCCCTTTAATATTCTGTGCATTGAAGAGACTTGCTATCAATATGCTTTTAGGGTGGGAGCATTTCTGACTTTAATGATTAAAGATGCAAGAGTATGGTTTGGTTCTGAACTTCCCAATGAAAATTAGAGCCTGCAGAGATTATGGATAAATGACTACATATCCCAGGACGTAATTTGAGCAAGTTCCAGACCAGTGACCAGAAGAAAATTCAGCTCCTGAACACAAAGACATGTTTGCAGCCATGAACACTGACAGGGCAACTAGATTATGTCAGATTTTGCTTAAAGGCAAGTGAAAGTAAATAAACCTGAAAAATTACTTTACAGTGTATGACTGTAGGTGGTGAAAAATACCACTCATGAAGAATTATGATCCAAGCCAGAATTACCTTTATGTCCCTAATCTGCTCTCAAGGCTTCCTTTTTGTCTTTAAACTAAAAAAAAAGAAGTGCAACCTTAATATTTCTTACATGTCAGCTCAGACCCCCTTGGGTTAATACATTCCACAGTCTTGTTGTTTACTTCTCATTAAGCTAAATGTTTTATGCAAATCATCTGACATAAAGCCAGACGACCAATCTAGAAAGGCTGTAATTCCATCTGATGAGTTCATTCAACTGAAATCTGTACTTAATTTCCATAATTATACTACCCTATTCTCATAATGTGAACTGATTGCTGCAAAAACACGAAATAGCTAAAATGCATTCAGATTTAAAATATGAAAATGATATGTCCCTTTGGGCACAAGAGTTATGTTTTACAAACAATTTCTCTATTTTCTTTTTTTCTCCCACAAAATATCTCTTTATTTAAGGCTTTGCCAGACTCATTTAAAGACTATTAAAATGATAAGAGCTGTTCCTAATGCAGTTTTGCCTTGATGGTGAAAAAAAAAAAGGGAAGGAAAGAGGAGAAAAGAAAATTGAGAAAAAAGACACCAGGACATTAATAATTATATTAATGTATTATGCTCAGAAGCCTGAAGATTGCTATCTTCCTTGTCATGGAGCTTAACCTCAGAACAAACTGGCTGTGTTGATGCTGACAAGTCTAAGTATCTTCTTAATTATACAATCAGACAAATTAAGTTAGTGCTGCACCAGTCAGGCTGTAAAAGAGGGAGTGTAGCTGCTTTTCATGGGGCTTGGAGGAGCTGACAAGGGTCTGAACTTTCTCTGGGGAAACTCAAGTCTGCCCAAACGTCTTGTTTGGTTGCTCAGAACCAGAGAGGAAGGCTGTGCTCTAGCTTTGATGTGGATTTACTGTGGTATTTGAAGGAATCCAGTCTAAGAAGCAGTGATGTCTATTCAGCATGTCCCGTCCTACAGGTTCCTAAAGTATTCCAAGGTAACTTCCCTGAAATTAAGTCAATAACCACAAGGCCAGGCTTTTTGTCTTTTTTCTGCCTGGTTGTATAACCACAGTCTCACTGGGAACTGTTCAGGGAACCTGATTGAAAGAGAAGGATGAAAAAAGGCACTGAAAGAGGTGAAATGGCACTAACCTGGTCCTGTTTCCAAATCTGTTGGTGCACAGCCTTGGCTGGTAGTGGAGGCAAAACCAAACTGGTGCCTCCTGCCCAGAGGGTAAGAACAAACCAACCCCTCCATCTTGTCCATGCCATGTAGAAATTGCTCTGATATTCACAAATGAAAGCTTCTGTTCAAAACAAAGCATCTTACCAGTTTTCTGTCTCCTGCACAGAACAATGCCACAGTTTCCTTGGGTTGCTCAGAAAGGTAGTGGCTATTTTGATGTTAAAGTCATTGATCCCTCTCTCAGGGTGAGCAGTTCCCCAGGTACTGCATGGGCTCCTTCTCCAGTGCCAACTGGGGGGCCTTGAGTATATCCCAGTTGGTGGCTGCCCATTTGTGTGCCACCTAGGATTTGTGTCACCAGGTTGATTTCCTCCTGTAGGTGGACACCCCCTGCCTGGTCCCCTCTCATTAGGAAGCAATGCTCCAGCAATTCAGCTCTGCTAATGATAATTGTAACGCTGTGCTTTGAAACCCTGCCTCCTTCTCTGTGGGGGGAAAGGGAAAATTGCAGCAGTTTTATTTCTATTATATTTTAATCACTCTTATCTCCGATTTTTCTTCTTCATCTAAACTTCTCTTGTGTGTGGTAGCTGGTTTCAGGATTTGCTTGAACTCTGGGGGCTCTTAATTTGCAAGGAGCTGAAAATGTCGTTGGGTTTTTTTAAATCTTCCAGGGGCTCAAGTGTGGAGCAGACAGTTGTATATGATGGATGGTGAAACCAGTTAAATGTGCCACACCGCTGTGAGTCTGTGCAATAATATTGCTGCAGGAATTCTATAGAATGCAGATAATTCTGCTGTTACCATGATGACCTTTCTGGGGAAGAAAAAAAAAAAAAGACAGCAGAATCACATTATAGCTCTCTAGTAAAAATAAGAAGTAATCCTGTTAAATTCAAGCTCATCCAGCTAAGTCACTTTAGCTTTCTCATATCCCTGGTTTAAATATCCTCAGCTGCCTCTCTTGAAATGAGAAACACTCCCAGATAAACAGCAGCCACTGCTCTGTGGGGAGATGGGTGGCAGCCCATCTGTCATCCCTGCCCAGCAATGCTGAGAGCTGCAGACTTTGGGTGGGGAGAAGTTCATGTGGCTCTGGAATTTGGGAAGTGCTTGAAGAACTTTGGCAAACTGGGTACTTCTGTGAAGTTGCCTGAGCCTCCATCTAATGGTTTGTTCTGGGAAGGGATGTGGAGTCCAACAGAGCTCCTCGCTGGGGCTCTTGCTGTTTGTGCTGCAGAAGAAAGAGTGTCACTTACTTAATTGCCAGTATCACTTCCTGGAGCAACTGGTTATTCTGGAAGAGTGAATTCTTGCTTATTCAATTAGTTTAATGGCCTGGAAGTGTCTAAACCCAAATGCTCGTTCCAGCTAACTGGGAAGCTTTCTGTACTGAAAACAAAGGTTGTTCATGGCCTTACGGATTATTAAGTTTATATTTTTTAACCAGAACTCAGAAAAAAAAATATTATTCCATAAGCCAAGCCCTGGGAGTTTTACAGTTGAGAGAAGCCCCTTTAAGAAACTAAATTGCATTTTACGAGTCTGCAGGAAAGGCTAATGAGGCCAATTTGAAAGGGATGTCGTTTGTTCTGAAAAGGGTTGCCCATTGTAGATTCCTTCATCTATTGGAGAGAACGACCTAATTTTACACCAGATGAGCCTGGTTCTGGATTTAGCAGTTTGGATTTGTGTGCACTGAATGAATCTGCTTTTACTGGGCTTATTTGCATGAAGCAATTTGGGTACAGTTTGGTCATAAAAAGACTCTTCCCTATATTTTGCTGGAGTTTTCTAAGTGGTAAAATATATAATTACTTAATGAGGAGTATAGGAGTACTTTTTCATTGGCCATGGCTCCCTGGACTTTACCTTGAATCAATCTCAGTATGTTCTTGCAACACTGTTCACCAAATATATATATATTTTATTTGTTTGTTTCTTACCTCTCTTCTTTTTCCTGCCACCCAAAATACATTAGTTCAAATGGGCTGGTTTTATATTACATAAAGTTTCCATGGGTTGCAGCACTGATCTGCATTTCAGTTGAGCAGACTTAACCATTAACAGTGGTTTTACTGTGATTAGATGTACTATCACTTCAATTTCCTACACAAATATCACCACCTTTATTTTTATCTGGAACTCTCTTTTAATGAGATACCTGAGTGCATCACAGAGTTTGTTGGTTTGTGCATGTGAGGAATGGAATAACTAAACTCTCTTGCCACAGCTCTTCTCCTTCCAGTCCTGTTTACACCTTCTCTTGCCACACAGGCACATCGAGGGCTCTTCTGGTGCAGCCTCTCAGTATATTGGTACAAAATGGGGCTGATAAAGCATTGTAGCCACAAGTGGCTCTTGCTGGAAATACCTTTTCCTTGTTCAGCCAACTCACAAAGCTCCAGTTAAAGTATTAGCCAATAATTAATAACAAAAAATGGAGTTCTTAAGTCTTCACTGCAGATCTTCAAAATACCAGCCCTTGGGAGCAGAGGGAGTTCAATAGTGGTGGAGCAAATGACTCAGAGAAGGATTTTTTTTCAAGACAGCAGCTCACTAAGCAGAGCCTCCCACTGAGGATGCCTTGAGCTGTTCTAAACCCAGCCTTAACCTACAGTGATAAAAGAACAAACTCATCTGGCTTATGGAGAGTGAGAAAGTCACTTCCTTTGCCTGGCCCTGATCCAGAGAGCAGTTTGGGATGTGCTTCTGCCTTGTGAGAATCCAACAGGGCTTTAAACCCATCCCCTGAAAAGGGGTTTTAATGTTTGCACCAGGTGGAACAAAAACAGGATGAAATAAACAAGTGAAGAGAGACTTGAGGGACAGCGGGGGAACATTACATGTAGAGAAAATATTTAGTATGAAAATAACTATTTATAAACATTTGCAAATATTATCACATTGTACATAAAGCACCTCTGGCAACAGTTTAATGTTTTTCCAGGCTAAAGGGAAATTCAATAGTAGAATCTTCACTTTGCTAGGATATCTTTCTGTGAGAAATGAATGAGGGTGAAAAAGGAGGGGGAAAATAGAGTTGCCTCTGGAGAAAGAAAAGGGATTAAATTGAGGGGTGTGGGTGGAAATCTGCTATGCAGACTTACACCAATTTTACAGACCCACAAATTAATTGAAGTGATTCAGGAAATCTAAAGTGTTGGAAGGCTTTACTCACACTTGATCTAAAAGTTTTCAATGAAAATATACACCCTAAATACTGGATCAGTAATTGGAATTCATGTACTGGCTACTAATTGAGTGGCTAATCAGAATCTATTACTGCCGCTCCTCCTAACAAAAAATATGTTCTGGAGTGTAATTCAGCTCAAATTATCTCCCACATCCACAGATTCAGCCCTCCTAATCTTCAGAGAAACAATTGTGCCCAGCAAATATTGACACACCTTGTACGTGTCAAGTTGCCATCTCCATTGTTCTGGTTTCCACATTACATTTAGAAAATAAACTTGATTTTAATTTTTCCCCAAACATCAGATGATAATCCATTCACGTTTACTTTGCAAAGATGATAGCTAATTAGTAGACTTCTAATTAAGTTCATCAACAAAATGGTTATATCAGGTCACCATTTCAAGCATTAGGATCTTTGGAGCTCCCAGAACAGCTTGTTCCCCAAATGATATCCTATTTGCATGAAGCAAATAGTGTTTAAGGTGCTCTAAGTTCATGTGCCTTTGCCTAATAGATTTAGTAACAAATCTTGCACTGCTGTTGCAAGCCTAGCCTGCAGAACTGGGATGGGGTTCAGCTGCCCAAGGTCCTTGATGTGGTTTTGGGACATCAAGATCATCTGTGTGACTGCAAATTAATTGACAAAACTAACCCCAAACACGTGATTTTGAAAGCTTATGTAGGTGAAGTCAAACATTTGCCCACAAGTCCCAGTCATGGACACTTTGTTATGAGCTCAGGAATGAAATGAGAATTAGCAATGATCCTGTTTAATAGTGCTGGGGCAGCACAAGGAGAGGTGCCCTGAGTGGCACATTTGCTCAGCAGTGCATTGCACAGAGTCGATACGGCAGATCAAGGGCTGCAAAAGCTCTGCTGACACATCCTGGGGGTGCAATCCCTGTGCTAATACCTAATCCTGCCCGTTCCCCCTGCTCCAGTGAAATACCTTGCCAGCAGTTTCCTGGTGTCACAACTTGCTCTGTCTCCACTGCCTGGAGCTGTACATGGTGCTGCATTGTGCAGAGTAAAGAAATAAATCCATTATCTACTTAAGCCTCAGTGTTGACAGAATGGTCATGCATAATGAGAGCTGAATTTGGTTGTTAATCCTTCATATGCAATTAGTTTCTCTTCCAAGTACATGTTCAGTTCCTCCTTGAGTCCATGTCGTTTTCTGGCATCTGTAGCTTCCTTTTGCAATTGTTTCCCAGACTTGCTGTGTGTAGTGGTAGGAATTACATCCTTTCACCAGTATGGAACGTGCCCCCCACCCCTCTATTTCATGTCCCTGCTCTTGCATGAACGAGATAGTGACCACTTAGTGAAAAGTTACTGCCTTTCCACCCTTCTAGAGTTTTCTACACTTCTCTCACATCCCACCAAATCATTCTTTTCCTAGGCTGAGTAGTTCCAATTTACTGTATTATTGCTTTTATGGAGAGTTATTATACAGCCAAGTTTCCACTTTCTGGATTTTTTTCCACTTTTAATATGTTCCTTTTGAGATGAGAGAACCAGCCCTATGCTCAGTATTCAAGGTCTTTTATGGTCACAGGATTGTGGCCTCCCTTTCCTCTGGGCCTGAGATGTTCAGGTCTCTGAGGTGTCCCCTCAAGGACTTTTAGACTTGTTTTGTAAGATTTGTTTGGCTTAATTGAATAATCTCTTTTTTTCCTTCATTCCTTTGCCTTTTATAAGCATCTCAAGAATACTCCAGAGATTATCTGTATGCTTTTTGTTGTGTGCACCCCTTACCAAATTACTGATATCAACAGGAATCATAAAATAATCAGAGCAACCAGCACTTCCCTTCTTTGTGAGTTGCTAAGGAACACTGTTACTTGAGACCCAGCTGTGTCTCTGGGTCTTTTCCTATTATTTTTATTCACTGAAGGGCAAAAATTAATGAAAACAGGAAATCTGAAGCTTATTTTGTTATCAACCTGAACCTTGGATCTCTCTCCTGCTACTCAGTCCTTGTCATGGATGCAATCCAAACTCATCTAAATTCCAGCTCACCTAAATTTGCAACCCCATCAGTGTCAGATGCGTTGTGGGAACATCCACCCTCATTTTCATTGGTGGTTTCTGGATGTTTGGCTGCCACTGGGACTCACTGTTGTGCCCCAAAAGGTAACCCAAAAACATATTATGACCTATTTTTCAGGTGTACCCCCCAGCCTCCCTTTGTCAAGGTTCTCAGTGAACCCTCATCCATTCCCTTCAGTGCAGGAAAGTTCACCTGAGAGGCCATAATGAGCACGTTATTAGAAGCCAGAAATATTTCACTTTGATCCTTTGAAAGGATGACAAGTTCCCTGCATAATCGAATGACTTGAGCAATCAACCTCAGCAGGAGCTTATTTTCTAGTTCTAGTTCATTTATAACCCATACAATATTTCACTGTACTTTCACCAAAGATATATGTTCAATTTTATATATATTTTATATGGACTTTACATTATGGCTTCTTAGATGGGAGTCTTAATGTGAGATCATGCATACATTACCCATATACAAATAAATTATACATGTTCTATTAATTCTCCTTTTTCTTCATCACCTCTCACGTATGGCCCAAGATTCCAAAAATATATATTAAATGGCTTGCAGTGCTGCTTGGGGTGCCCCTGCTCTTCTGATACTTTACTTACTTGTATTTATTGGACTAGAATGGAGATTAAAATTGGAAAAGATATTTTCATAGTTCTTCTACTTAGGACGAGAAATCAAACAGAATGGACTGATTGCTGCACCAATGGAGACACAGATTTAGTGTTAGCTTGTGGGAGAGAGACTGATTGGAATGAGGAATCATTTGGGTTGGTACCTTACATTTATGATGGATTATAAACTACAGTGATTTACTATTTAATGCAGGGGGAAGAACAGTGGCATTTTTAAGCTTTGATTCAGGGCAGGAATGAAATATTCACACAGTTCTCAGCACACAAATGGCCCATGTTATTCTAATACTAGTCCCCACGGGTTGTAAGTCAGGCTTCAGATGTAGCACTAGGAATGGCTTTGTAGTATCCATGGTATCACTGGCTTTCCAAAAACAGCCACTGGAGTAAGGATAAGTGAATCACCTGATGAATGACTGGGTAATTAAGTACCCTGTTTCTGAACATAACATTCTAGAGGACTTTGGAACTCTAGAAGGACTTGCTGCAAAAAGACGAGTGGCAGAAAGGGTTTGGAGCTGTGATGAGCAGCCTGTGGCAGCTCTCCCTGTAAGCACAGGTGAGAATCCTGGCTTTTGGAATGCTTAGGGAAAAGATGAAAGTGGAACTGTCCATGGATTCCAGGTGAGGGGCTCCTGCCAGGGCAATACTCTCATGCCAGTAGTTGTAGCCACCTATGAAATGTGACAAGTGCAGAGTGACTCTCTGCCTGGTAAATCCATTTCAGGATGTTCATTAGAATTCCTCAGTGAAGAGCAGCTACACTGCAAAATATTTATCCACTCAATGTGTGTTTGGGGGTTTGGATCAAGCACATTGAGGACAAATAGCCTGATTTTGATGCCTCACTATTATGTGGCTGGACTAAAGGTTGGCAGAATACTGTTCATTCTCCACTCCCACCACTCCTCTTGAATACTTACTTAAGTTCTGCAAAGAACTTTCATCAAAATTGAGTTCAGTCCTTCTCCAGACTTCATTTCTTCTGAATCTTCCACTGAGCAATTTTAATCAAAATAGCCAACCTAAGAGTAATTTTAACAGAAAGCACATTTGTAGCTGTCAGTGTTCATTCCAGAAGCCTTGATCTAGATGTTAAATTTGGGGAAACACAAAAATACAATAAATTCTATGCATGCAGCTGAGACAATTTATATTCTTCATCCTGAATATTTGTAAATGAGCACGCAGCCAACAACTATTCAAATAAATTTATTGGAAATGAAGTCATGTCAGAAACTTATGAGCTGTTCATGTACAATTCAGCAGAAAGAAAGAGGGGAAGTAATGTACAGGTGTGGCTCGAATTTTCCGTACCAGGACATTCACTCTGGCTGCCTCATTTTCTGGCTGTGTCTCTCTCCATCAGTAGCAAAAGGATGAATCCCTTCTGGAGAGGCTTTCTCAGTGCCACAGTGCTGAGTATGTGTGATAATGTGCTGAGACGTTACTAACAAGAAATGAAACTCTCTCCTTGGATCTGATTCCTCAGGGTTGCAACTAATTTGGGTTGTGTGTCTGGTGTAAAAGAGTTCATTTTCACCCATTCCCTTTGGAGCTGTGTGAGTTTATGACGGGAGAAGAAATCCAGAGCAGTGAGGGCTGATTCCTCCGGGGAGACACCTCAGGGACTGTTTGCCATTTCATTTTCAACACCAGCTGTGACTCAAAGAAACAGGAGAGTGCTCTGGAGGAGCAGGGGCTGGGCCAAGCTCTCCTTCAGGTGCCCAGCTGGCTCTGGGTGATGTGCAGCCAAGTGTGGGGCTGGCAGACCCCAAACCAGCCAAAGGGCAGGGAATTTCAAACACAGCTTCCATTCCTCCTTGGCTGGCAGCATCCACACCAGGCTGACTGCACTCAGCTCCTGTCCCTCTGCTCTGTGGCATGGCACTGTGGGTTTAATGCAAACAGGTTTGGGGAATAAGCTCATGCAATGGTTCTGCAAAGAGGAAAAAAGGCATTTCTAAGATGTGCTAAAATGCTGTAGATAGAAAATGCGTTTCCTTCTTGCAATGAAGGGGACCTGTGACAGTCTCCTCTTGGGTTTGGGTGTCCAAGAGCAATATTTGAATAGTTTTTGCAGGGAAAAGACTTTAGCCCTGCACTCAGCCAAAAAGAGAGCACTGAGAGCAGGAAACATTAACAGAGCAGGAGTGTAAGACACTATGGCAGCAGACAAGAGGACCTTTAATTAGGAAAACAAGACATTTGTGAGAGGAGAGTGTTGCAGAAGACCTTCTGTAGGGTCTAAAGGCAAAAGAAAAAGATACTCTATTTGATATTAATGTCAAAATAGGTGTTTTCTTTGGTTGAGAGGTTTCTTCTAGGAACTAAATGTCATGATGGCACTAAACCATCTTATTTGCAGGGCTCTTGAAGATGCAGTGTTAGTACCAGGGGCACAGTTGCCCATCCCAGTGCCAAACCACCTTTGTTCCTCTACTTCATTGATCTGTGGAAGCAGAAAAGGCTTCTTAAAGCCTCAGGAGTGACCCAAGAGGTTTTGCCTGCTGGGGCAGTGTCCACCACCTAAAGCATCCTTTGTCCACAACCTTTGGAAAAAAGGTGTTAAGTCAGAAGAAAGTACTTGTAGTTGAGAGCTGACCTATGACTGCACCTGGCCTGTCCTGAGCTGAATTTTCCAGGAAAAGGAGAGCTCGTGGATTCCTCCCATGCTGCTTTTGCTGAGGAGTGTTCTACTAAAGCACCTTCTGTAAAAGACACGTCCAGACTGAATCTGAAAAAACTGTTTGAATTTTCCAGGCCTCTATTCCATTCTCTTATCTTCCTGTCTTTTACTCCACCAGATTAAAAAACCTACAGGACATGGCGTTTTTATCTTCTTCTTCTTCTTCCTCCAGACACCTTTTCTCTTTTCTATGATAAGCTAAATGGAGTGAGCTTTTAAGCACCTGATTGTGAAGCATCTATTTGAATGCAAGAATTTCTCTATCAGACTCTTGAGTGTTTGGGAGGAGATAAAAATCACATTTCTGTTTCTGCTCACATTGCTTCTGTTTATACAAAGATTTCATTAGTCCTTTTTGTTGCAGCATCATCCTGGAAACTCATCCATTCAGCTCCATATCCACTCTGAGCAGCAAATCTTCTTGGAGCAATTTCTTTCCAGGCTATAAATCCTTTGTGTGATAGGCATGGCCAGCATTCCTTGTGTTTCTTTCCTTGTTTCCTTCCTTTCACTACATCCAGTTGCATTTGACTGTGTATAAGTGTCCTTTGCTTGAATTCCCCCAATTTACCAAGCAGTTTTGTTCAGGTTTCTTACCCATTTTTCTCTCTATGGCAGCCACCAATTTTCTCAACAGTGATTTTATATTTAATTCTGGATCACTGATGAAAAGACTGAATTCTAGGAGGCAGCGAAGCACTGAAATTCCATTTTTCCTCGACAACTTTCCTTAAAAAAAGGTTTGTAAAATCTGCCATATGGCTGGTTATTGATGCACTTCATGTTTATCTCAAAATGGTCCAATCCTAACTTGAAACAGAATGTCGCTGATTACACCACTCGAACATTTCATTTACAGGAACTGAAGTTTTACAGTCACAAACTGCACTTGTAGTTTCAGCAGGGTATGAAATCAGCTTAGTCTGACAGAACTTTCTTCCACACGACCACAGTGGCTCACAGTCCCTCTTAATTCTTTATCAGATAAGCTCCTTTTCAGGTCTTTGATGATGAGCTAATAAACCTTAGCTAGTCATTTCACTCGATCTTCCCAAATTCTGGCTCAACGATTCCAGTCTTACACGTTTCCAAATGTTGTCAGTGATTTTTTGGATTGTAGGTGTCTCCTAAGCCTGTTCTCATCCAGCTCTTGGGAGAGATCCCTTCTTCCTGCTCTTTGATTTTCTGATAGACTCTACTGAACACGCTCTTGGAAAGTATTTAATCCCTATGACTGGAAAGCTCTTCCCTGGTTCTTTCACTACAGAATAAAAAGAACCTTATAAAAATAGGATTTAAATAGAAAGCCAGACACTTGCTGCTGAGCTCTCCTTGCACTTGTGGGTTTTGTTTTCTTTCTTTTTCCTCACCAATTAAAACCCAAATAGAAGAATTTGTTTTGCTGAAAGAACCCTTCTGTCTCTCAGTTTTTCCTCCTGCTTTTAAAATTCCACAGTACTTGTTTAGAAAGACTTTGTGGTATTCTAATTTCAGTAAATTCAGTATATGTGTGTTGCTTGAGCTGAAGTCAGCTGGGCACTGGGAATTTAAAAGAAAAACCACAGGAACAAAACAGTTTGTGAAGGAGGCAAAAAAAAAGTCTCTTTTGCAAAGCAGAGAGTTCTTTTTCTGGTTTTCCCTGGGTACATTTAATGAGGGGAAAAAGACTCTTGCAGTGACACCTAATTGCTTTTGTTCCTGTATATTCCCTCTGCTAAACATTAAAAGTTGCAGATCTTTTGCTGGATTTGAGGACAGTTGTCAATCACGTCTCAGTGACAAAAAGACAAAGGATCAGAGCCCCCTCTTCATGTATTTTTTGTATTTCCTGGCACATTATTTTTTCATATTTCTGGCCACAGCCTCATTTCATACCTCATGTTACCTCCATCACCTGTAGGACTTGCACCACTGGGTCAAAAAATGTCCCATATTGGATGGTCGCCCTTCAGGTGACAAGATGTGGCAAAGAGGGACTTGTCAGGTGCAATAACCATCTCATTTGAGCAAATTGATAGGCAAATCCTCACAGTTCCCCTGAAAACAGGGTGCCTTTACTCCTAAAAATGAACATGATGTTGTTATTAAATCCTTCTTCCCACCTCAGCCTACGTGACCATTTTTTCAAGCTTTAATATTGGTCTAGAATTGAAAGGAAAACAATGATTCCTTCCTAATTGCCCTTTTTATTAGAAGTTTGATCTCATTTAAATGAAATCCTTCCAAAGCAACTGCTCCATAAAGCAAAGTGACAGCACTTCCCACTGCTCCAGCACATAAGCCCGTCACTCAGACAGACAGCTGCCTGTAAACACGTATAAGCAACTTCATTCTGCCAGCAGAAACCTTTCTGTTCCCAAGTCCAAACTGAATATAATTGTTTTGAGGAACTTGTTCCACACTTTCTGTGCTGCAATACCGGCCTCATCTCGCTGGGGAAGAATAGAAGTTTTATGGCGCTGGGAAAACCAATGTTCAAAAAAATTACTTATAATTTATATGTGCCAAATGGCACTTCAGGAACCTTAATTATTCCTTGTTTCATTATCCCTGGGTTGGTGGTGGCAGCCTGATTCATTGCCTTTGCTTGTGCTCGCTCTGAAATAATACAGAGAGAGGCAAAGCAGCTGCTGTTTGCAGCAATTCCTGTCGCAGGGGACACTGCTGAGTGCTGCCTGGGGGAGGCCTGGCAGCGAGGGCTGCATGATGTGCTGCTCTCTGTGAGCAGTTCTGGGATACTTGGAAAGTTAGTTTAATGATGCTTCGTGTTTTGGGGGAATGAATCACCCGAAATTCTGCGGCAATAATACCTGTGTTCATAGCCATGCCATCCTGCTGTACAGCTCAGGGGATGGACTGCAGGCTAAAGCAGCAACACTGCCAAAGGCAGACACACACACAGCACCAGCCCTTCTACCAGCACTGCTTCCTTTCCATCCACACAGCTCGAAGTGCCTCTCTAGTTTGGGATTGTGCTCTGTGTCCAGCAACTCTGCAGTTTATGGCTTGGGGAGGGGAGGGACGCAGCCACTGCAATTACAGATTCAGCCTGATGTGATCTCTGTCCCATCTTCCAACATGTCACTGCTTTGTGAGTCCATTGCAAGGTTTGGTTCCAAAAGCCAGAGCCTGCCTTAGACACAACCACCCTGTGCCTGACAGCAATGGGAGCAAGGCAGGATCTCAGTGTGGGGGTCCCTCGGGGTGCCAAGGCACAAACAGCAAATCTGCCACTTTCCTTGGTCTGGGAATTCTCAAAACACTTCATTAGGCTGGAATGATTGTGCTTTGGGGAAAAAAAAGAGTTCATTTTGAAATTCAGAGTCAGTGAACACCTTTGCCCACCAGATTCTGTTGGGCTCTAATAGGATGTGCTCCAGGAATGATGCAGTTGCAGTGGCTCCTTAGCCCCTCCTGGCCTTGCCAGCCCCCCCAGCTATTGCTGTGGAGGGAGATGAGGGAGGGGTTTCTGCAGGCTGATTATATTCCTGTGGCACTATTTAAAAAATTCAGTTTAACCCAACTAACACCCAGCTGGCCAGAGAGGGGCACTGGGCACTGAACCAGCCCTGGCACTGCATGAGGGGCTCTGCAATAAATGCTCTTTTCCTTCGGCTCTCACTCCTCAACCCTTTCCTTCCCTAAACATTCCTTTTATTTGCCAAATTGAGTTGAAATGTCAGTGCTTGGTGCTGCCATGCTTCAGTTTCTGATGGATTCATTTCTTCTGTGCTTCTCTGTGTTTCATTTCATTTGTTCTAAGGAAAAGGTAATAATGGAGTCAGATTTCCAGGGTTAAACTCCTGTGTATAATTTATAATTTGAAGGACCTTACATAGAGCTAAATGGGGATAACCCTTTGGGCAGTTTGAAAAGGTTCTCTCATGGAAATTTTTATGAATGTTTCCTTTGGTTGCTGTTGGGATTTCTTTGGCAATTACTTTATCTTTCCTAAAAAAAGCGTTTAGCCAAACATACTTGTTTGTTTTTTTCTTTTGCTGAATACTTTCAGTTTCCTGTTAATAAAACACACTCTGCCTGTTTTTATAAGGAGCCCCAAACCCAGTTAGAATAATGAGAAACAATAAAAAGTCTTTCTTTTTTTTTAAAAAAAGAGAAACTCTGGACTGCCCCACAGCATAGCCATGTGCAGTCTCATTTCAATAATGGTCCTTGAAGCCATCCAATGAAAGGTGCTCTAAAAGGGCAAATTATAAAGCGGGTGCAATTTGCAAGACCATACTGACACCAGGTACTAACTCACTCTGTGAAGAGTTGGGGCCTCAGCAAAATGAGATGGAAGCCAGTCCTTATAAGTTTCTTTGTACTTTTAAAGTTATGACCAGATCATAGAATTTATTTTCCAATAGCATCTTATGCATGTCTTGGAGTGTATTGCCAGTATCACTTTTTGCTATTAGAAATCACCCAGATTTATTCCCTCCCCAGTTTATTTTCATGGTGCAGCTGTAGGAGGCATTGATTCCTTGTGATTTACATAGGAGAGGTTTGGGTTTTTTCAGCCTGTACTCAAAATTCTCCCATTGTTAATCAATAGGTAATAGCAAGGACAAAGCATGCCAGGTATTCCTCAAGTTCCTTTAGTAGTCTTAAGTGATTCTGCCCTCCATTTTCATTAATTCATTAAACCCCTGTAAATTTTAGACATAATGGGTAGAAGAGAATATTTTTCTCATTTGCTCTGGGCCCGTCACATACAGATGATTTATTTGGACTTGCACAGTTCCATTTCTAACAGGGTAAAAAAGATCGATCACATTATGCATTTCCCTTTTAAGTAGAAGGACAATTTAGATTTCAGAAATCCCCAGGACTGTGTATTATGGATGTGTGACCTGCTAAAGAAGATAAAATATGAACCAGACTTTTCCAGGAATATGAGATGAATCTGGAAGGACAGGTTTAAAACTGCTCAAAGATCTTGCAAGCATTCACTCCCTTACAATCCTCTATTTCCTCCTTCTGTTAAGGGCAATGGGCCTATTTTTGGGAGCTGCTTGGGACTTGCAAGCTTTTCTGTATTCCCTGGGTTTGAAACTGAAAAGTAAAATTCAGCTGTACACTGAAAGCAGCACTTCTTTCATCCTGTTTAATGGGCCTCCTATAGAAGAGGGGGAAAAAAGTGAAAAACCAGAAGTGTCAGATTAACTTTTCAGTGATGTGTCTTAGAAACACCCTGAGGAAATTTGCTGCTTTTAAAAAGAAAGAGAATTCCAGTCAAGACTTATATAAACATTAATTGTAAAGGTTTCATTTCTATGATACCATATATTCTCATATCACTTAGCAGAGATAGAAGACAAGGCCTAATGAACTCCCTGCCCAAACGAGCAGCTGGCAAGGCTGGGTGCAGCTTCTCCCATTGCATGGCATTTTTCATGGAATTTTTCCATGGCAGCCACAGGAATGACACTTTCCTCAATCCCCTGGATAGACTCAGGCCTGAACAACCCAAAATACATGGATGGTCCTGCAAACTGAGTCCTGCCTTTCAATAAAATCCCTCCTGGTTATACCCAGCAATCAAGTAAACTGACACACAGCTAACTTGTCATGATGTAAAAATTATTATTACTCTCTTTTTGTGATGCCTGAGCCCTGCAATCCTCACTCTCATCAGTAGCCTTTCTCCTGGTACCCAGGAGTGGTCAGGAATTTCACTGCCCTGGCAGAAAAATGCTGGAGAATCTGCCTTGTGGCTGCCAAAAACTGACACTTCCACTGTTATTTCCTGCACAAGCAGAACACAAAGATGAGCCATCTTTACTCGCTGCTTAAATTACTTAAAATTTCATTCAGACAGTTTAAAAAGGTGCAAAAATGTAATCAAGAGCTGCCAAGCCATAGTAAATTATTCAGGCTCTCGATTAGAAGGGGGAGGTGAAGAAATAAGATTTGTTAATGTTTCTAGTTTGTGTTGTCTTGCTGTGGCAATTATACTTTCAAATAGGATGTGCCTGGAACCGTGAGGACTGCGTGCATAACTGATTGATTGGAGGAGTGGGATGAGCTGCCTGTGCTGTGCTAATTTGAGGCAGGAGGGAGGCTCAGGGTGTTCCTCCAGGCTCAGGTTCCCATGGCACGTGCCAGGGCTGAGGAGAGAGCTCTGTGCCTTCAGGGCAAGTCAGTCCTCACTGGTTTGGGTGTATTTGTATCAGCTTATGCCAAGGAGCTTGTGACAGGAAGGAAGTTCTTGCTAGTAAATCAGCTGTTCATATTGAGGCTTGTTTGTTTGTTTGTTTTAAGTTTTATTGAATGACTTGTCATGAGGGAATGGACTCTGCCTTGGATCTCTTTACCTCTTGTCCTTCCTGTGAATGCACCAACAACTCCAAAAGGGCTTTACAAATTCTAGAGTAGGATCTGATTAGGAGAGAGCCTAGAATAGTGAGCTTTAAAACCAGAGAAAATGAGTCTGTCTGAGTGAGACAGAGCAGCTGTGTGAAATATACCCATACACCTTGTGGCTTTGCATCAGCTGCCCTTCTTTTAAAGTTTATTCCCAGCCCAGCAATCTCAAGTAGCTTCCTGGGCTGTCACAATCTCAATACACTTTTCTTTCATACCTTGAACTTTTTTTTAATCTTTCCAGTGCATCTGAAACTTGGTTTGAGTCCGCTCTCTCCTTTCTTCCAGACATCTCCTTCTGCAGAAATTGCAGGTCCCCCCTTCCCATCTCCCTTTCCCCGTTGCTTTTCCTTTTCCCCATCATGCCATCACTGCATACATTTATTTTCTCATGGGTGCAATTTCAGTGTGAGCCATACTTGATATTTTGTCATTAAAAACCTATATAAATTCTGACTAAATAACTGGAGTACACTCTCACATTAAAAGTGTATTCCCCTTGTTTTCTGTGTAGCCGAGGATGCACTGCAAGGTGCAGACACTTGTGCTTCTGTCCAAACTCATGAGCATCAGGGATGGAGTTTTTGGGTGCTCAGGGGAGCTGAACACCAGCTCCTCCACAGTAATTTACCTGCTCAGCACCACTGTCACATTCATTCCTCTCACAATTGTTCCTCAGAATGTTCCTCCAAAGAAGTATCTCCCTGGCTTGCACTGAAAACAGGGAACACCTGATTGTTTGTGAAGGGCCAAATTCAGCTGTTTCCCAAGAGGGTACAATTCTGAAGATGTGGCTGTAATTCTCTTCTCTGTAACAAGAGCAGGGTTTGGCCCATCATCTCTTTCCTTAGACTGTGATTCCTTAGAAACCACAGCCTGGCTTTTGCTCCACCCTGCTGGATTGATGTCCTGTCCTGGCAGGTGAGAAGCAGGATTAGGCTGTAATGAAGAGAAATGGATTTCCATAGCGAGGCTGCTGGGCACGGACAGACCCTGCTGTCCCACCTGGCTGCACACACTGCTCTGCTTTGTGTCACCCCTTGGAACATCCATCCTGGAGGCAACACCCCCGAAGGGAGGACTCCACACTTCCAGCTGCCTTGCTTCTGCTGGAGAGCTGTGGCTTGTCCCTTGTCATTACTGTTCAGGCCTCCTTGAGGGGATTTAGCATACCATTTTACACCAGGGTTTTTTTCCTCCCTTCTCTCAAACTGTCAGGGATGCTCTTAATAGAAGTGGGAAATTAATTTCCGCTTCAGAAGTTGCTTTCAAATAGACAATATACTGCAATTTGATTTTTGGCATAACATCTTTCCTACACACTGAATCCATATCTCTACAGTAATTTTCCTGTTATAAAAAACAATGGATAATATAGTTTATCCATCCCCCTTTCTCCCCCTCCCAAATCTTTTTAAAACTTAGAAAATAGCCTAAGGAGTTTGTTCTTCATACCCACCATCTAGAATCATTATCATCAAATCTTTTACAGGCTGGACATTATCTTGTCTTAGCATCACTTCCCAAGATATAAACCACTGGGGGGTTAATAGTGTATAGGAATGTCTTGCCAGAGCTTATGGACAGACTGGGTAAATGACTCGGTTATATTCTTCATAAAATGAGATTTTCATGCATTACTCCCAGCACACTGAGACATGACTGTCGTACTCTCTACATCTTAAGGTGTCCTTGAGAAATTTCCCTGTGACAAGAATGATTTGTCCTAAGAGCCTCAGAAATTCAGTTCCAGGACACAAAGACAGAAGCAATGGCACCAAGGAGTGCACACCCAGCATTGAGACAGCAGGTGCAGCAAATGGGACTTGTATTGTCAGAGGTGCACTGTTTTCAAGGAGGCAAAGAAGTCAGAGATGGAGAGTTGCCCTCTCAGATATTCCTCTCTCTTCCTTAGCCCTGAGTACTTCAGTGCCAAGGCTCAGTTTCTCTGCCAGGACTTGCATATTTTAAAGGTGACTTTGTAATTGATCCTTCACAAGACTAAAGAGTACTTGGTGATGTTCACATAAGAAGCATCTTTATTGGTACTTCTCAAACTGCAGCTGGTTCTCACTTCTTTACAAGACCCAGAAACACCGTGATATTTCCTGGCACTTCTCTTTCTTGGCAACAGGTGTTTATGAACAGGAGAGACAGAAGTGATGGGGAAAGGAAAGCCAGGAGTTCAAATTCTGCATGAAGTAACATCCTTGTGACAGGGACAGCAGGAGAAAAGGATGCCCTGAAGTCAGAGCTGGCTTTTAGGCAGGAGAAATGAGGCTCTATTGCAGTATGCATGTCCAAAGTGAGACAAATAAAAGGGGGAATCAAATTCCTCTGGTGGAAATTCTGTTGTGTCCATGACTGGCTTTGCACAGCGGGTGGGCAGCCCAAAGTAAACAACTGCAAAAAATGCACTGGAAGGAATATTAAAAAAAAGTGGAACATTAGAGTAAAGCATTGACATTGCTACCTTCAGCTTTAAAAGAATCAGGACTAGTTGAAAACCTTAACCCCAGCAAAAAAAGTTGAACAAGGGAATCTAATTAAAGAGCTCTAACCTTGTAATGGTAGAGCTAATGTCAGCATTATTCATAACTCAATGTGGAAAATTTGACAAAAGAGCCCAAATGGAATTTAAATTGAAATAAAGACACGGGAGAGCATCTTTTCTGTCTGAAAGTAATAAATGTTTGGAGCGAACTACCTGGCAAGGTTTAGGAGGTGATGACACCAAGGGCATTTTCAAGAAGCACCTAAATTCTGCTCTGTGGAAAGCAGGTATTAATATGGATGAGCTGAGATCAGGCAGTTCCCCTGTGTTTGCTGCCAGCACCAGCAGCTGCTTCTCCCTGAGCACCAGAGCTTGGCAATGGCACTGGTGTCCCCTTTGGGGCTGATGGCACCAGCAAGGCCCTGGAATGGATAGACACGTCAGCCTTGCATTCATGTTGGATTTCTTCTTTGCTGGCATCTTTATGAACATGCTTTTCTCCTCAGGGATGTGCTGTTCTCCCATCCAGACACCTACCCCTGAAATATTTTGCAGCCAAAACTAAAAAAAATGGTTTTTTTTTCACTTGCCACAGAGCTAAAATAGGTCATTTGTTGCTATTTGTTCATAAAATAATTAATAAATATTATATAATTATATAATATATAAAAAGAAATGAAAATGAAGAAGGAAATAGGAGGAGAATGGTTTGGAGTCAGTTTTGCTAAAAGATACTCTAAAAATATGTTTTTTACCTTTTGGTGGCCCTTATTAACACCTTTTCTCATATATTAAAGTTCATCATGGATCCCAGATGAAATGCTGATCATATTGGCATTTGGGCTGTGTCCTGAAATACCCACCTCTTTCATGGTTAGTATTTCCCCTCTGACAATTCCTGTTCTGATTTTTATTTGTTTTCTTCCCAAATTCCAGCCCCTGCTAAAATTTTAAGAGTCTCACAGAGGAGTTTAATTCCATATAATGACATGGTAGTGGCTGTTTTGACAGCTCTTTGGAGATTCAGCATAAACACAGGTGTTCTGTAGGAATTGCAGTTTCCTTTTCTTCCACAAATGCTGTGGAAATTTAAACTCTTTAATCCACCATCTCTGGTCCTTTTGAGTTTCCAAGAAGGAAGGACTGCAAGGACCATAAGCAGATCTACCCTGTGCTTTAAGGTGTGTGTTGCCCCTTCTTATTACACCTTGAGAAGATATTTTGGGTAACTGATGACCATTTCTGGACATTGAGTCTGAACTGTGTTCACTGAAAAGCTTATTGTGCAAATTCCAATAGAAATGCTCCCAAAAGTCCTGTGGGTTGACGTGAAGGAACACTATCTACTGATAAGCACAGTGGAGCATGAAACAGGTTTGGGGGTTCCATTCTTATTTTGCCACCTGTGAATTATTCTTGGATTTAAGGACAAATGTCAAAACCTGGTGAAGTCAATTGGTGTCTTTCAAACTCTTTCCCATAGTCTGAGAATGGACCTGTTTCCATTTGGGTGAATTGATCTTTTTTCACATGGGTCCAGATTAATGAAATCCTCTCTGTAAACATTCTGGATTTGGTGCCTTGAATTTCTCATGTATTTTTTTAAGGACCCTTTTATGCTTCACTAAATATTTCATCACTTAGAGAAAGCTTAGTAAGAATCCCCCAAATGCTGATTCTGGGGGGAATTGAGGCATTTACAATGGTAGTTTTCCTGGGGAAAGCTTAACATCCACATAGAATACCCCAGGTTGTTTTCTCAGCTGCCATGACCACCATCCTTGCATCCATCTGTGTGTTTAGCACCAATAATTGTTCAAATAAGCCAATTTAGAGCCTGTTTCCCTGTCCAGCCTCAGGACACAGCCCTGTTGTGATGCAGCCCAGGGAGCAGCACTGCTCCCACTGTCCCCACACCACAGGCTGCCCCAAACCCTCCTTGCTCCCTCGGAAGGGTTTCAGCACCCCCTTCTTAGTGCTCTGCTACACAAATAGCCAGGGATCTGTGGATCCCAAATATTGGCTCTTCCACAATTCCCTTCAGGAACTCACGTGGATTTTAATGGGGGCCTCAAGAAGGTGCTTTTAATTGCAAGTCGTGTCAGCATCAGCTAAATTGTATTTGTTGTGGTGCTTTCAAATGATGTTCTGCAGTTCTGGTCTTTTGGGAGAAATTCTCCTTATCCCCAAACACTGAGTTAAATTGTTTTTATCCTTAGAGGCTCCATGCAATTTCACTGCTTTTATAAGTTTGGTCCTTTACTAAATCCTTTAGATTGCTCAACAGAGCACAAGGTAAAATTGTTTAAGAAACAGCTTTTTTTACCTCTTTTTTTAAAAATAGTTATTTTAGAATAATTAAGCTGTATTTGTTGGGCAGGCAAAACATGCAGAAGTCTACCTTTCAAAGAAAACATCAAAAGGTCTTATAGAAAAATAAAATGTTGCAGAGACAAGATGCAAACAAAACAGAAGAACAACTTCCTATGACTGATTTCTGGTTTTGGTTTCTACTTTTGGTTTGCAAGAGTGGAACTATCAGTTCAACTAATGCAAGGCTTTGAATTTAATCACCTTAATTTATTCACACTGACCAGAAACAGAAGTACAGTGTTCTTTTAATTAAATAATAGTCCCTCAGAATGCACAAAAAAAGTTATGTCCACAGGGGATTATTATTCCAATTTTCCTTCTTTCAATAAGGACTTTCAAAACCCTCAAGAGTCACTTATGGTCCTTTCCTGTTAATGAAGCGATTAATAGAACTTCATAATTACTCTTTAAAAAGGCGAGACACACTTCCCTCTGAGCCAGGGGGAAGAGCAAAACAAGGATTATTCTACAAAATTTGGTCAAAAAACTGAGAGGTAAAGAGAGGAAAATAAGAAACAGACAACCAAACAAAGAACCCCAGCCAAAGCCACAAACCAAACCCCAAACTCAAGGTACATTAAGCTAAAGTATCATATCCTTTAAATTCTTCCTTTGTAAAGCCCATGTGAAGGTAATGGCTTCATACAGCCACTTGTGTTTCTGCAGGATGATATGAGTTATACTGAGGAATTAAGTTTTAGCATTTACTGGAAATTGTGAAACTTCCCTGCTCTTTCATCTCCACTGTATTTGTTCATTTCCTTATTAGAGTCAGACTGTGTAAGTACTTAAAGCTACAAGTAAGCAGGGAATGGGAGCTCTAAAATGATGTCCTGACAAACTTAGGGGACATTTATCATAACTCTGCTTTGACCTTGGAAGTTGTAGGAAGACAAAAGCTTGTCCTACCTCAGTCTGCACCTCCCAGGGGTTGTGATGGATTAACACAGCACTGAGCCCGAGCTAATGAACCCTGCAGGTGCCCAGGGATGGAAATGCCTTTCTGCAGGTGTCACTCAGCAGTGTCAGGGCAGTCACGGGCACTCTGGCACTTCACACCTTGGCTCCAGAGAGCTCTGGCACACTTCTCTGCTGTCTGAAGCCTGGGGATCCCCAAACACAGCCCTGCCCATGCCATGGACAGTGAGACTCTTGTCATGCTCCCTCTGCATGGCTCACAGTGTCACCCTGGACCGTGACCTTGCTCCCCCAGCTCCGAGGGGCTGGGCTCCATCAGGTATTGAACTCTGCCAAGGCTTTGAAATGTCCCTCCCTCTCCTGAGCAGGGTGTCCTGTGACATACAAGGTGGGGCAGGATAGATCCACAGAGCCAAGGGATGCTGTGCTGGGACTCAAGGAATCAGGCAAATTCCCTTCCTGACTCGCTGTGTGATTTTGGGGCAAGTCACTTAACCCCTTCTGTCTGCTTTTGTCATCCATTGACTGCTACTTAATGGTGTTAATAAAAAATTCTGCTACGAGGAATATTAGTTAAAAGAACACAAGGGAAGAGCAAGAAGTTCAGGCATTTCATGGATCTTATTCCTGGGTGGTGCCCTACAAAAATATCATGTCTAATAGGCAGTCTGTCTCCAGGAGTCACAAATTACTACAGTTAGAGTGGATTATAAATCTCAAGTAAAGCCTAGTCAATTCTACAAGTGATATATTTCTTTTATTACTGACCCTTTATTGCTTCTCTCTCTCACATGCATCTATCTTTTGTTCTTGAGCAGAGGGGGCGTCGTGCTGCATTAATATTCTTTTCAGCAGCTTTTCTAGCCAGCCCTATTTTCTTTCCTTCTTGCATCAAGAAACTTGAATTTATTTTTTTTCTGGATCTTGCTTGGCCATGAAACAGAATATGGGGATCCAAGAGATCTTTAAAAAGGCAAAGTGGGGAATTTGGATATTTAAACCCCTCATTTCTTCCCCAGAATACAAGGGTTCCTTTGCTATCATTATTTCTTTTTTTTTGGAGGAGAGAATAAAATGTTCATTTCAGTTTAATTTTGCATCAGAAAAACAAACTTTTAAATTAGGGAACACTGATTTAACTGGTCTGGGTTAACATTATGAGAATGAAATGATTTGTTCCTTCTAAATAAACATTTCTAGATATGTAATTCCCTGAAATATCTTTCTTTTCCAGTTCATCTTGACTCACCTTGGGAAAAAGAGTGGAATCATCCCTAGATGATGGCCAAGCCTACGAGCTGCCCAGAGTGCTTGAAGGGGTGAGTTTCTAGGGATGTGGGGGATCTGGTGTGAGTCCAAATCCAAGTGTGGAAGGGCTGGGATGTGAAAGCCTCTCTGGTAACCGTGGCCATGAGCAATAAGCTCTGAGACAGGGTTGTTTCACAGCCAGGTGGGACAGCAAACCTTCAGCCCTGAGCAATTGGAAAACCCCTCAATTAAACCCACTCGGGCACTGGAAGAGCGTGTGGGGTGCAGTCTGTGCCACGTGGCAGGGCAAGGGGAGAGACAAACCCCCTCGTGCCACGTGCAGGACACTGAGGGACAATATGCAGGTTCATACTGCTCAAGGAAGTCCTGATCCAATCCTGGAAGCCATCAGGAAAGTCCTGCAGCCCTCCCAGTCCGTGGTGTTTGGTGTCTGCATGCAAAAATCCCTGGGAACACACACACCAAACACGCCACGACAGAGAGAGACAAATCTCTCGTCTACCCTCAGGGACCAAATGCAACTTACAACTGCTGAGTGAATAATTAGTGTTAATTAGCACTAGAAATTGATGCCTTTGGAGATAGGCTGCCAAGTTTTTAAGCACTTTAATACTAATGGATTTTTTTTTTCTCTGGGATAAATCTTTATAGAGGGAGCAAGTGCAAATTGATTTTTAAAGAGCCTGTCCAATGCTGAATTTATCTTATGAAAACATTGGGTTTAAAAACAATTACCTTTACCTTCAGTGTATTTTAATGCTTTTTTCCACTGGGTTAATTTCTCTTTAAATATTTTTACTGTTGCTTTTTGGTGTAGTTTCTCAGAAAAGGAGTATATGGAGTACATTTGCATGTTTAGAAGTTGTTAGGGTAAAATATGCCACCATTTCAAACTACTTAGTTCCTAAATCATTCTTCAATTATGAAGAAACATTTTGCTCTAGTGATAATGGCAATATAATGACACTTTGGATCACAAGAGCAAAGTTTGCTGAGCAGAGGCAAAGACCCAAGTGTTCAGAAAATTGCCCAAGTTATTTCATGCCTCCTCTGGCCAAACAGTCTGAACTCTGAATCCTTCTCGAGGTTTCTTTTCAGATCCTTCCTGTTAAAATCAAGTCATGAGGCAACAGGGTTTGGAACAAGCACTTGAAACTGCCCCTCTGACTTAGACCACTAATGGGATTTGGGCATTTCCATGGGAAAATCAACATTAACCGTGTAACCAGGGATTGGGTTGGAGCACGGACAGGTCAAGGAGTGTAAGAACAGGTTCCTGTTGCCCTGCTGGCTCTGTGCAGGGATAGGGACGTGGGGAGGTGCACTCTGGTTCCAGTGCTCACCTAAGGAATTGCACTGAAAACTCAAAGGTAAATACTATATCTCAGTTTCCAGAAGTTTGGGGCACTTTGATTTCTCCCTGAAGTTTCTGGGACAGATGTATATTCAAGACATCAAAACTCTGATTGGAGAACTCTCAGAGATTTTTGCAGGCAGTTGATATGAAAAACTGAAACAGCACAGAAGGCAAGGTGCAATCTTATATTATAGGGTAGCCAGGAGTCAGAGAATTAAATCAGTGCAGTAGTTTCTTTGTTGTTATTGCCAGCAAGACATTGAGGAGAAATCAGAGCTGAAAGGAAGGTTTGGAACATGTACATGCTCAATATTAAGCCCATTAATTACTGCAGAAGTAAGTAACTTCTGTAAGGGGTGGTGTAGGGACCTCATGTTCCATGGAACAGTCTGCTGTAGTCTTTTTAACACTGTTCAAGTTGTGCAGAAAACATGCAAACCAATTTAATTTCCTGCAGCGAAAGGAAGAAGGACCATTTTATATTTACAGGGGGAAATGTTTCTTTTCCACTGCCAGTTTGAGATACCAGAATATTTGTTCACAGCAGCACAAATATGAGAGTTACAAAAGGAGCAAAGGTGCCTCTGCTCCTCCCTTCCTTCCACTTTTAGATAGACAAGTGTCTCAAATCCATGACATACCACCAGTGATTTCCATAATACATCTGATGTATTTCAAAATGAATGGCTACTCCACCAGAGCAGATCATTTTTATGTACTTTCCCTCTTAATACCTGCATACAGACAGAGGTGACTTGCTTTTATGAGCAATAAAATTAATTGATGTAAAAGATGTTTTACCCAAATAATCCCTACTTCAGTCTGTACACAGATAGTAACAACACAAACTCTCTTCCTTCACACACACCTTGTTCATCCTCACTGTTTATTTACAGGAGGTATTTCAGACACAGGGCTGTGAAGATGTACATTTACACTTGTTTGGGTTCTCAAAGTTGTTTGTTTGTGAAAAAAACACCAAACAAGACAAACAGGGGAGATTGGATTATTTTTGTTTATGCCAGCTAACACCAGGGGCTTTGGGGATCACAAACATGCTGTGTGCTGGTATTAGGAAATTCATTACTTTATCAAAATGTTGAGTTTACAGTCCTCTTGGGAGTCACAGGTTTCCCTGTTTTCCAGTGGAAATGTTGAGAGCCAATACTCTCTGCACAGCTCCCTCATTCAATAAAGTCCTTTGCTGTCTGGGTGTTTTAAGTACAACTTGATTATTCTGGAGATTATTTTCTCCTTTTTTTATTGCTTTTGCCTCTTTATTATTGCTCATTAGAATGTTATTAACTCGGCCTTGGTTGTGACAATATTCAACACCTGCTTCACACAACAAGCCATTTCCTTCCCCTTGCCCAACATCCCACACCTGGGCCTTGGATTATTCCCTTTGGCTGAGCTGAAAGAAGGAGCCTGAGAGAGCAGCCCCTTGATCCTTCTGAGGTAAGAGGCTTTTCATTTGTGACTTGCCATGGATCCTGTTATTATTGATTCTGGGCTATGCTGTTCCTCCTGGCTGTGTGGAGTGACCCCACGATTGTTCTGGAAGAGTGGTGTTTCAGCAGGAAAATAACCAGGCAGAATTTTGTCTGCTGTGAACTGAACTGGGTTGTCAGCTGGGAAATATCTGTGGTGAGAACAGACAAACACAGGGCTGGCTGTGGCTCTGCTGGATGTGCAGGGTGCCATCCTCTGCAGCTCTGCTTGGGGTTTGGCTCCACCACTGCCAGGAGCAGGTTGCAAACACAGAGAAGGCTGAGCTAAAGCCAGGACTGGTCTCCTTCTGAGTCATGTTTATGAACCTGAGGCTATGAAACTATAGCAAAGCAGAGACCTGTAAGAGAACAGCAAAAGCTGGAAGAAATGGAGAGCATGGGCTGAGATTATCTTGTAGATGACTTTGTGCAGTTTGTACCCAACTAGTACTTTGTGCACGTGTGTCCTGTGAAGGTGGGAGCTGTTTCCAAGAGGTGACCACACTTGCATGGCATCCAGCAGCCAAAACTGAAGGTTTAGAGCAAGTTACCAGGCAGCTTTTAAACTCTTGGTAGATACATTCATTTCCTAGGCACTTGAAGATGATAAAAAGCTCAGGGTTTTTCTTTATAGCCTCAACTCTTTGACCCAGTCTGGCCGCAGATTTTGCCGTGTGGGAGTGGGGAAGTAACTCAGTGCAGGATATTTCCATCCCAGGTCACCTCCTGATGCATCCAAAGGAGGCCTTCAGGAGATTTCACACACACAGGAGGGTGAGATTAGAAGCCAAGGCAGCTCTCAATGCAACATTTGTCACTGAGAATCCTTCCCAGCCATGCCGTGTTTCTGTTGCATTCCAAGGCAAAAGGAGAGGGAATTCTTAAAGGTCCAACCCAAGATGGCACTGATGGTTTTGCCTCCCCTGGGGTTTGAGAGCAGCTGCTGGTGAAGTTACTTCTGTAACTGTGATAACCATGGGTATGGATCAGTATTTATCCATCTGAACGAAAAAGGACTTCATAATGGCCTTTAAAATAGAAATCTGTCTCCCTTTAGATCCCTTTTTAATTTTATTTTTGGCACCCACTGATAGTAATGGATATTTATGTCCACAGTTCTCTTTGCGTTTCTCACCAGTCTTTTGGCCCTATTCAGTCACAATAATGTGATTATTAGTCACAATAAGAGCTGGAGCAACCGATTGTGCTGCTGGAACTGAGGCTCTACCAATTTTTCTGTAATGACCTGCTTTTTATTTTTTCTCAAGGCTATAAGTCAGCCATGAAATAGCAGAGAGTGAGGCAGCAGAAGGTCATAACTTTGGAAAGCTCTTTATTTTTGAAGAAATATTGATACAATGGAATTGATTGTTTTGAAGTTAAAATGAGGCAATAGGCACACTTTGGTTTGTTTCTTTTTTTGGATGAATTTTCTGTGTCAGCATAATAATAGGCTTTTTTATTTTTTTTACTGTAGAAATGAAAAAGTGAGTTTTTCAGCTAGAAATGCTGTAACAGGTTGCTTAAAAAACCTGGTATCTGTGGAAGTATCTTTTCTTTTGGGGAGAAATGAATGGAATCATGATGTGATATTATGAAAAAGTAAATCTGGGGAAAGGAGAGATCTGTCTTTTAACACAAGTGCATAACCAGGAATTTGGCAGGGCAGGGCTCTGAAACCCAGGATGCTCAGGATGTGCCTTAACTTGGTGTTTCAGCATCTTTGCCTTCCCTTTAGAGAGGAAATGCAGAGTTTACTCACCTAGGCTTTGGCAGGTGTACAATTCTGGGCTGGTTCTGAACTTGGATCGTGCCTGGGAAGTTACAGATATCTCTATACCCTGGATCTGCTCTGTAGGGCTGGAGCATGGGGGGGTTACAAACACAGCTGAGCTCAGTGGCCATTCAGACTTAGTGTTTTCTTGCCTTCTCTTCTCTGATTGCAGCTTTTGAAATACTGCAGTGACTCCTGGAGCTGTAAAGGTCCCAGCCTGGCACACCAAGGCACAGAGTGAAGCCTCTCAGTGGCCAGGGCTGTCCTGGGTTAGGGGCCCCTGTTTGCCCCAGCCCTGGGTTTGTGGGCACGGGGGAGCTGCAGGGGCATGGGCTGCTCAGCCCTCAGCAGCCCCTCCTCAGAGGGTCATCACTCACAGAACCATTTAGGCTGCAAAAGTCCATCCATATCCAGTCCAGCCATTCCCCCAGCCCTGCCAAGGCCACCACTAGACCGTGTCTCCACGTGCCACATTCACACAGCTTTTAAATCCTCCCAGGGATGGGGACTGCACCCCCCTTGGGCAGCTGTGCCAGGCTGGGCAGCACTTTAGGTGAAGACATTTTTCCTAATCTCCAACCTCACTATCTCCTAGTGCAGCCTGAGGTTATTATCATTAAGGATAACTGTGTGTCTCAGCACTTCTGAATCCTGCTGAGATGCCCAGTAAAACAGGATGGAGGAGTTTTCACTCACTTGAGCATTAACAAAAGTCTTGATGTAGGAAAAAATCAGACAACTTTCAATTGGGAATCATGCTTTTCTCCACTACTAAATTGGCCAACAACATGATGATTAGATGAAGAAGTTGTGCTTGAAACTTGCTTGTTGCTTTCTTTAGCAGAAGAAAGTCATAGATGCCTTTTAAAAGATCTGATCTGACAAGTATCATTTATTTCAGTCTTAAGAAAAATACATCAATTAATAAACCATGTGTGGTCCCATGACTGGCACATGAAAGGCTGAACACCCTCAAATATTTGTTAAGAAAAGAGAAAAAAACATTAAATTTGTGTTTTGTAATATTTGCAATCCAGGCTGAATAATAAACAGCCATCCTTCCAAAGTAGCTCTGGTATGTTAAAAGCATAATTTATGGCCATTCAATGGGAATTGTATCAGCACTTCTGGCTGTGTGTGTGGGTCATGTACTGACAGACAGGCTTGTACTTGATGGGCAAAGTTAGTCTTGACTTTGATTAAGATATTTTCTGTATCTTATGACACATGAGAGGAACAAAAGGACATGCAGAAGATGCTGTTTATTATTTCTGGGGTTTTTATTGATGTACAACTCACTGTTTGGTTGAGGTCTTTTGGAGGGGGATGTGATAAAGTGATCTGTGTTACTTTTAATTGGTTTCAGTAATTAGAGTGTATCATAAGATCATCCTGGTTTTCCTCCTTGTCCTAGTATGAAATCCTAGTTTAAGGGAAGCCTTTGGGAGTTTTGCCCACTGAAAGGGGGTTGGATTTTTATCTTGCCTAGAGATGCAGCAGGTGAACATCTCCAGTCTGGTCACACCCAAATGCCCCAGTTCTGGTTTGGGAGCAGGTTTCAGTCATTCAGACAGGATCCACCCTCTGTTTCCTGGGTATTCCAGGCCATAGGAATGACTCCAGGTTTCTGGGTGTTGCAAGCACCTGGTGACATCCAGTTGATCCATTTTTCCATTCAGAAAACTGCTGTTTTGTCTGTGCAGGGTCCCTTTTTCTACTCATATTTCAGCAGGAAATAATTGGGTTTCTGCATACAATACCTGCATATTTCTAAACCAAGTAAAAACTACTTTGCAGACCAGAAGGCTTTGCTAATCAGTGTGTAATGTGCAATAGAAAAAACCTTTGCCAGCTTTTGCTCCTGCAAAATCTGAAGGCTGATGGAATTATGCCACAACTATAGAGTCTGAGCAATTTTGTTTATTTGGCCTCTTTAATATATTTCATTAGGTTTCACATTATAGAGATGCCCAGAACACACCAGGGAAAATGGCTGGAAGCCGAAATCATCACTGAAGAGAAATGTTAGCTCTCTTTATTCTGTAAAAAGACAGATGAAGAAGGAAGACCTTAAAGATTGAATCTTGTTAATGCATTCTTTTTCTGACTTTTTCTTTGTTTCCCTTCTCATTCCACAGAGAAATCTGCTCTTTGGTTTCTTTTGCTATCACTTTTGGGGGTTTCTTTAGTTGCTTTGCTTTCTATGTTTTAACTTGAAATTTAAGTCTGTACACAAATACACATACTGTGTTCACAGACAGACAAATCCCACCCCTCCTCCCAGGCACCATTTCTATATCCTTAACTGCAGAGTTCATAAAATCATTTTCTACTGCTCTATGAATATTTTCTAATGCCATTTGCTGCAGTGATCATAGTACAATAATGCTTTCCCAACAGAAATGTTTATGGCAAACTATATTATTGTTGCAGAAACAATCGCTCTATTTTGATTTGTGTGAGGAATTGACACATTTCCTGCAGACTTTATTTTCATTTCCCTTAGATATCATGAAAGGCAAATCAAATCACCCCCAATTTATTACAGCATTTAACACCAGCACAGCAGCAACACCCTCTACTCACTTGTTGGAAAGTGCTTTTGAAAAGACAGTTCTGTCTCTTCCCCACCTCCTCCTTTGAATAAAGCAGTAACCATAAAAAAACAAGGATTCTACTATAGGAGGATAATTTGAACAGCTTCTTAGTGTGCTGCCTGAAAACTGGCTCCCCAGCTGATTAAAAGGACTTGGAGTCTTCCCAGTGCCATGGTCAGATTGGAATTTTCTGGAATCTCTGGTGAGCAGGCAGGCTGGATTTGCATGGCAGAGCTTCATTTACTGTGCCTTAGCCATATTGTTTGTCAAGCTTGATATTTTTTCCTTCATTTTGAGATGTTTGAAGTGTTTATCAGGCAAACTTACAAATTAAATTTTATCAGTCTTTCAAATGCCAAGACTTTTTGTGTTTTCTCTGCACATGTACACAGAATAAAATTACTGCAGTGAGCAATGCTGGGAGACGAGCCAGGATATAGCTTTGATTAATACTTTAAACCCATTCCTAGATTAAATATATATAAATATATATGAAAATATTTAATAATAACCTTTTTCCGGGCGGAGATGACGTGCTTAGCATTTTTTTCTCATCTGTTTGTGGGCTGCTGGTTTGATTCCAGAGGTCAGGTTTTGAATGTTGCACTTCTCAAGCCTCATAGATATGGATGTTTATTTTAGTTGATGAGCTGTAGGAAAATGTATTTGCAGCAGTCCCAGGATGGTTAGAGCAGCAACACAGGTTATTATTCACGTGCTCAGGTGCTGATGTGGTAAACATGACCATAAGTTAAAGTACAGCAATCCTTTTTGTCAATGCAGGTAGAGCTTGGAGACATTAAAGACTCCTTGAAAAAAAAGAGGTAGCATTTCCCAGCAACTCCTCTCACTTGCAGGCCTTGTATGAGCAAGCTGGGCTTGCTCTCTGGCTCCCACACTGAGTTCAATGTGGCTTTGTACTGAGGCAGCCAAGAGAGGAGAGCTCGTGGCCTGGATGTGCTTACAGTGTGTGGCTGCTTCGGGGAGCTCTGGCCAGGAAATCACCTGCCATGGGATGGATTGGAATGGATTTGATTAGGTTGTTATATGAGAATGTCTTCAGAGCAGAAGTGCTGACATTTCACATGCATGGATTAAGCAGGGAATCTGCAAGGACAGTGGATTCCAGAGGTGAGCAAGTGCTGTCTCAGTGTAGGGTGACCTGCATGTCACGAACCAGAGGTTGGTTTTGGAGCTGGGATATCAGATGTGACAGGCTCTTATCAGCACCACAGGGCAGCAAGGCCATCACTTGGACTATACTCTTGCACAGCACACATTTTCCTTTATTAGTTATTCTGCTGTTATCCCTTAAAACAGCTGATTAATGTCACAGAGTGTTTGTGCACAGCTGTCCATCCAGCTGTAACCCAGGGAACTCAGAGGCGCCTCGTGCTGGCAGCTCACAAATTGCACAACTTCCAGTCTGCAACTCTGGAAATATTAAAATATTGGCCAAATCCAGCTAACACAAGCAGCTCCCAGATTTAATATGAAGCCTGAAACACTTGCAGGAAAGAAACCTTAACAATATTATTTCCTCACTGATAAGATCCCCAAATCCCTTGAAGTTCAAAAATTACAGAGGATTTAAAAGACTTCATGCTCCAGGTTATAAATGACAGTGAGCCAGTCACAGTGAGAAGTTCTGTCTTACAGGGATACTGAACCACTATTACTTTGAGCTTTCTAATTCTCTGCAACCCAAGTCTTGACAGGTGACAGCAAGGAAAAGCCACAAATGTCACCCGTTCCACCCCATATCATGGTTTAGTTATTTCCTTAAATGCTTCCTACCCCATCCTCCCAGAGAGGTGGAAGAGGAATGACAATCGAAAGGAAATCTTGAAGACAGTGAGCTCCTCCTGAGCATCTGCTTCACTGGAGCACTGAGGTGATTCCCGAGGAAGGGAAAACACTTGGATGCTACACTGGGGAAACCAAGGAAAAGGGGGTGCAGTAGCACAGGATTTGGGATGGATGGATGGATAAACAAATTATCTCTATATCTAGACATAAACCAGACTAAAGCACGAAGTTCTGTCAAGAGCTCCTCGTGTGCCTCTTCTGCCCATTAGATCTTGGGTATTTATTTCTGTATTGGTTGAAAGCCAGCCCTGATCTGTTGTGGTGGCTTTGAGGGTGGAAGTGGCAGCAGAAGAGGGAGTGCAGGACCACACAGGGCAGGGAAGGGAGCTCCTCTGCTGGGGGCAGGTGGGATTGCCCTGCTGCCCCTGGAGATTTGTCTCAGAGGAGGTGTCTTCTCTGCCTTGCTTTGGCTGTGAAGTCTGAGTGGTGCCACTCAGTTACACAGAACCCAAAGGGCTTTGAACTCACAGTAAACAAATTTTGTGGGCTTTTTGATATTAATGGGCACAACGTGTAGTAAAGGCAAAGGAGGTTTCTGGGATTAAATATTTATTGGAGCTGACTTGCCTTTTCAGTTCATGCATTTCAGGTCCCAATTGGTTTAAAGATAGAACGGGTCTCTTAAAAGAGTTTTTGCAGATGCGTAGACTTTTAAAATTCTTTTCAGGCCTTTTATTCCCTGAAATGCCATCATCCCCCAAGCAGATTAAATGGGTCCATCAAACAGCTGAGAATTCAGGGAGGTGCCCAGAAATGGCTACGTTCCTTTAAGCAGGAGCTCAGATAGGAAAAAAGCACTTTCCTGGAGCCAGCCTAGGAATTGAGGCTGGGATCACTCTGGCTGTTCTGAGCTGGAAGAGGAAATGCTAATTTAATGAGGGCACCTGTCTCATATAACTGGTCTCCTCCATGTTTTTAGTATTGATATTAGAAAAAGGATGAGCTTAAGAAGGCAGTTAAGAGTGTTAACTAAGACCATCAGGATGGTTTTATTCACAAATGTTCCATGTTTAGCTATTTCATAAGTGTATGGAAAACAAATATAGGCTTTCCCTGAGGAAAATAAGAGCATTATTTGGTCTAAAATAGTCTTTTTTCCACATGCAACAGCTCAGCTGACTCAGGGCTTCAGTACTTTGATAAGGGGTTTTCAGCACAGCTGAAAGAACTTTCTAGATCTTGGTCAAGGCCACCTAAGTGGTTTCTTCTAATAAGAAACACCTGGCTCAGCACCTGAACCCCATTAATGTGTCCTGCAGGGTGTGGGCACCAGGCTGCTCAGCCTGTGGGAGTTGTAGTAGGGTGGAAGTGCTCCAGACCCTCAGAGAAAGGTTTCTTTAGGAGTTTTTCTTGTAAAACCACATTTTTTCTAAGAAATATCTCTGCTGTTCTTGGACTGAACACTTCTGGAGGTGTGGGATGGAAAAGCAGCTGTTTGGGGATGGATTTCTTACCCAGCTCTCCCTTAGAGGTGAGTAAGGTGTGAACTCGTAACCTTTCCATAATGCCAAGTCTGGATTTGTTCACCAAAATGAGCAAGTTGATGTTGGGAGTGAGGGGCAAAATACTGATTAGCTCCTCAGCTGTCTGCAGGGTTTTGTGCTCATTTCCCTCAGCTTTTTCTGAAGTTCTTTTTATTTCGGGAGTACAGAAGATAAAGTTACTTATGGGTAATTCATGAACCAGAGACTGAAAATTTGGATTAAATATTAAAGATTTTTTCTAAACAATTTAATGAAATGAGCAAATAATATATAGACATTTTTCTTTCACATGTCAGTCACTCTCAAATTATGCTAGCTCCTTAAATTTTTTTTTGCATATTAATGGCATCTCATTATCCCATTAATGGTCTGCAGCAGGATTATCTGTATTTATTTTCCATCCGTGTTTATGCATCTTGGTATGCCTGAACAAGTAATAGAAAGTTAAGTTTCATCTTGGACACATGGGAGAACTGAAGCTTCTTACAGATATTTTCTCAGTATGGGTAATTTAATGTTAAGTTCTAATTTTTATTTGCTTTCTGTTCCTGTAAGCTTTATTTTTTAAATTTTCAATCACCAAGTGATTGAGAAGCTGGTGGAAGTGAGAGCTGCCCTGGTGTCCCGTGGTTGTGTTTGGAGACTGTTAGGAAAAGGTGGAATGAAGTCAGTAAGTTTGACTCCGGCAGTAAAAAATGGAGCATTTTCCAGGTTTGGGGGTTTTTTTAGCATTTATTGCTCAGGAAAGCCCTGGAGTCAGTCCTAGTTTAGCAACAGTGTGGGCTTTTCCCCCGTGATTCCCTGAGCAGCCACTTTGCTGATTTGCTCCCAGATCTGGAAAGATCAAAAAGCTTCTGGAATAGGTGTGTGGATTGAAGCCACTCTTACCCAGCTGAAAATATTTTCTAAGCTTTGCAATAACATCCATTCAGAGTAAAATCACACCAATGCATCTGGTACGAGGAGGTGGAGGTGCTGAACACATCAAGTGTGACCATTTCAACTTGGCAACACTAATTGGTGCCTCCAGATTGTCACACGGGAGCCTCAGCCAGGCAGTGGCTGTTGTCACTAAAGCAAAGGAATTTGTCACTTCCGAAAGTAAGGAGCTGATGGCTTTTCCAGGCCTTGAAAATAATAACGAAATGACATTTGATATGATTTCCCTACCTGTGGTTCCTGCTTCTTTCATGCTTTTATCATTATTTGCTGCCCTGGTTGGTTTTCCCCACTCCATAACAATAAATCTTTTTGTGGAATGCTAATTAAGACCCGTGCAATGATTGAGATTTCTCTTAAGCAAGTGGAGACTTAGTCCAGAGGAAAGGGTTTGGTTTTTTGCTCTTGGCTGTTTCTATATTTGAAGGAAGGTACTATATTTTGATTGAGGAGAAAGATCCCTTCCTGAGACAGGAGCTGGTGATGAACACGTTGGCTCCTCCAAAGCAGTCCATGTCAGCAGCCCCTTCTCCATTTTTACTCATTACAAATTGTCAGATTAAACCAAAATTGCTGCTTTTGAAAAACAAAGTATGGGTTGGGCCTTCACCTCTGGATATTTCTGTCTTCTGGTGTTGTATTGCAAGTGTTGCAGTGGATAAAGAGACTGGCATTGGTTCACTGCTGGCTGTGCCCAAAGTGGAGGGAAGGAGGAGCTCCACATTACCCTTCTTAAAACTGAAACTTCTTTTATTCTTATTTGTGAAGTCTGGTGATGTCCCTGTTTGTACTGGATCCTATGGACTAGGTCTTGGAAAGAAAAGTGATATATTTGATGAAGATGAGGTGTATGTCCTGCAGGTGTATTAAATCATGGACTTTAAACAGGAACACAGACTTGCAGCTGAGGGCCCCCTCTGTGGGCTTTTGGCATCACTTACTTTAGGCTTTTTTAAAAGTAGGTTTGTGACTGGTAAGGATTCGATGGGGCTGCTGTGGGAAATCAGTATTTGAGCTCTTTTTGTCTTTTTTCCTTGAAAATATCACTTGGATTAACCTTCTTTCCCCTCCCTGTGTTACTCACAGTGTTACACACTTCCTATAAACTACCTAGATGGTGACTTACTCTGGCCAGGCTGATTAGTGGTGTTTCCATGTTGTCTGTAGCTGTGGGGCTTCCGTGGTGCCCTGGCACAGCACACACCTTATTTATTCTGCACATTTATCAAATGATGCCTGACATGAAGTCATTGGGCTTGACAAAAGATTTATGGGGTTTCAGATGACTTTGCATTAGTCAACTGACATTTTTTGACAACCTGTTGAACAGAATTGGATAAAAATTCTTTTTTTTTTTCTTTTTAAATTATTCTTTAAAGCTTTCTTTCCCGTCAGGTTTGTAAAACAGTTTGTGGATTCTAACTTATTTAATGCCTATTAAATTTAAGGATGTAGTATAATATTTTGTGGGCTTTCTTTCCAACTTGTGTAAAGCAAGTTCTGTACAAATTTATGCACTGCTGGTCCTTCTGTTTCCCATTTTGATACTTGACCACATGAATTGCTATGGTCACTTTCTTTTGCTCATCTCTCTCTAGGAATGGTTTGAAGCCTTGGAGAAATGCATTTAAAGTATGATTTTGGCTCTAATAAAGGGGAACAAGAAGTGGTAGAGAGAGGGATGGAAAAAAAGACTTATAACAAATAATTTAAAAAAACCCTCCCACCCTAAAACCCAACCCCAGAACAGCTTTTGGTCTTGAACATAGATTTTGTCATTTCACATCACCCTGACTTATTCCGTAGTTGCCCCTAATACCTGACTAGAGAGAGCTAATTTGGTTTGGTGGTGGCAATTTTAAAAGCTGCCTCTCCACCATGGAAGGTGAGATTTCAGTGGGACTCAGTGGCAATGTTGAGAGAATGGAAATAAATATAAGTGTGGGAGGTGTTGGCCATGCCAGAATTTACAGTGCAGATCTAGTGGTCTAACTGGTGTTCTGCAGGTCTGGTGTTGGCCCCTTCATCTGCCCACTTCTCTGGAGGTGTTTGCTGGTGCATTGGGGATGTGTCAAAAATTACATCACTTCAAATGAAATCTGCCATGAAAAGGTGCAAAACTCTGGTTTATACCGAGTCAGATTATAAAATCATCTTCTGAATGCTGATTTCTTTACTTTCAGAATAGAACTGCAAAATATATCCTACAAGGCAGCACCTCCTATATTTAAAATGATTTCAAAGAGAGATGGCAGAATGTAAATGCACAACAGAGCTACCTGAGGGGCTGCTTTGACTGCAATAAAGTAACAGGGGAGAAGTAAATATGTTTAACATAGAAATTAAGAAAAATTCTTTCCTGGCCATAAAAAATTGACACTCTGTCACTATATCACACAAGCATCAGCTGAGCTGCTGTTTCCAAGAATATCCAGGGGATCTCTTGCTACCTTTGCCCCTCTCTGAGCTGAATTCATAAGGCACACAGGCTTCCTCCCAATCCCCTTACAGAAATCACTAGAAAATACACAGGAAAATCCCTGTGACTCTGTTCCCTTGGGGCCACATCTGAATGACTCTTCTTGCCTACAGCGAGAAACCAACTCAGATTTATTGTACATTCCAGAAGAACTCCCCATGTATCTTTGCAGCACTCGTTTTGTCAGGATCAGTAATCAGTTGCACCACAAATTTATTAGACCATTTTACCTTTCTCTTTCTTTGGCTCTGCTTTACATCACCACAATGCATTTACCGAGAGATGATTTTTACCCATCAGTTTGCAGAAGGTCCCACACAAGTTGTAAATAAGGAGTTGGCCATAGGGCATTGTGGAATAATTCTACCTTTACCTCCTGAGTAAGGAAGCCAACCTAATTAATGACTTCCCTCCGCCAGGAGAGGTGCAGAATAGCAATTTGGATACTGGCAAACCTGGGATTTATTGTCAGTTCCGAAGGCTGTGAGTGCCAGCTCTGCAGTTCTCCACAGCTCAGCTTACAACTGGGATCAATACTGCACTCGCAGCTTCCACTTGTATATTTTATTTATGGAACACATATTTTGAAACTTTTCTTCCCTGTTGTTTTTGTAAGAGTTACTGACACTTTGATTTAGGCTAGCCAGAATTTATTTTGCTTTCTTTTGAAAGTGGCACAACAGCTGCCAGTTGGTTGTCTTTGGTTTCTGTGCACCTTTCCTTGTGTGTACCCAGAGGTAACAGGATGTGAAATCTGTCCATTTGAATTTCATTTAACTTAATTTCTCCTTCAGCCTCCCCTGGCAGTGCTATTGTCAGGAACACATATCATGGCCAGCAGAATGGAATAACACCTTTAGTATGTGGGTGAATTATGCTTTGGATATACATGGAAAATTCCAGTGAGCTTTCTGTGGGCGCCTGCAATCGATGGGAAACGTATTATTTAAAGCAAGGTCTGAATAGCCCTTCCCTCTGGGCTGAGGGCAGCTCTGTCCAAGTGCTCTGGCCCTTTCTGGGATGTGCTGACACTTACAGGTTATGCCTGATGTTATATTTACTGAGCAAGTGTACATTAAGTGACCATTCAAATGGGAATTGCTCCTTCCAAATTCTCTACATGTATATTTTATGTGGGTCTCTGTGTGTACATATATATATATACACACAGAGATATCCTTTGGGTGGACACTGGAGGTGTTGAGCTTCACAGAACTCTGAGTTGCAGATGGAATATCAGGGTAAAAAGATCATGTAGTGACTCTAATGGTTGAGGGGATGAGATAATGCTGCTTTTAATTTTTTTAATGTGAGGGGAAAACCAGTGACTTTTAATATAGAAACCACATAATATCAATTATACAGTTGAATAACACCATGACACCTGGAATAAAGGAGGGAAATAGTGAAAATTTTGCCTCACATTACCCAGCTGTACCTTCCCAATAGTGTCTCAATGCAGAAGTTTGTGAGCAGAGATCAAGCTGAACTCTTCTCCCAGTTTGTTTTTATGGGAACTCTTCTGGTTTTGTGGGTAGAGGGTGCTTTGGAGTCCCCCTTTAGCAGCTTCACAACCCAAGAGTAAACCCTGGTGTTCTGTCTGTCTGCTCAGCTGCCTTCCCTGGGGGTTTGTCCATATAAGATGAAAATTAATGTACATACCATACCCTTTGGTATTAGATAACTAATTATTGCTATAAGAGCTTCTCAGGACTGCTGAGGCTTGGCTGAAGCCTCCCAGTAAATCAGAGGAGTCTGTTTGCTCAGGATCAGGAGCCCCAACTCCCAAACTGTTCTTGTTTAGTGCTGACCAAACTCTAAAGAGAATCAATGTGGGCTGGATTCAAGCAGTAAGGGAAATGAACCCATAAATCAGTCTGTTCTTAGTCCCTTTTACTCTCACATGGTCATGCTTTGGAAGAGCTAAAATTACTTAACAGTGCCTCTGTTTTTCACTTCTCAATTTTGCCTTTGAAAATAATTGTGCAATTACTAATAATCTAATAGATCCTTTTGCAGAAGGGTTTCTTGTATTTTAAATTAGTTGCATACCAGATTGCCTTTGTGTGGGAGTTTGTATTCCCTGGTTACTGATATCTGCTAATTACCTGTGAATTTTAATTTATTTTTTTGTTTGGTTGGTTTGGACCAGACAAAGACTAATGTCAGCAAAGTGGAAATCAGGCAGTTCCAACATCCATCCTTTGCAGTTAATGTGTTCACATTCTCTGTATTTTGTACTTTACTTGTGACAATGACTGTGTTCAGGCCAGTCATAAGATCCCTGGAAAACAAATGGAGAACTTGAATTAAATCCCTGGTTTTCCCACTCCCCAAATAGTTTGCCCCCACCCTTGTAAGGTGTATTTTGGTTTTGTATAAACCACAGGCTAACAGCTCAGCTGTTGCCTACAAGGTGATGTGATGGAAGCCTGGCTATAGATGTGATATATGGCAGGAAGGCTGCATTCATGAATTGTGAATAAGAGCAACAATTTTTCAAATATATATTGTCAAAGCCGCTTTCTCTCCAATAACACTGCACATAAAATGTTACAAGTGTAATGGCTATTTTACTTGCAGTTAAAAAGTGCATACAATTGTAATATATCAGTTGTTGTTAAAATGACATCTGGGAATATAGGGAGGTTTTTTTCCTATCCTGTTTCAGCCTTCTTTACTACCAGCATTTCCTGTTAAAGGTATTAATATTAAAGAATAACTAGGGAGAGGACAGCACCTCCATACGTATGTGTATGTACACACATATATATGTATTTGTTCTTGGGAGACCTTAGTAGCTGTATTTAAAATGTATTACTGTCTATTGAGTGACACAGTAATTTCTCTGTAGGTCAAATAATGGACCTCAATGTATGTTTTCCCTTACATCTGTCAAATGCAGAATGGCTGGAGCTGGCCCACAGCCATCCTGAGCAGCTCTTTGTTCCCAAATCCCAGGGAAGGAAAGGCTGGATATTCAATGCTGCTCCAAAGGTCACCAAACTGAAAGGGATGAGCTTGTTTCAACTCACTCAGTAAAGTCAGTTGCAGCCAAATTAATTCTTCAACTGCACTTCAAAGGTATTCTAATACAGGTTGTTAGAGGCTCAAGAGGTCTGCCAAAGAAATTCTGAGCGACTTCTAAAGAGGGATTTCTCTAGTCTAAGCAGACAGCATGCAATATTGATCAGCTGAGGACAAATGCAGAGCTCTCCTTCTGAGGTCAGGATTTCACTCACAGGATGGGATTCTTGAGAAGTTCTCATCACAGATGTTTGAAGTGTTTAATAGGAATACCAATGCTGAAAATCCCTCTTAGCATGCTGTGCATAGGGCACACACAGAGCATTGGGTTTCTTCCACCAAGCCTTGAATAAGTCATTGCTTAAACTTAATGCCTCATTTCTGCACTTGCTCCTTGAGCCTGTGCTTACAGAGTACATGTCAAATTCTGCAAGAATTGATGATAGTGACTTCTGCTTTGGACCAAGCCTTTAGAAGGTAAATCCTTGACAGTAGGAAACTGTATTTTTTCATTTAGAAAGCTTGTAAAGCTCCTCACCTTAGTTTTAGGACAAGTGTGTGTCACTTGGAATTGTGGCCTGGGTCTAGTGGATTATCTGGAAGAATTTTCTCCAAACTTCCATTGCTTGACAAGCAATCTGGATTAGCCAGCACAGTTTCTTGCACAAGATCACTGCAACTCCCTTGCATGGTCTGGGAGGGAAATAAAATGAAGATCAACCCAGCTAAAAACAAGACTCTATTAGGAAAGTTAATACAGTTAAATACTCCTGCTTAGTCTGAAGTGGCTGCTTTGTCTTGAGGGCTTTGATGCTGCAGCATGTGCTTAGTCAAGCTCTGCCCTGAACTGGTCACCTCATTAGGCTCAGTGCTTTATTAGTGAGTCATTAAATACTATACAAGTCAGAACGCAATCCGTATCCACTTAGCCTTTTGTTTCCAGTAATGATTTGAAAAGTATTCAGAGTAGATGTGAATTGCTTTGTCGTGAGCAGGACAGAGGGAATGATAGTTTCTAAAAATCAATTCCAGACAAGTATTTTATTACACAGTGTGTAACCCAATACTTATAGACTGAAGTTGATAATATAAAGACATTGTTATTAAATTTCTCATATGATATCTTACAATAAGTTACAACTAAATCTTTATACTTTGAGCCTCTATTGAGTGCCTTTTCTGGTTGTGTTGAATGCAGAAGTTGACTTGCACAGGACTCAGTCCTCCTAAGAGAGAAGACACAGAGGTTGACATAATAGTCAGGGATGTGCCACGAGATAGCATTCTTAAGGTTTAATACCAGCCATTCCTAATATAAACATGCTGAAATTATGGAAAACTTGAGCAAAGCTCTGATCAAAGGCCTGAGAGCTTTTTTTCTCCTTAGCAGACTGTAGGCTACTTTGGATAATAAAATTACATCTGCTCCTGTCAAAAGGAGAAGCTGCTATTGTTTTGTAGGGTGTTATTTTAGCGGTGCTGCTTAAAAATTCAGTTCTGTTGCTGAAGCCCCAGTGGTGAATAATGTCTCCTGTGCTCCAAAGCACCCACCAAAGATGCTCCTCCTGGGAAGGGATGGAGCTAACCCTGCCCAGTGTTCCTGTCTAAGCTGCAATGGCAAGCTCCAGAGAAATGGTCCATTAAATGCAGACAGAACAAAACCAAAGGTGCTGGTGCCAATTAATGTGCATGATGGTTTATAACTGTGGGAGTGCCAATGTTCTCCTGCCCTGCTTTGTGTGGTGAAGGCAAAGCAAGGAGCCCTTGGAGGCTCCAGGGTGCTCTGTGCCTCAGTTCATCTGGCTGAGCAGCAGTGGCACCTTTCTCTGGGTCACTGCTGGTCGTGTCCCTGTCACTGTGTCACAGCCAGGGCATGTTCCCCCACAACCCAGATTGTTTGTGCCTCATCACTGGGTTTTCCTGCTTCGGTGGGAATGGGAACAGCAAAACCTGGATGCTGGTGGGTTGTCCAGTGAATGGCAGTGTGAGCATTGCTAAAACACGTGCAGAGGGCTGGCTGGGGTCACAGAAGCCTCTGGCAAGGAAAAGAGCAGAGTGTCTTGCTGCAGGGCCACTCGCTGCCTTGGAGAGAAAATCCATACTGTAATAAGCAGTGGGAAAGGTGTTATTGTGTTACTTGCATAAAAATGAAGCCTCTGAACTACTTTTGGTCATGGTATTGAAATAAAAACAATAGATGGCACTTGTTCCTGGGCAAATGGGAGGCACTGGGTAATTTGGGGAGGTGACAGAAGAGCTGATGGACATGAAGCTGTGCAGGGGGGAAGAAACTGAGGATCTGAAGGAAAAGGTTACAGCTGGACATGGCAGGATGTCCTCTGGCTTTGTAGTTCTGCACAGCAGCTTTTTCCCTCTGACCACCCTCTGGCAGTTTGTATTGATTCTCCAGCTACCTGCAGAAATGTCTTACTGGCTTATAGGATCGGTGCCCTCCAGCATTTGGTAATGAATTAAAAAACACAATCTGTGTATTTATTTACATGCCCTACACTAGCTGAAAATAAAGGCCAAGGCTTCCTATCAAAGGCTCTATCATAGTGGTGGCAAGGACAGATTTGGCAAGTGTCACACCAGTTTGGTGAAGGGGGAAACCCAAAGCTGTGGCTTTAGGGTGTAACCTAAAACAAGCCCTGAGAGTTGTGAGGGAAGCAGAGAGAACTTTTGTTTAAAGAGGAATTTGGTCTAAACCAGTATTTGGCCAGTGATTCAGCTGCAGTTCAAAAAAAGCACACTGATGGGTCTTGGGAGTTATTAGAGATTTAGTTTGTTGTTATGGCTGTAAGTAAATTGTTGGAAAATAACCCAAGTTGAGTTGTTTCTGAAAGTCTAATGAGTATGAAAGGCTGAATGTGTTTGGGTGAAAATATCAGGTAATAGTTAACTTTTCCACAATTTTAACTTTTCTTAGTCTTTACATAAACCCACGTACTTGGTAGTTATCTGGAAGCTCTGATTTTTAAGAAAACAGGAAGAACCACAGAACTTTCTAGTTTTACTGTGACCTCATTTTGGTCTGTACTTGTCCTTTCTTTAGTCTTCTGTTTCTCCAAAGAAAGAGACTTTCCAGGTCTCATAGCATTGTCCATTCTCACCTGAGGGAAAAGTTCAGGTATTCCTGGGGTCTTACATATCACAGAGTTTCTTTTGGTGAACATCTGAGAATTTAATGTGATTATACCTCCATGCTGATGTCTTGCATGGCCACAAGTTTCTTCTTAAAGGTCAACCGTGGAATGGTTTGAATCATAGAATGGTTTGGGTTGGAAAAGGACCTTAAAGATCACCTAGTTCTAACCCCACTGTGTGCTCTTGCTTCAGTCCTTTCCCCCAGTCTGACAGCAAGGTCATAATTTTTGAATAAAAACCATTGTTTTTTTATTTCATGTGACTAAAAGGTGAAAACTGCAGATAAAAAAGGAATATTCCAGTATCCTCCTTAATGCTGTGCCCGTGGTGGCAGAGGGTCAAGCCAGCAGGGCCAGGGAAGTGAAACCAGTGATAATTCAATCCTTTCTTTTCATGGTAGGAAAGACATTTTAATTTTACAAGAACTGACCTCATAACAAGAAGGAAAAAGTTTGGTTAGGTAAGGGACATAAAATTACTCTCCCTATCAGCAGGAGGCAAAGCAGGGATGGGTAGAACATTTCCATGGGGAATCCTTCCAACAGTAGCAAATAGTACCAAGAAAAGTAACCACAACTTATTCAAAAGTAGGTTCTGGTCAAAAAGGAGTAAACACATAGTTATGATTCAAAGTACATCCCCAGGGATGATGTGGTTGGGAAAGCATATGGATTGCAGATAAATACCAGAAGAGGATGCGAGGCATGTAAGGAAGTTGTAATGCTGAGCTAGTGGAAAAGAGGACATTACTAAATATAAATACTGTGTACAAATATGATCCTGATGCTCTTGGTTTACATATTCTAAAGCCATCATGTGGGGAAATGACCCACAGTGGGATAAGTGCTGTGGGTTTGACAGTCTCATGTTGCATCTTGCTTACACAAAAAGTCCTTTTACAATCTGCAGGTAAGGGCTGTGCAGAGGGAGCAAGAACTGCAGCTTGTCATTATGCCCATAAACAAAGGCTTCCTCTGAAGGGGAGAACAGAGTCATAAACCCAAGCTATCTTTCCTTTGCTCTCTTTCTTTAAGTTTAGGTGAGGCTGAACCCAAACTCCCTCTTGCTTCCCTATAAATCCCAGTGACTTCAGTTTAGCTTGCACAGGTGAGGGAGAGCAGATCCAGAAGCACTCCTGTCTGTCTTCTAGTCTCTAACTTCCCTTGGGTGATAATTTTTAATGTTCAGAACAACTGTTACTGCATAGGCTGTGCTGGTTTTGACAGGTCCAGATGGTGGGTAAGACAACTTCATCTTGATGGGGGCAGAGGAGCTCTACAGTCCATTGTGAGAGTCCTCCTGGGCTGGCAGCAAAGGTGCTCTGGAGCCACCTCTGCAGTGGCTGCCCCTGTTGCTTCTCCTGCTCTGTCAGGGTCACAGCTGGTTCCACCCCTCAGAGTGGACACTTGGAGGCTGCATGTGGTGACAGTGAAGGACATGGGTAGATAAATGTTCTGTTTTGTCCCCTGATTTCAGTCAAAGGGAAGGAGTGGCTGGAGATGGTAAGGGACTGTCTGAATTGGTTTATTTATGTCAGAGCCTTTCTGGACAGTAAAAGTGGGGAGGGTGGAGGGCTGCCTTGCTCTGTGAGAGGGTGAAGACCAAAGAGGACCTTTGAAGCTGTGCAGGAGGCTCTGTGAGAGATGAACAGTTTTGGGTTGGACAGCAGAAAGCACTGCAGGGTTTCTGGAGGGCAGGGCTTCCTTAATCTGAGGGTCTTCTTGGAGGGACACTCCTTGTTGGGAAGGTGGGTCCCCCAGCACACCAAAGCAATGTTAATGCTTTTAGTATTTGCTCACATCTCTTTGTGCTGTTTCTGCTCTCCCTACATGTTTGCTTTTCCTGCTGCATTGCTGCAGGCTTCCTGAGCATTAAAGCTGCAGTTTGATAGTGAGATGATAGTGTGCCTGAGCTAGAGAGCAGCAAATTGGCAGCACCAACATTCTAATCCCTGGTTTAGGCTGCTTCGTAGAGTAGCGAAGACAGCACTAATGTTGTAAAAACATTACAAATGCACATTTGTTGGAACATACCATTACCCTGAGACTGGCTTTCTTCTCGCTCTGATGACAGGTGGCTGCACAGCAGCCCTCAGATATTCAGTTTGATGTCTCCTTTCTCAGGAAACCTTTTTTAATATCAAGAATTCTTTTTCTGACACAGGCTCAGATTTCAGATTACTACCTTAATCCTTTCCTTCATCATCCCGGAGTGCAAGGGATTGGCTAACAGCAGCTCTGTTGAGGGACATGGCCACAAGGGGTTGGGATTAACAAAGTCATAGTGGTGGGGATTTCTACTGTGCTCTGGAGGCTGAAAATACCTCACAGCTTTCTGGAAGGGTGGCAAACACAAGGACTCTTAATTGAGATTTTGTTTTTTTCACCTTCACTTGTTACTTTTATAACACTGTTGAATACAATGGAGAAAAGGCATTTCAAGATGAAATCTTGAAGGTTTTTTTAAGGTTCTTCCTTGATGGAAAGTTTGGGCTCTGGGAGAAAGAACTAGGGAGGTGAGTGAAAGCCTCTGAATTGGACTGAAATCACCGCTGCTGTGTAAAGAGATTTAAGAGCCTTTAGTTAAGGACAAGGCTTGTGGTTTGAAAATTTATAATGACAGTGGAATAAACAATTCTTCCATGTCTGCCTTAAGAAGCTGAGTGGTAAAGGAAGACACAGGTGTTCTGTCGAACAGTGAGTTAATAGATCATGGTCTTTTAATGTGAATGTTTCTGTGCTGTTACTATTGTAAATTTGAAAGAAATTATTTCTCTGCAACATTTCCCTTATTTTTTTGGTGTATGTATGATTTCAGTCCCTCTTCTTTTCCACTTTGCCATTTTGATATATGGGAGAAAAAATAAAAGCCAGGGGAAATAACAAATCTTGAAAAAACCCCAAAACACTTTAAAAGCTTTCCATGGAAAAAATACTTCTTTTTTCGTCTTGGACTGAGCCGGTGCGAGGTTGGTTCATCCTTGCTTTACTCAGAATGCCTGTCATGGTATCAGGAGCTAATGACTCCTCTTTACCTATTGAGATAGTGGTAAATTCTATTTACTGTTGTCCCTTGAACAGCTAGGGCAGAAGGGGATGAGAGAGGATGGGATAATCTCTTGGAAGGCAGCGTTTAACACCTGTCTGGTAGGAGATAATTGCTGCATTCCTGGGGGATTAGTTCACTGGAACTTTATTATAGTGGAGTGAAACTGTACTCGGCTATCTCTCACTAGATGGATGTCAGAAGACACAGCACAGAATGAAAGATGCACGAGTAAAGCTTGTTTGTGTGGATGAAATGTGGTTTTGTGCCATCCTCTGTGCCTCAGAACTGCAGAGAGATTTCTCTCTCTTGCTGCTGTCCTGTGTCAGAAGGGCTTGAGGAACACTTGGCAATGACTCCAGTGGTGTGTGTGTTGCAGTCCCAGGAGTGGTTGTGCAGCAGGCACAGCCACCTGTGCCCTGTCCCTGGGCAGCAGAACCTCCAGTGTTCCCAGGCAGTGTGGCTTGGGCATGGGGAGCCCAGAAAAGCAGGAGCCTGGCTGCTTCTGCCTGTGTTGCTTTCCACTGAGCAAGCGAAATTAAGGAGAGCTTGGGAAATGTTTGCTGCTTTCCCAACCAGTTCCTGCTGCCATCCCTTGCTGATGCAGTGAGGGACAGCCCAGGGTACCTGAGCCACTGGGGAAATTGCTCACCTGCGCCCAGAGCAGTATCCTAGGTGTGTCCCTTAATTCTGCTCTTTAGACATTTTCCTCTGACCATCCTGCTTCCCAGTGGTACCTTTAACAGGTGTTGATCCTTGTGGTTTACAAATAAAAATAGTTATGTTCAAATGCATACTGAGAAACTGGAGCTTTCCTTTAGGGTAGGCAAGTCCTTTGTCATCTGATGCTTTAAATTAGGGGGTGTTTTTGCATTTTCAGGAATTGTAGTTTGCCTATAGCTGGATCATTAACACAGAGTTGGAAGTGTGTTAGATAATGCACAAAGAAAACATACAAGAGAGAAAGAAAAAATGATGTGAATTTAGCCAAGAGAAATTGAGGAATTGGCATATCCTCTGTCACCTCCAAATATGCTGTGCTCGTTGGGGTGACTGCCAGCTCCGTGTGTCAGCAGGAAGGACAACTGATGATTTCCTCATTCTGCTTTGCTCATTTCCTTTGTGTTGGAGCCTGGTTTACAAAACACTGCATTGCTGCTTCTGAAAGCCTGAGTGTAGAATTGCATCACTTGTTGGTACACAGCACAGAGGATTGAAATCTCCTGGGGAATGCTCAGCCCTTAGCCTGATTATCTAATCATACTGTGATATAAAGGAAAATAGCTGGTAATTCTACTGCCTGCCCCATAGCATCTCCATACTTTGAAATTGGGTGACCAAAATCAAAAACTAGTTAAACCCTTGCTTTACAGTTTCCCTACTGTGCTGGAATGCTGCTTGAGCAATAAAAGGTGTTATTTTTGACAATTTGTAGCACAGAACCATTTTAAAAATAGGCTTGATTTCATCTATTTGATACCCTTCACTATGTTAAACAGTCTGAGAACTGAAAGTTACTGAGAGGTTTGTGACAGCCACGCAGTTCCAGGGGAGAGGAAATATTGTTTACTAGTTCTCTGAAGAATAAACCAGAACAACACAATACTTGGTGTAGCATTTTGATTTCAGAGAGAACTAAAACTCCAGCAAGATTTACAATTCCCACTGTGGCTGTGTGACCCCTGTCAGGGCAGAGCACTGAGAGCACGGTGTAAGCGGAGTGTTCTTCACCTGCTGGCAACAGCACTGGGGTTGAATTTCCACATCAATTGGCCCTGCAAAGAGCAGGGAGTTGGACTCAATGATCCTTCTGGTCTCTACCAGCTCTGACTCTGCGGTGTTGTCTGGCTAATTGCAATGGAAGACAACAGTCTATTTTGTGGACTTTATCCTGGACTTGATCTGCTATTTACTTTTTCAATATACACAGACTCTTATCATTTTGTAGCAATCCTTGTTGAAAGAACACAAATCTCTCGCTATAATAACATCTCAAGTTGAAAAATCTCTGGTTCTGTTGTGTAATACACAGATATTGTTTCTCGTGCCGTCTCAGATAAAATTGCAAATATCTTTGGAAATGTCTCAGGAATAATAATTCTATATCATCCTCATCCTGGCATCCTTTGCAAATTGTCTTCCCTCTTGCTGCTGTGTTGGGAATTACCCCTTGTTTAGCAGGCAAGGTAAGTCATGACCCAACAAACAATCGTGGCCTCAAAACACCCGATGGCAGAATAAAGATTTAATCACAGCGGGCAGGCAAAGGATGAGCTGTTTGTGTTCCAGTTGCTTTCCTGTCACACCGTGTGGATGGTGTTAATAGAGAGGGGACCACAACTACCAAAGGTGTTTGCAGCTAATGTGTCCTACTTTGCATTTGTAACAGGCAAGGAATATGCAATAAAAATTGCTTATTGCATGATGACTAAATGCAGCTCCTTCCAGGCATCAGCTGAGTTTCTTCTTATCACGGGGCATAAATGGAGAAAAGCCTCATGCCTTTACCTGCTTTGAATAATTGTCTTTTATTTTTTTAAATACACCTTCTTTCCTGCTGGAAACATTCTGCACTAGCACTAATTTGCTGTGAAACCAAATGATCAGAAAATGGTGAATGATCTCGCAATCAGAAACAGCAAGTGGAGTTTAATTCATTTGCCTGGAGAGTGCTTGCCAACACTGTCATGTAGAGCTCACTGCTGTTCCAAAAGCCACTTGTGCTTATAATAATTAGAGTTCCAATGATCTGGAACTGCTTGATTCAGCTAAAGTTTTGGCAGGTGGTTGACACACTGAAGCATATTTAAGCACTGTGCTAGCCTTGAAAAAGTCACTGGGAATTATTTGCATGCCTTTAATACTGTTGCAGTCATCAAAAAAAAAAAAGGGGGGGGCTCATCTTTCAGCTATGGATGTGTAGGTATCATTTGCTGTCACATAAAACATACCAATTACTGGTTTGGGGAATAAATGGATTGAGAAAGTTCAGTTGGTTCGTTGCATTAGGAATTTTACTGTTATAAATTAAATTGTTCCTCTCTATATTTTGATATATGATAGCTGGTGTGCACTTGGCACTCTCAGTAGGCTTTCATAGCTGGAATTGTGCCTGATGAGCAGGTCTAGATGTGGAATTACCAGAAAATGCATGAACAGTATATACTTCCTCTTCCAATATGCAAACACTCCCCAAACCCATGAAAAGCTCATAATAAACCCTGTGTTTCATTTTTGAACCTTCTCAAATTTGCAAAGCCTTATCTATCAGAAATCAGTCCGTTTGCCACCAGATGTCAGTTAAGATCTAAGGAGCTGCTGTTCTCCTGGACTGCTGAGCCCAGGGGTACCACTGAGAGAATTGAGACTGTATCAGTTCCAAACAACTGCTAATGGGCTTTTCAGACTTATTTTTTCACTGAGAATTAGAATATCCTTCAGGTGAAATACAGGACAACACATCTCTTCTTATGGCCACTGACCATTCAGTTGTCTGCTTTTGCAAGGTTGTCTCACACAAGCTTTGAGGATTTGCTTGACCTTTTACTTTTTTTGTGTGTGTTAATTTAGTGGAAAGATGATTTTAGAACTCCTGTTGTTAATGTGCACTCCAGAATCCACTCAAAACCTTTACCTGGGGATGTTAGATGGGCTCTGAGTGTGATGAATTCCAGTCCAGGAGCTTAATAGACATGAACTCACTATTTGCTCAAAGTTGCTGGAAATTTGTGTTCAGTTAACCATATTTGGGCTCTTTATGTTAAAATTCCATATTCCAGGGTTGATGAAATATTGTTTGCACAGGAAAGCAGTGTGATGTGCTGAAGAGCCACAAAGTGGGTTTCTTTAGGGTAGAACTGAAGGAGATAAAATCAGATGTATTTCAGAATGGATGGCTTTCTAAAGGGTGTGGTTAAAGCTCCAGCTGAAGTGAAGCACATGATGTTGTCTGGAGGTTCTTGATTCGTGTCTAAGCAGAGGGGTGAAAGTTCCTCCTCTAGTCTTGGGATGAGTGAAGTAAGTTTGGAGCAAATCAGTGTTTTAGAGCAATATTTCTGGTTCTGTAGTGGAGAACCCACTCAGTTCCAGTTTTGCTGCAGACCTTCTGGTGATGCTGGACAGATCTCCTGTCGTGCTGCACTCAGAGCTTTTCTCTGCAAGCCGAGCGTGGCACCATCTCTTGGGTGTTGGGCTGTGGATCAGCTGCAGAGCTTGGACACAGAAACACCAGTGCTGTCCCTTGAGGAGCCAGTTTTCCTTGGCAAGGAACAGAGTGCTCTGTTGAGCATGTTATTTGCTGACTAGACCAGCTTGGAGTCCATGGGATGTGGGAATGGCACTTTCCCAGGCTCAGCAGTGCCAATCTTTATCTTCTCCCTTTTCCTCACCACGTCCTCCTTGGGTATCTTGCTACTCAAACTCTTGGATCACCAGTGTTTTCCTTTCCTCTAACCCTTCCCTCCCTCCCTGGCCTGGATAATGGAGGGTTGACAGGGACATGAAGGTAACTACAGGGAAGGTTGTGAAGTGCTTTCCCAGCTTCTGTTGTGATGACGTACCCGAGAGCAAGACACACGTGGGCACAGGACCTCATGGCACACGTAACTATTCCTGGGGACAGGAACATCTAAGCTTCACTCATTACAAAGCCTGGTTGTGGAGCACAGTGGTTTCCTCAGGCTTTCATCCATTCTGACTCTAGTTCTCTCTGAAAAGAGAAGTCACTTATTCCCTGGCAGTGTCATACCCCCAGAGGAAGAAAATGTGAATCAAGTTTCAGTCTTTCCAGTAATAACATAAAAGTTGGCCAGTCAGAGCCTGCAACGAAGCCTGAAAATCTGCATCTGTAGGGGGGTGTGATGACTTTTGTGCACAGAAATGTCAGGTTGCACTTTATGTACTTTTGGGTGTAATTCTTGCAACTAAAGCAGAAATGGGAGTGGAATCTCAACCTTAACATCCAAATGTGGGTGCAAATGAGCCAGTCCACACGCTTGGTGTGTGTAGGAAGTTGCACACACACACACAGATAGTCTGAACCGCGTCTCTTTGAGTATTCAGCCCTTAACGTGTAACATTTAATCACCAAACACTGAGTTTAAGTAGAACTGTTTTGATGCTGCTGCTGAAATGATTAATAAAGTGGTCTGAAGTGGAGTTCAGAGCCTCTCTGTGGGGAGTCTTGCTTTGCCAGGTTGGGCAAGGTGGCCTCCTGCAGCAACAGAATCAGAAATGCCAATTGTAATTGAGGTCTTTAATTACGTTTCCTGCTTTATTTCAAGGTAACAAGCACTTAGGTTGGTGGGGTGGTTTTTTTTTCTCCTCTTTTAATTTTGTTAGTGCTGGAAATGTGTATAGGCTTCCTGTGAGTCTTTGGTTTTCTGAAAACAATAAAGGATGAGTACAAAGGAAAAATGAGTCTCTTCCAGAGACAGCCACAGTGTTTTGCCAGCCTTTTCAAGGTCCAGTCAGGCATGTTTGGGATTTGTGCAGCTCTGAGATAAAAATAGTACAACAAAAGGCAAGAGACATCTCCCCAGATTGTTTTACCCTGTTGCCCATTTAGGTAATGTGCAGTTAAAGTACTTTAGTTGCAGTTGCTTTTTGCAGTGATTGTTTTTTATTTATATCTAACTTTATTAATGTCCTAATGGTTTAAAAAGGTCAGGAGGGAAAACTGAAGCAAGTTGCAGTTCTGCCATTGAGTAGCCATTCAGTGCTGAATGTCTGCTCCTCATGGGTGTCACAGTGTTCAGATGGGGACCTGCTGATTGCAGCAAGGGCCACACAGGCCTTTGCCCTGGTCTGATATCAGAACCCTGCAAGCTGCACCCTTTGGTTTGTGTCAGGTAGAGCTGAAGAGGGAGAAATCAGAGACAGGCTCTTGTGCTGACCTTGCTTTGCCTCATTTTCTGTGCCCATGAGCTGCCACAGACTCCACTTCAGGGGCAGCACTCTTGTCTTCAGCACCAGAAGTGCTGGGGTTTGCAAGTGGCTGCTCTTCCCTTTCAGATCTGCTTCTGGTCATGCTGTTTCTTCTGCTCTGGTGATTAGTTGATTCAAAAGTGTCATGCCCAACTATAGATCCCAATATCTGCATCTCGCTTCTTACCTTTCAGAGTGGTTTAGTTCCACTTTTCTTACTGAAGCAGAGCAAACAAGGCTGAGGCTCTGGCCTGAAGAGCTACTGTTTGACACCTTTTATGTTTTATTTTTAAACATAGTTCATTATTATGCTGGATGTCATTCTGAGTGATTTTTTTTGATGCATAAAGCTAATGCATGTCTTCCTGAAGAACTTGCATTAACTCGGGGGTTTCCATTGGCCATGGCTTTCAGACTGGAGACAGGAATTGTTTCCGTGTGGAAATGCACTGAGCAGCCTCTCTGTGACGGTTTTGTGTGTTTGTGATAAAGCTGATGGCAATATTTCTTAGACACAGCAGGGTCAAATTCCTCCTTCATGTGTCTCTTCACCTCCGAGATGTTACAGCAGAAATCTGCTTCAGGCTGTGCTATCAAAAGATCTCATCTGCTGCTTGAGAACCAAAGTTTCCCTGTTTTCAGAATATATCAACACAGCAAGGACACTTTCAACAGAGTTCTGTGAAAACATCTGGGGCTCCTACAATTTTGTTCTTTTTCTTAGATGCATAAATCATAGCTTCACTTTTTTAGAAAACCTTGTCTTGGCAACAGTGTTCAAGTCCAGGTTTGAACTTTATGGAAATTAAACTCCATTAATATTAGTCTAATGAAGTCAATAGCTGGTTTTTACGTTAGAGATTCCTGTAAGTATATAACTTTAAATGCCTCATTTAGAAATATAAATTAGGAATTTCAATCAACTACAAGTGTTCTTTAGTAGCATTTCCATAAGGTAGTATTTTTACTCCTGAAATACTTTTATTCTGTCTCAATACTGCTGTATTTAAATTTTATTTTTCAATACACTAAAAATTGTTTAAACTTCAAAGACAGAACTTAAAATTGTGGAATTTTAGATCATGGGGGGAAAAAGTGCAAATCCATTTTCAAATGGAAAATCTAGTGTGAAGGAAAAAATTAATTTGTGAGTCGTTAACAGGCATTTAAAACTCCTTTTAAACTCCACCATGTCTGAAAACAACTGTGAAAAATTAATGTTCCTTTAAGTGTGAATTTGTATAACTAGCATTGTAGCAGATGATATGGAAATATGTTGGGTTCAGTTTTTTGGTTTAGATTGGGGTTTTTTGCGTAGAATTCTATTTATTTATTTATTCAGCCCTGGTTTATGCTCTAGTTTGGCTTCGTTGAGATGCCAACTGCAGCAGAGGCCCTGGGGTGCTTTGTCTGTGCTCTGCTGGTGCTTGTTTTACAAAACCTGCCTTTTGCATGACAAGGCTGATGCGGGTTTGGGGATGGAAATGGTGTCCCTGGAGAGGTGGCCACTGGAGCAAGTGTCTCTGCACTCCAAGCAGATGTTCCTGCTGTACATGGATAAACCCCATCACTGCCTAGGACACTTCCCCAAGTGTTTGCAGCCTCACCAGGGAGGGATTGGTGCCTGCAGGGGATACAGCAGTGCCCCAAGTGCCTCACACAGCAATATCTGCTGCTTTTTCAGCCTCCCTCTATTGTGTCAGAGGCTGAGGCAGCACTTCAGGGCCACAATAACCCTGGGCATCCTCACTGCCTCATCTGCTGCTGTGACAGGGAGTGTGGGGTGCTTGGGGAGCAAAACCCCAGGCAACACACAGGGCTGTCCTTGCTGGAGCTTGGCTGGCTTCTCTGGATTGTTAATAATGTCTTCTCCCTCTCCCCACAGCATTGCTTACTGCCTCTTTAACATCTGACATAAGGAGTTGCTCATTTTCCAGTAGGAATTTCCTTTGGAGATGAATGAAAACACAGCTACCAGCTCCTTTCCTCCTTGATGATGCAGTAAAGAAATATTTATCAGGCAGCCAGAGCTGTCTTTACTCACTCATGTTCTCCTTTCCCTAGAGCTCGTTGTGCCTCACTTGTGCTGTGTGCATAATTATACTTCAAACTGAAATGAAAAACCCACTTTAAGATGTTTTCTTCATGTGAACACAATTCTCCATCCCAAGGCAATGGTAGCAGACTCAGATTTAACCGTGGTTTAATGGGAAAGGGATAGAAAGGGGCTGTACGTTGTCAGAGAAACTTACAGTTCTTGTTGCAAAAATGAATGTTTTATAGCTTTTCTTTTCATATTTTTTCCCTAAATACTTCCAGTCATACGTAGCTTGAACGCTCAGACTCTTTCCCTGTAATGTCTCTGGAACATAAAGGCACTCCTAACCATCCTTGCAGGTAACGTGCTCAAGGAAGTTTGTATATTAGATGAAGAAACATCCCTTCATTTCCCCTTGGTGCTCATGCTTGAATCCATTCTTTTGCAAAGATCTTTTTACCTTATCTGCTCCTTGGACCATGTCTCTGCTCTCCTTTTACATTCCATCTCTGCCTCTTTCTTTATCACATCAAATCAAATCTCTCAGGTTGATTTTTAAAGCTCTTTGCAGCCTCTCTTTGCCTCAACCCTTATCTCAAGGCTGGTATCCAAAGTCAGCTCCCATATCTGATGCCAGCCCCTATCTCCCAGCTCTTAATATGATGAGCAAACAACTTTCTGCTTTTCCCTCATCACTGGGGAAAAGATTCCCGTGCTCACCTCAAAGTCACATCTTGGTTCTCTTTGAAATTCCTCTTTTTAAATAAATATCTCTTCTAAAACTCCATTTTGCTACCATGCCTTCAAAACTCCAGTATGTTTATCTGCTGCTGCTGAGGCAGCCCATGTGATGTGGGTTTAGTACTGGCTTGCTGATTATTTCTGTTCCTTTTTTTAATCTAAATTCATCTCTTTGCTCATGTGTTAGTTCTTGGCATGGGCCACCCTTTTCTGCTGTGTCTGGAGAGGCTCTAACTGGCTCTCAGCTAGACACAAATGACAATAATAAATGCACATATTACAAATGGGAAGATTTATTCTCTTCATGCCATCCTTAAGCTCATGTTCCCTAAATGTCTGTAACATTAGAAGGTAAGGATGCTGTTTGCAGCATGAAGTTTCTCAGGTTTTTGTAGACAGAAGCTGAATTTCACTGTTTCAAGGACTTAATTGTGTTTAGCTCCATTTGAAAAACACCAGTGTCAAACAATTCATCCACACTGTGTTGGCAAATTAAATTTGAGCAGCTTTTCCTTGCTCTCACTTTGTTTTCAGAGTGTCTGGAGGCAGAGAAGCTGTTAGACACAGGGGTGAGCAGAGCTGCTTCCTTCCTTGTGCCATCACTGGCCCTGGGGACCCTCACAAATAAAGGAGATGGTCTGGGGGACACCAACACAGGAAACAGCAGCTCCAGTGATCCATGGTTGTCACTTCTGTCTCTTTGACAGAGCAAGGTTATGTGAGAAAGAGCCATATTTCAGGGTGTCCTTCAGGCTGGTGGTCCCAGCCAAAGAACAAGGTCAGTACAGTCTGAGTTTTGGCACCAAACCCAAAAATACTCAAGTGGGACTGGGTTCATCTCGATTTAGAATCCATTTGAACAGACCAACAGCAACCCTTGTGGGAGCTGCAGGATGCTGGCACAGAGGGAGTGCATCCTTTGGGTGGGAGAAATTGTGTTGTAGAGGTTTTAATTTTATTTTGTTTGCATATGTAGGTCATCCAAAAGGAGTAATAAATTAATACTGAGTCTGTAAAAGTGTCTTAGTCTTGACAGGAAGAAGGCTGAGATCAACTCTGAAAAATTGAGAAAAGGTATATTTTGACACTCTTGAAAATTTTTATTTTTTTAAATGACAGCTCTTGAAATAGATTTTTTTTAATGCACTTGCAAAAACTGGAAAACAAAATCAAGTCATATTTCAAACTGAATGATGTGTGTTTGGAACAAAATGCTGTGAGTTTGGAGGTTGATTTAAATATTAGAGAAGTTCTTTGGCCTTCCTTGGGAGATGGAAGGAGAACCCTCCCCCTGATGTTCCTTGTGGGAATGGTACAAACCTGATACAAGCCCAGGTGTCTGTCAGAGCTCGGGCTCCTGCCCAGGAAAGGGAAAGTAAGATGTTCTTGTGCAACTCTAGACCTGGTCTTGTGTCCTCCTGTCCCTCCTCTTTCCCCATCAGGGTCAGGAGCTCTCAGACTCTGCAGCTTCCAGAGCCACTCAGAGTATTTGCTCAGTTGGAAAAGGTGTTTCTTCTTAATTAATGTGACTTTTTCTTGTTTCAGTTTAAACCTATCACTTTGGCATGAACAGAACATTTCTCTCCCCCATAGTTTGCCCTTCTTGGGCTTTTTTATTTTTCAATCTTCGCAGCCTTGTTTGTCCTCTAAGGAAAAATGGGGTGTATTTTTGAGACCTCTGAGCCTCACTGGAAGTTGTGTGTTCCACACTCTATTTTCTGAGCTTGTATAAGATTTCACACTCTGTTTTCTACTCTGAAGACATAAACACACTTTAAATGATATGCAGCTTCCCAGAAAATTTCTGCTGAAATGTAAAGCTTTCATGAGAAGAAGAACAAAAAAGGGTAACAATTTGATTTCCATATGCAAAATCAAGGACTTTTCCGAGTGTTGCAATGCTAGATGGAAAAGGATTCCATAGAGGAGATGAGTTTCTGCAGCAGGACCAATGGGTGATTGAATATTTAGTTAGGAATTCAATCACTCTATGGATTCTCAGTAGACCTTAATTACACTCTTCCATGCATGATCCCACCAGCCTCACGCAAACGAATTTTCATTAAAGCTGAAGAGAGATTTTTATTGCTTGAGAATTACAAATTTAGGCTGTTGGAATGTGTTGATTTGCTTGTTTAGTTTTGTGTGGTTTGGATAGATACCCAATAGTTAACTTCTTTAAGTTCTGTATTTCAAACACCCAGATCTGCCCAACTTCTCTGTGGTGAATCAGGACAAAATTGTGATTTGCAGAGCAGGGGGTGGAAAGAATTCACCCCTGGTTATTGCTGCTGGACATTGGACTTTGTGTCTTCAGAAAAGAAGTCTAGGGCTTCCTGTTTGTCCAGAAAATTCCTCATATGGAAGGAGGCAGGAAAACTGTGGGCAAGATTCTGTGTAGGTACAAAGGCAACAAAACCAGATTGCAGAGCTGAGCAGTGCGTGTGTTGTTGGGAAATTCCTGGTGGTCTTCATAAAAGAACCCTAAAAATGCTAAATATTCATCCTCAAAGGGTTGCCAGCCATGAGCACAAGTTCCCTGCCATGAACATCTGCATGAAGCTGGGCAAGCTTTCCTTTGCAACCTTATGCCTTATAGAAAGCTGGAGAAAAGTACTTGGGAAATATATTTTAAAGATAGTATACAATTTCCTGTATTGTAGCATAGCTTCAATTTTTTTCCCCTCGTTGTATAAAGATGGCTTTATTTTGTCAAAATACTGAGGAAAAACTGATAAAAATTCACAGTTTTCACTCTCCATAGTGACAAAGCGGGATATTCTGGATAATGTGTATATAAATTGGAAAGTTTGTGTGAGGGAGATGACATTTTGAGACTGGGTTTGCCACCCTCACTCTGGAGAATGGCTGTGGGATGGCAGTGGTGCCCATTCACCCTGGGGGATGGCAGGGTGGCATTCAGGACAGGAGGGGAAGGGCTGGGTTGGAAGGAGAGGTTTCTGTTTCTGGTCTCCAGTTTGGATATTCCATTTTTCAGTACAGCAGGTGTGGTTGTGGATTCTATCAGAGTGTGTGATGGCCTGGGTAAAGTTCACTGCCTCTGCTAGGGAATGAATTGCACATCCTGCAGCATTTGCAGTTCAAATACTTTGGAAATTAGTCATATAAATAATACTGGAGTCATTGTGTGTAAATGAACGTATCAAGGGTCATTTGGGAAGGATGAAAACAGGAAGAAGGATAAAGGTTTATGTGTGAGATGCATCATTCTCTTATAGCATTTTCTTCAGGAAAGGGACCTAGGGGTGGGGCAAGGGAAGAAAAGCTGCTGGTCAGGCAAAATCACATCTGGCTGCCCTTGAGTGATCAAATAAAGGGATATTTCTGGATTTTGCATTGATTGAAACATGACAATTCTGCTTTGGTGGCAACACTTGGGGCTTGTGACAACACTCCAGTCCCCACAAGTGTGAGATGCCCCATCACTTGAGAAAGCACATTTGTTCATTGAGTGGGTCACTGGGGTTTGTTCCCTGGGCTGGGACCTGAACCATTTAGAGCCACTTGCTGCTCTCCCCAGGGAAGCAGGAACGGTGCCTGGCAGTGCCTGGGTTATCAATCTGGGCTTCCAGAGACTCTTTGATTAGATGTACACAATGTACACATGCACCTATTGTGTCAAGTACATGGTTTGCTCTGTTCTTTTTCCCTCTTGGTTGTTCTGCTTATGGCATTGTTTTTCCTTTCTTGAAATAGATACATTCACAGGCATAAAAACCCCGAGAAATTAAAAAAAAATTAATACACAAGCTAGAGAGAGAGAGAGAACTGCTTGTTTGTTTACCTGTCCTGAGTTTTCAGGTTTTATTAATAATTTACAGCCTAACTGTACTGATTTTTCCCTTCTGAGAAGAAAAGTATGTGAGGGGAAAAAAAATTTCGTGTGTTTTTTTTTCTTGAATTGATTTTAGATTTAGACCTTTAGGGATGACAGAACAGATGTTTTCTTACATACCACGAAGAAACTACTTTTCTTTTTCTGTCATTAGGTCAAACATCAAAAGGGATGATAAAACTTGATGTTTCTTTTCCTGCTGCTTCTTACATGAATTTTGCAATATTTGGGAAGCCTTTTGTGGGGACAGTTTCCTGTGTCCCAAAACACCATGACATTTGCCAGGCTCTGCTGAGATCTCCTCTGTGGAGATTTAAACCAGGGCAGAGCTTCAGGCACCAATGGCCATTCCAAAGGGGGTGTAGGAAAACTGGCTTCTTTTCTGCTGCTTGAAAGGCCCTGAAAATGGGTGTCTCACTTTACTCACTGGCCTCTCTTGAGTTTTGTTCCTTAATCCAACTCTTCTGAAACCTTAGGAGACATTTGGCTCTGACTGAAACCTTGGAGTGTATTTACTCCTTCCTGGAAAAGGTCCTGATCCTCTGTAAGATCAGGCTGGCTCTGACAGATCTGCTTTATTTGTGGTTATAGTCACTGACAATTACTTTGGTAACTATAACTACAGACTAATTAGGAAAAAGAACTATTTAAATGCTAAATAGATAAGGGAACTAGAGTTCTTTTAGCTTGTCAAATTGATCCATTAAATCTGTGTGTGTTGTACCTGTAATTGCAAAGCTCCAATTATCATACACTTAGTGAAAGGAGTGATAAGGTTTTCTGGAGCAGAAAGTGATAAGAGATAAAAGTGAAAAGTTGCCTAATAATAACTTTCACTGAAAGCTATCAGCAGCAAATGTATACTTCTGATAAGACCCAGAAGCCAAGAACTTTCAGTCCTGCTATCTGCAAGCAAACAAAATGAGGGGAAGTAGCAGTTGGAAGGAAATGTCATCACGTTGTTCAGGCAGGTGTTTCAAACAGTGTCAGACCCTCCAGTCCCCCCAGCCCTCCTGGTGAGAGCTGTGTGGGTGTCCATGCACTGACACAGAGAGCCTTGGGACAAGTGTAGTGCTTCATGTTACCTGGAATAGAGTCACCTTCCACAAAAGCAGCAGGGAGTGAAGGATCTGAGCCGTGGGATGCTCTTGTTTCTCCCTGGGGATTGGTTTGGACTGTTATCACCCCTGGGACACTGACAGATCCCAGGGGTGGTCACTGCTATGAAAATAGTGATGCCTCACAGGTTCTCTTGAAAGTCTTTGGGATAAGATGGAGGGGAATGACCAAAATACAGATATGAATTAGGGCAAGAAGACTGGAGTTCATGTGGAGGAGAAGGGAATTTGAAGTGCTTCTATTTCTGCTGTGATTCACAACAGTGGGAAGTTGAATAAAGTGTGTCCTGTCTCAGTTCCTCTCTGTGGATCTGAAACTTTGAAGTGGGAGCTGCAGAGTGTTTTAGAAAGCCTGGAATCAATTTTTGAAAGGGTGTAAAGGTGAAAGATTGTGTGAGGGACCAACAGTTTTGAGAAATAGATAAAAGAAAGGGAAGGGTGACGTCAAGAGCAGGTGAGACAGGAAGGATTGTTGTTGTTAAGCAGAACTTACTTCACAGAAAAACAATACAGCACCAACTGCTGCTTGTGAGAAGGGGGAAAGAAAAGAATCATTCTTTTCTGAGAACCCAAGAGGCTTTATTCATCTTAAACCCAATTCTGTGCAAAATAATGGCAAGTGAGTGTGTGTATCCTAAATGGCACTTCAGCCTCTCTTCAAAAGGAGTCATCAGTGTTCAAATAGGCATCATTACTCCGTGGTGTTGCTTGCTTGCTTTCTTCTCCTGTTGGTGGATTGCAAATGACAAGCCTGACTTCTAATTCGTTTTAGACATACTGTTTGTGAAGTTTTGCATATAAAGGGAATGGAGCTGAATTTTTTCCTGCTTGTGTCAAAAAAGAGAAAATGAGAAACATACAGGTAAAAGACAAGAAAATGGTAATGATTTTTGCACTTAGAATGTCTTTGGAAATTTGACTTTTAATGAAGGCAGATTTTCTTTTGAATGGTTGAAATAAAACAATTAAAAGGGTTTGCTTCTGAGGTTGATGGTCGGATGGTTAAACTTCTAATGCTTTCTTAAGCTGAAGTGTATTCATTGAACCAGTGGGAGGACAAAGAGACTGCTGGGGAAACCTTCAGGGAGATGCTTGTATTTTCAAGATTGAAAAAGGCATTGGTGTAAGGCATCTTCAGTTTTTGTTTTGCAGAACCTTATTCTCAGAGGGAGTTATTTTTGCACACTTTCAAATTTTGCAATAAGGCTTAGGAAGGAAGCAACGATATCCTAGTGCAGAAGATGTAGTAGAAGGCAAGAAACGAGTGCGTGGTGAAGGAGGAATATTTATACTGATGTGACTTAGGGTAAGAATTGCCAAATTGTGCTCAATAGAAATGGTCCTAAAATTGCACTTCAGTTGTCATAATATTTGCCTCCATGTTCTTATAAATATGTGCCATTTTTCTCAAAGGTTTTTAGTAACAGAATTGGTTGTGAATTATTAGATGGGGGAAACTGTGAAACCTTAAACTGAGTTTTGTTTCCTTAAGTGTGGGAAGATCTGGCCGTGTTGTGATTATGTTTGACAGGCTGCTAATGTCCTATCTGACAGGACAAAGAGGGAGGCAGTTGCTCAGATTTAAAAATCTTATTATACTTTTTCTGTATCTTGGGACATTTTAGCATCAAATTAATAAATAAGGAATTTAGGTGCTGACAGAAGGGGTGGGTGGTGAGAACTGGTTGAATATTTTTGGCTGTGTGGATGTCACCTCAAAGAACACATTCTCCCAATGCCAAAGATCGTCCAAATCCACACTCTCCAAGAACCAAATTGGGATTGAAGGAAGGTGCAAGGTACAGCTGTTCCAATATTGCCTTTACAGGGACCTTCCCACCTGGAATAAACTTGAGTGTGAACAGAAACAACCAGGCAATATCCTCCTGTAAGGGAAAACAGCAGCTTCCACCGGGGTTGCTCCAAGAGTGTGCTTTGGGCTTATCCAGGTATAGCCCAGGAAAGAGCCCAAGTAATTCCTTTTAGCTGTTGTAAAATGAGGTGTTTGGCTGTCCCTTCTTCACTGGGGTCCCTGCTGGCTCAAACCTTTGAGCAGAGTGCTGTAGCCACACCATTCACTGGGGGGATCGTGGGATCAGAGGGAAGGGATCAGGGCAGCTCTGGGTGCTGCTGCTTGGGCACCTCACTTTCCTCTTTGTCCCTTTGGATGGGTAGAGATTCTGTGGGATAACATGTAAGGGCTTCATAACAAAAGTAATAAATAATAGCTGAGAGGCCACAAGTATCACTGGGGACTTGGATTTTATTGGCTCGTTTATGAAGTGTGAATTGAGAACTGAACGCTGCATCAAGCAAAGGTCTGCAGTGACACCTGCAACAAACACTGTGACAGGATAAAATAATCTACCTTGCCCAATATTAAAATTAAAACAGCTTACATTTAAATCCAAGCACTTTGCACTTTTTTGAACAACACCTTTTTTTTACCTTGGGAAGTGAGGGCTGATTATTGATCACATAAAGAGGTTTCTTCAGCGGAATCAAGGATTCTTAGGAGACTCCAGGATCCCTTCTCTGAACTGCAGCTGCAAAAAGGGGAGCTCCAGCCCTCTGTGTCATGGTAAATGTGCACAGCAGGAAGAGAGCCAGGTACTTGAATTGACATGATGGATTCCCCCTTCACCTGCTGCCTCTATCTCATTAAACTGCAGTGATTAAAGAGTTATCAAAAATTAATGCTTCAAAATGACTGCACAAAAGCAACCTCTCCTTATGAGAAGGCACCATTACAGACTGTCACTCACGTACACAGAATTTCTCCCACAAATCTCTTCCCCCAGGCACCCCCTCCCCTGCCTGCACATTCAGTCCTTAAATTTATGAGGAAGTGGTGAAACCTTTAGCCAGCAAGAGCCACTCCTGAGGATAAATATGGGCTCTAAATTATTTGAGCCCATCGGGCATATTGGTTATTAAACTTTGCCTGGTGCAAGAGGGCAGATGGATGTGCTGTGTCATTGCCAGCTGTATTAATTGCATGCTAAAGATTTTCAATTTCTTAGGTAGAAATATGGATTGGAATTATACCAGGATTATTCAGGTGACTCTGACAAGCTGTGCCTTGAGAGATGTATGGAAACAAATTAGGTGCAGCTTAGTTTGATCAGGCATTGACTGTTGTCACCTTTGCTGCTTTTTTCCTTCTCCCTTCTGTGCAGTCCATGCACAGATGAGCTTAGTCCAGAGGAGTTCAGACATTAGAATTCAGTGCTAAAACAACGAATTCCCAGCATTTTTCCATCTCTGTGAAGTAGCTCTGCCCCCATCCTCATTACTCAAGAGCAAACCCTAAGAAGCCAGGTGACTTGGAGGTGGCTGTTGCTCACAGGGTCTGTTTGTCTTGAATCCCAGCACATGGGAGTGTTTACTAAACCATTTCTCCCCATATATAACCCACTGACATAAAAAGCACCTGAAGAGGACAGTGCCTGCCCCGAGGATCAGCCCAAACCATGCCCAGTAGTGCCACAGCCCCTGGACAGTATGGTTTGCTCAGCAAGGGCAGCTTGGAGCTCCCTCTGCATAAAGCAGCAGAAGCAAGGGGATGAAAAAGTGGGACAGAAAAAGCTTTGGAGCCTCTAATTCATCACCTTTGCCTGCAGCTGACAGTGTGAATGTTTTTCTGAGTAGGGATGGATTCTGTGAGTTTGAATAGAGGGCTTTGCCTGGCAAAACTCAGCTGTACAACAGGGTGCTGATGAAGTTGGCAGTCATGTGGGATGGGTCCCTTGGTGCTCCCTGTGCACTGCACCTTGATCACTTTGAGCTTGGGTGGCTTCTGGTTTAGATATATAACATTTTCAGTAACCAAGTTCCTGGTGGTAAATACCAAAAGGACAACCTTTGTGTAAGAAGTGGTAAAATTTCATGCAGAAATCCAGAAGTAAACAAACATCAGAGTACAGGAAAGCCTGAAGTGTATAAATCAGTTTAGAGTTGCACTAATGCCTGGATTAACTACCCAGTGTGCTGCTTCTTGTACTCCAGTTTATATCCCAGTGTAACAAATCCAAATTTATATGGTCATTTTCATATATACACTGACTGTATGCTCCCACAGATTAAGGAAAAAGAAACAGTTGTATAATACATGTTGTCATTTGTTGAGTTTGGGGGAAAGAAGTTATTTATTAAACATATCAACTTGCATTCTGTCTTCCATCACAGACTTGGCTTAGCAGCTCAATCTTCTACATCAGACAGGAAGGGTCATACCTCAGCTTTTATATAGATTATTTACTTCCTAAAAGGTTATGTTCAGTCCTTTCTACTACATTAGCATGCCCCCTTGGCTGCCTCTGTGTGCTACCTATGGCAAAAGGTTATGGCCAGAGCAAATAAATGTTAATTTAGGAGGTGCAGTAGTTGTTGCAGCACTGGGTTTACAACTCAAAAGCTCCTAATGTAATTTTTAGAGCATAGCAGTGTGTGCAAGTCATTAATTGGTCACAGACAGCACAGGGTAGCAGGGGCTGGGTATGTGTATCATACAAATCTGGTGCTATAGTTTGATGTTGGCCTGGTGGAGATGGAAACCCTCCCCACCTTCATTACCATATGTCAGCTTACATTAGAAAATGTAAATGATAGCAGAGACACAAGCAGTGGGAATGGAATTCATTCTATTATTTATCTCATACAAATAACACAGGTCTACCCAGCCTGCACAAGGATTAATAAGCAGCAGAAGGCAGGAAACACTGGGGAAGCAACACTTACATCTGTAATAAAAATAGGAGAGACGATGAGTTTATTTCCAGGGAAGTTCTACGACTGTTTTCATGATCTCTCCATTTTCCATATCACACAGTGGTCTATTATTCTTTTTCTAATTGATTGCACTTATTTGTGGCACAGATTTAAGTGGCCATTAGGACAAGATGCCCATGCCCTGCAGCTCAGAGTGGAGGGGCTGACCTTGTTCAGTCTTGTGTACACACTTACCCTCAAACCAATTCAGTTGCTGTCCCTGCAAAGGCAGAGTTTGATTTAAGCATAAAACCCTTTAACACTGCCCTGGAAGCAGAAGGGGAGCTCTGACCACGAGTGTAAATGACCTTGTACAACACACTACACCAATATGGCATACCCATAGAGAATGTAGCTTGTGAAGCTTCTAAAGGCTGGTGTTTTCTGCTTGTGGTGTGAGCAAAAGACAATTACAAATAGTGCCCAAGATGGTCAGCGAGAGGTTTGTGTAGTTGCAGTGCTGCAGTTGCTGAATAGGTTGCCTACTTGAAACTCGTTTTGCTCTGAGCATGCCAAGGTTGTTGGTGTTAGCTGGATGTCCCAGGGATCTGGGAGCTGTTGACTGCAGATACAGAGCTGTAGCTCTTCTGTGCAATAAGGAGCTACACAGAAGAGAAGCAGGAGTGATAATGACAGCATGAATATGCAAGTAGTTCCCAATGCCAGCCCCACCATCACAGATGTTCTCGTGCATCTGGGGTCCATGCACGATTCACTCATTTTGCACATGTTCCCACTCAACCAGCTACTCTGAATATTTTCACCCAATGGGGGATGGCTGATTGTTCAGCCTTTATCATATTTTCCTCAAGTTTACTCTGGGAACATCTGTGTACAGTCATTATAGACCTGGCACTTTGTCTGTGTTGGTACTAATTTTCTCTTTTGGTGACATCAATGCTCTCATTTTCTGTCCCATTGAACATGGAGAATAAAGCAACTGATACCGTCAGATCCTGTCAGGCTGCACTTGTTCCACTGAAAGCTGGGGGTGTTAGGTTGTCTCATCACCTCTGTGATCAACTCTGGAGTACTGGCAAAGCTGATGACAACACCTATTCTGCCAGGAGACCTGGGCTGTGCTTCGGCTGCTCTTCCCCTCAAAGTTGGTTGGCCAGCTGGACATCACACTACGGTGTCAGAGCATTCTCTTAGCTCTGAGTGTGAGACTCCATGTATCAGATTTTACACCCCTTCCTTCATTTCTGGCACATCACAAAAATAACTGTGAACAACCCATTAGTGAAATGCTTACAGAGCTCTCCTGGGCTGGGGGTCTGGTGGAGTCAATCCCTTTTGGGTAAGGAGGGTCTAGAACCCCGTGGCCTTTTTGAGACTTGATGAGTGATTTACCTGTAAGGTAGTTGCCCAAAAATTTATCTGCTGCTTCTCCCACACTATGTGGAGAGTGAATGCAGGAGCTGTGAGCTCAGCATGGCTTTATCTTGCCCGTGTTTGAGTTCTGAAGCATTTCCAGTCATGTTACAGAAGCCTATGAAAGCATGGAATGGTTTGGGTGGGAAGGGACCATAAAGATTGTCCAGTTCCATCCCCCTTTCCATGGGCAGGGACACATCCAGCTAGACCAGTTTGCTCTGAACTGGCCTTGAACACCTTGAGCGGAGTTAAGGAGGTCAGGTGCCAAACAGATGATGAGATGTGATGAGTGCAGGCTCTGGCAGAGACCATAAAAGCAGGATTTGCAGCCTTCCTTCCTTGGGATGCTCACCATGGTGCCTCTTTGCTTCTTGGATAATAGAAATAGTTGAAATGGAGAAGCCAGACAGCTTTGTGAATTCCCTATTCCTAGGAGCAGGTTGGGAGTGAAGTTATTAAGAATATATTGCAGTTTAGTTATCAAACATGCTTGCAATAGATTGGCTGTTCAGAAAGGAGATTGTTCTTGGCTTGCTTGTTAGTGGTGTGTGCTTTCTGTGAGCAATAATTGAGATTAAACATTCTCCAGGGAAGTAAGTAATTTATTTTGTAGTAAAGTGATATCTGTTGATATTTTAACATTTCTTACATTATTTATCAGTAGATTTGCATCCATGAACTGGAAAATATAATCTTTTATTTGGGGAGAAAAGTAATTTAATGTTAGAAATTTAATAAAATATTAATTACATATGAAAAGGCTTATGTAGCACAGAACACGCACCGTATGTTATTACAAATTGTTCAGGCTGAATAAATTGCTCTGCACAGGAAATGGGAATACATTAGCACTAAATAAAAGCGCTGGAAGTTGGCTGCTCACTTTACTAGATTGGTAGGTATGGCTGAGCAAGTTGTACGTGTGGCTTCATCTCCTGTACCTGAAGACAGGAAAGCAGGAGAGAAATGGGTGTGTGGCAGCAATCTGTCCTTGGCTCTGCAGAGGGGCTGCTGCCTAAAAGCTTCCTGACTGCAATGCACTCCCTTACTGCACTCTGTAATTGTTTTATGTCTCTTTTCCCTCTCCTCTTGGACACTTTGAGAACCTGCAGCTGGGAAATTTTGGGCTTCCACAGTGCAGTTTTCCAGTTCATCAGAACCCTAATGATTCAAGCAACAGCATAATTGGGCAAAGAGTTGGATTAACATTACAACAATTAATTTAAGACTTTAATTCATGTCAGGCAAAGGACAAGCCTGGCTGGCACTGGGGACAGTGGTTAAATGGTGGTGGGGAAGGCATTTCATTTCATGGACAATACCAGTGCTCTTTATTAGCGACAGATTTCATTGCAAGCCATCAGCACGCAATTAGCCCTGGATTGGTGTTAATTTCTGTGTGGAATCTTGGCCTCACTTAATGCTTTATGTGCTGAACCAAATGACACCTGAAACAAGGAGCTGCTTGCGTAGATGGATAATCTGGCAGGGACTGCAACATATCTGGGTGTTGTTTGAATAATGTGCATGCTCTCTCAGGCAGAAAAACCCACCTGAATTTCTCTCGGGGGAGAAAAGGCCTGGCTTTGAACTTTTGCATTGCTTTGGTTCAGGCTGGTTTGCTCTGAGGAAAACACTCTTCCTTCTTGCCCTGTGACCTTTGCAAGGCCTGTTCCATCACACCCTCCCAGCCTCCTCTAATGTGCTCCTGGCTTTATAAATGGCAAGGTCACATCTTTGTGGGATTTGTGACAGAGATGAAAGTTCTCTCCAAGCCCTTTTCCCGAGAGCTAAACCCACCTTTAACCAGGGCTTTTTCTGAGCAGAGAAATGTTGAGTACTCAGATAGAGATCTTGCTTTCTTCATTGCAGCAGCTGCTAAAGGTGTATGTATTTAACTCACAAATTCTCTGCACACACTTGGGACTGTCCTGTAAGTCTCATCACTTTTCTACAACCACTGTTACACTGAGTGTTTAATAATTAACACTTGTGTAGTTTTTCTCTGAATATCTCAAAGCTCATGATTTTTAACTGTCAAAGTTTTTGCACACAAAGCAATTGTAAAATTTATGGAATGAGGCCTGAATACCTGGGCTGTAGCTAACTATGTTTTAATAATATCCTCCCCCAAGTGATACAATAATCTACATATTCAGTATGTATAGATGTCAGTGCGTGTCCATTCCTCAGATTGTTCTTACCTGTCTAAGGGCGCTTACATCAAAGGCCTTTACCTCTTTGGTGTGTGCAGTCATGCATACATTTAAATTCAGCACAGTGAGATGATTTTCTTGGTATTTTTGAACATTTGATCATAAAAGTCTAGTTTTCTACTTGGTTATGATTCAAGTTGATTCCTGCTTAGTTGTCTCTCGTAGCTATCAGTGTATTTCATCTCTATTTCCCCTGTGTCTTTCTGAGTGTCCAGGAGTAGTGATGAATTCCACTCTTAAAAACAGGCTGTTTTCTGGCAAGACAAACTCAGAAAACAGCATTAACTCTACAGAACATTGTGAGTTTGAGGAGAGTGCTGTAATGTGTCACTGGCTGCCCACAAACTGTGCTTGGGGCAGCTGTGCTGGAAACAGCCTTTGCCCTTTTATTCAGCTGCTATTTGGGTGCAACAACCTTCAGTCACTGCAGATGGAGACAGGAATTCCTCCCTTCTAACATGTGCTCTCATGAACATATTAAATTAATATATACCTATGAATCAAGATGTGTGGATATTTTCTCACAGGAATGCCATGGGGAATCTGTTGCCTGTCATAACATTGATCCTGGCAGTCTGCTCCAATGGATTTGTTAAACGGGTTTTTACACCAGCACATAAACCCAGGAATTTATGGCTTGCCATAAGGCATACAAAGTGAGATTTCAGCTCCCTGTGGTGCACAGAACTCCACGCATCAGGAATGTCACTGCTCCTTGTAGCATCTATTACTCCAACCTGCTGCTAAAATGCAATTCTAGGCTGTGCTTCATGTATTTCAGGAGATAGGATAAGACAGGAAGATGGATAAATTGCTGTGGGGTGGTGGCACAGAGGTGGTAAAACCTATCATTCTCCAAAACTTTTATTATTTTATTGCTGAACATGATCCTTTCTAAACCCACTTCTGATGACCCTGCCTGTTCAGATGGCCACACAAAGAATAAATTAAGTGAAAAGTCAAAACACACTTAACGCATTATGAAAATCAAAGTGATGGAATTTAGAAAGTGCAACAGATAAACCATTGATTATCAGTCTAAAATGGAGTTTTTCATGCCAGCAAACTCTTCTGCAGGCTCCATTTGTGTACAGCAGCTAATTTAATTGTTGCTGGTACTGTTTGGGCTCTCCTCCAGTGCCTCCCTGCCCAAGGGCCCATTTCAGTCCTGAAGAGCAGTTTTTGTCCCCTGGAAGCACCAGCAGGTCCTCGCAGGGTTACAAAAGCTTCTGCCAGGGCTTTACACTTTGCATCTACCATGATCTCCAACCATAGTGTTCTCAGTGACAATGGCAATTATCACCAATGAGTGTTGATTGTCATATAAAAATAGTCAATACCTTTAAAACCAACGCTGTGCTTTGTAGCAGCCAGTGCTCCACAGGCTTCCAGCACCACAGCAGCTGCTGCCACAGTCAGAGGGAGCCTTTTCCTCTCTTCAAAGAGGTGCAGAATCTAGTGATGGGTGATGCTTTGGGGCTGACAGGCAGAAACTCCCATGTGCAGATTGTAATTACATGTGGTCTGTGTTTTTCTGTGACCAAATGCATCTTCACATGTATCCAAGGAGCCCTTGAGTTTACTCCTGTTTTGCTGGATGGATTTCAGCCTTGTTTCATTTTCATTTCATGCACTGGTGTACAAATTTCTTATCAGTGCCTTGCCAGAGTAAGGTGCATCCCGTGCTGGGGACTGGATGTCAGGGTAGTGTAAAAATAAAATTGCTTTTCATTGGCTGGGCTTTGGGACTGGATAGTGAAGTGAAAAAGCTGTTACATCCCGGCCTCCATCTCATACATTTCTCGGGTAAACAGTGACCATAATCAAATGCTGCCTGCTGGCTGTTGGGTGCCTGGTATGAGGAGCAATAACAGCACTTGCTACGCTGGGAGCTGACAGGTCCTGTGCCTTTTGCAGCTGTGATCACCACTCACCCCCAGAAGATGCCAGGGTGTCACTATATATCTAATATGTGACACATACTTATACTGCCAGACTTCTCAAGGAAATTGCTCCTCAGTCCCTCTCCCATCACATCCCATCTCAAGCTTTCAGTCTCCAGATCTGCCCTGTGATCCAGGGAGACTGCAGTGGGGGTTGGTGGGCAGCAGGAGGGATGCTGGCTGGGTGGTCTCTGCGTTTCATCTGGCCTTGTGCTTCTTGGCTTTTTTAGGCTCTTGCAATAAAAGAAATTTGCTTTCTTTCAAGATGAACCCCCCTGCCCCCTTTTACACTGACAATCCACCTTTCAGCTAGAGGAGGACAGACCTCAGTGGGAGTGAGGGTTGCATTTTGTGCCATCTTCTTATATGAGTCACTTCGGTGCTGCTTTCAGTAAATACACAGGAAGAGAGAAGGAGAAGCTCTGGAAGGTGATGTGCTGGCAGAGGCTGAGAGCCAGCATTTTGCTCAAATTGCTGTTTGCAAAAATTTGCTCAAAAAAACCCCTCTGATAGATACTTGTACGGGCCAAGAATTTAATGCAGCCTGATTTTCCATGTGTTTGACTCTACGGTTCACTGACTTAGAAGACTTTCCATTTGAAATGTTGCACTGTGGCCACAGCCATGGTCAGGCATCAGAGCCCACCTGGAGCAGGTTCTTGGGATGCTTTAGGTGATCCATTGGAGGTGAGAGGAGACTTAAGAGTAGGTGACTTAGTGCCCAAGAAGGGTCTGCCTCACAGTGAAGTCTTTTTCTCAGGGAATAACCTACAATAACCTCTTGCTCTTTATAAAACTTGCAGCTATTTTGTATCTTTTAAATTTTTCCCCCATCAAATTTGATTGAAAATTTATGGACAGGCTTAAAAGCTGTTCAGTGAAAGAAAGGCAAGTTGTACACTCATTCATGCATCTTTTTCTCAAATGAGATACCAGGCTAAAATCTAGAAATTATAAAAGATCCTCCCTAAATTTCACAAGTTGGCCTTCATCACTAGGGGGAAGAAGGGGAAAAAAGTTATTTGTTTATTCTCCAGATAAGGTTTCAGCCATCATTAGTCTTGGAACCCCACAGTTTGCTGCATCAAGCGAAGCATCAGTTTGCAGACACCCTGCTGACCACAGGAGGAAGGATGCCAAGCCCTTCCCCAAGCCAGGGCCTTGCTGCAGCAGACAGATGTGCTGCCTGCAGTGCTGAGCCACCGAGCAGAAAGGTTGGAGCACTTCCTAGGAAATTACCATGATTTAGCCTTTAGCAGAGAAATCCCACCCCTGGTACTCTTTTTAATAAGTTTTGTGGTAGCCCCTGTTTGGTTTGTGTGTATTCCCCAGTGTCACTGCTAATTTTGGGATCTGTAAAGAATCCATTGCAGCGGATTAAACAGCAGAGGCTGGAAAAGCAAACATATGAGCCTGGGCGATATGGCACAGGAGTGCAGGCTCCTCACTCCCTTGGCTGCTGCTCTGAGCACAACAAAGCAAATCTCTTTCAAATACGATACAATGACTGTCTGAAGCCTATTCAAACCAGAGCAGGACAAACCTCAGAAGGGCCCGAGGTTCTGCTTGGCTCAGATAAGCTTCAGAAAGCATCCAACTGTTTTGATGATTATCAGAAACTCTTGCATCTGCCAGACTGGGCTGGAAAACTTGTCAGAAGCTTCCAGCTTTCTTAGGAGGTTTTTGCTCCTACCTGCTCTGAGCCAGATGCACCTCTGGAAGGGCCTCAGTAGTGAGGATGAGTGGCACACTAGAAAGAACTCAAATGGACAGAAGTGTTTGAGCTCCAAGGAATGTGGCCCTTCGTTTTCTGATTCCAGCTGGGTGGAGATGATAGAAAAGGATGTGGAAAGGAGGAACAGCTGTTGCCTTTTAGATCTCAGTAGCAACAATAAAATTTCCGCTCCTGCTTCTGGCTGCAAGACTTTTCATTTTTGGGTCAGCTGTCCATCTCCTGCAGACCAGAACAGAGTGTGATCTCCTCCTGCCATGCCTGTAATTTTATATTATCTGTGGTGAAACTTGAGGGGAGCCCAGACCTGAGAGAGGTGAAGGACATGCAGGAATGAGACTGGGATGGATTTATATCTGGGAGTGTCTCTGCCCTGGCTTGTCAGGGAGCTGAGAGTAGAGGAAGCCTTTGCACTGTAGGCTGAAAAATGCATTTTGAGCCTCAAATTGCACAACCACAATGGTTGTCAGACCACAAAACCAGCACAGCAGGTGTGGGAGTGAATTCTGGAGGAAGCACTCCATGGATAAACTCCTAGTTTTCACCAAAAGCTGGATGTTGTTGCTTCCATGTTTCCATTCTATCAGTCCCAGAAACTGCCCTCACATTCCAGCCTGGGTGTGTGTGCAGGACAGTGGAGCTTCTTCTTCCCTTGAGCCGTAGAAAGTGCTCCAGCTCCATGTGTCCTGTTCATCTGCTGCAGCAAAGGGTGCAGGTTTGCAAGCTCTGCTTGTTGCCAGCAGTTTAAAATGTTCTGTTTCTTTCTGCAAAGAAAAGACTGTGAGACTGTCGAGTACCTTTGGTTTTAATTCTTTCTGATCTTTGTTCCTGCTCAGTCTGAAGGGCCTTTGGCCACAGCTTTATCCTTTGTTTTTCACAAGATCCACTGATTAAGTCAGTGGGAATAGTCAGGACTCAGAGACAAAATGACACTTCTGGGTAAAAAAGAATGACTCAAGTAGAAGGATTCCACGTTAATGCTTTTGTTGTTACTTTAATGTATTTTGGATATATGACTTTAAATATATTATTCTCTTTGGTGATCTGCAATAATATATTGCATTTCTAAAACTTTTTTATAGAAAAGTCATATTCTTGCTTCAGAGCTATGGCTGAATTAATTCTTAATATTTTCAGGGTTAAAGCATCATCTTTATTTGAATGGCAAGGGAAAACCTCGGGGTTATTCTCTTTATATATAAAAAATATCTGCAGCACTAACATTCATTAGTGGTTTCCTTGCTGTCTGTGGTACTGGAAGGAACTTTTGAGCAAAGGGACATGTTGCTCTATCTCTAATTGTGTATTGCAGTCACTCCTGATGGAATTCTGCCCCTTACTGGTTCTATTGTCTGCACTGTGTTCCTGGAAGATGACACAGATCTGGTCCTCACTCTTATGTTCTGGTCAAACACATAAATGATTTGGAGACCTTTCAGTGTAAAAGTGATAAGAATAATTAGATTAATAAAGAGGAAGGCTAAGGTGAAGAATGAACTGGCACATACTTAATTGAATTTTTAGCACTGCTAATGTTAAATCTTTTTTTTTTCTGTAGTATTACTTTTTTACCAGTTTTAACAGGGATTCCTGTAAGAGTTAGAACAAAAAAATCCAGTTAGGGATTTTCTGCTGGCTCACTCACAAGGCCTCTTTATTCTAATTTTAGTTTTAGCTCTGCAACATACCCTCTGTCAACTCGGACCGAGATTAACTGCCAGAAATAAAAATTCTAATTTAGATTCTTAATTACCTGCCTTCAGGTATGCTCGTGGATCATCAGAGGCTGAGGAAACCTGCAATGATTGGGTAATAATTTTGGACCGGCAGCACATTACACAAATGCAGTGGGGCACAGGGGCTCAGAGAGGGGGTGCCTTGGGGACAGCTCCCCCAGCTGCCACTCGTGTCTGTCCCCTCCGAGGCACCACAGCCGATGCAGGGCTGTGGGAGTGCCCAATAAAGGATTAGACAAGAGCAAATTCTGCATGCAGGTTGGGGTCTGTTAGTGCAGAGGAGGGGCTTTTCCCTAACTAGCCCATCACCATGTTCAGTTCCATCACTAACTAGTTATGGATGAAATGCCACCCTGCTGTCCCTCTTTAATCAGCCTGTCCCTTGGGAGACAAATCCTGCTAATTTGGCCCATGCTGATGGTCTCCTTGTCTGTAATGGGGCAGTTTGGGTTGATAATAATCTGGAAGTTGTTTTGTTTCACAAGACAAAGATAGGCACAGCTGTGCAGATTTAGTCAGCTACACTGGTTGAGTCCCTTGCAGTTTCTCTTTCAATTTATTGGCAAACTTCTGCTTTGATATATTTAATTTCCGCAGTAATTCTAGTAATTAATTTCCAGCAATCCAGCAAAGCTGTTGAATCAAGAGGATCTTAAATCTCTCGCTGCAAGCTGGCTGGTGGTGCCAGTCACCTGGCAACAGCAGCCAACACTGGGACAGAGAACACTGCACCAGTGGCTGTGGAGCTGAACCAGGGGCCTGGCAACTCACTGGGAGTGCTGCTGGTTCTCCCTGAGAACCAGACAGATTTGGTGATTGGTGTTGCATGAAAGATCGACCTATCTATCTATCTCTTTTCAGATTTGGCAAAATATTGAATTGAGAGGGTTTTTTTTAAAGTTTCTCTTTAGCAAAACAGATTTTTCTTTTCTTTTTTTTTTAATTTTTATTTTAGAGTAATCTCATTAGACATGGCATTAGCTAGAGCTCTGAGTAACTTGGTCTAGTGGAAGGTGTTCCTGTCCATGGCAGGGGCTGGAATGAGATGATCTTTAAGGTCCATTTCCAACCCAAACTGTTCTGTGATTCCGCATCTCTCCTTCCACACCACTGTGGTTTGTGCTGGGTCACATAGGAGTGTCTGAGAAGCAAAAGGCAGGGACATAATTTTGCTTTGCCAAGATACAAACCACAACTCCATTATAGGTGGCTGTATTTCCTTGTACCTGCCATGCCCTGCAAGGGCTGAGCTGTGTGGGATAATCAGTGAGGGTGTTCCTGCTCCATAATTGCTGTTTGGCACTTCATGAACCTGTAACAGGCTGCACAGCAGTTCTGCTCTGATTTAGTGAAGTGCCTTTTCCAACAAGACACCTGATTAAACCATGTCAGCTGAAGTGAGAGAGCACGATGAGGCTCCAAGGTTTAGGATGTACTATTAGATGGTGATTAAATCCAACCCAGCCCCGTAGCCCAAGCAGCAGTGAGGCAGCTCCCAGGCAATGACCCTCCCCACTGCAGGTTTGCCCCAGTCTCTACCGAAGGTTGGCATCAGCTGTGCCAGGCCAGCTCCCCATCCTGGCACACAGCGCTGTCTGCTCTGCCCTGCTCAGCTCTAGGGCTGGCCCTGGGGTCTGGCTGAGCATGGAGAGGGGCACAGTGAGGTTGTGTTCTGTGCACTGGCCACGTTCACGCTCTGATCTCTTTGTTCAGCTCTTGTCTTCTTTTCTAAACTGCTGTTTACGGTGACGCTTCCTGACCTTGCTCCAAACAGTAATTGTACAGCATAATATTTCACTTGCAAATGCCTCCCCATTGACTCACTTGGCTACATTCAAATGAAGCCACTGCTCGGTGTGAATGAGGATGACAGAACTGAACCATCCCAGAATTACAAAAACCTACCACAATTTAAATTGCACTACCTACAACTTTCCCCTCGTTCCCAGGAATAGTGAGCTCGGAGATATTCCAGCTGAAGCGTGTAATGTGTGAGTCAGGCTGAGCCTGCCTTTGAACCAGAATTTTCATTAAAGCCTGCAAAGTGGGGCTGAGTTTCAAACAAAACCCAAGGAATGAAGCAGAGCGAATCTCTTCGGTTTTCATGAGTTCTGCTTTGAATTTTTGGTGCATCTATCGAGCTTTGGGTACAGGAAATCAGGCAAAAAGTACCAAATTAATTTAGAGCCATTCTTTAACTGGCTTCCCTTAGAGAAATTAGCTTAAAGAAACATTGCCTAATTGAAAAGTTTATCTAAAGGCCATTGGAGTTGCCTGGAGCTTTTTGCACGGACGTTACAGGCTGCTGAAGTGTCCAAGTGCCACAGTTCAATCTGAAAACATGTTTCAGTAAAGCCCTGTTTGCTAATACCTGCCAAGGAGCTTTTTACCTTGTTACTATAATGAAATATTTGATTTGAATAATCATTTGGTTTAATTGAGCAGTTCTCTGATAAACTACACAGGCTTAACGGGGTAAATGTGTGAGGGAGGTGCAAAAAAACCCCTTCAGTAAATTAAACTAATAGAACATTCAATGAACTAATGAGGTGCTGTGGGAGTTGCATTTCAATTAAAAATCTAGGAGGGTGTAAGGAACTTATGGAAGTGGTTTGCTGGTTTTGCCTGCTTTCCATGGAAGGGAGAATCAGTCAGAGGCTCCTTAAACACACGACTGAGTTGGAAACGAAAGCTGAAAATATGTTTTAATGAAGACATAACACTTTCTCTTCCAACTGCATTTGGCAGTCCTACTTTTTAACAACCTGCCTGGCCTCACCTCCACTCCACACAGAGCAACTTGGATTTTCTCATAACACTTTATGGAAAGGCCAACTGTGGAGAATGACCAACATACGTCTCAATTCCTACAGGCACAGGAGACACTGGCTGAGTGTCTGAGGAAACCATTAGGTTTATGGACTTTTAGAATGAATAACCCCTTCTATGCTTGCAATAAGCTGAGGGGATTGATCTTTAATGGCTTTCCAGATATGTTTAGAGTTATTCAGCAATTTGAAACTCCAGAGGCTGCAGCTGAAGCGGCCAAGAACAGATTTGACTGTCAGCATTGCAGTGTCCCAGTGAGGATATAGATCATTTGTGAGAGCAGCACGTGACAAGGGGGTTATTTGGAGGGAAGCAAAGCAATGGGCAGGAGATGTACCAAAGGGAGTGCCACTGGCAGGACTTCTGTGAGCCTCAACCCAAGACTTTGGAAGGTTTTGAGCCTCTTTCCTCTTAATGTAATGGCTTCTAAACCAATCTCTTTCATGAGAGTCCAACAATGCTTTAATGAATTGCAATTGCACCTCTTGAACTGCAATTACAATAAATAGACTTATCCCCAGTGTCCCCCTGCATGGTTCACAGGAACAGCCAAGTGGAGGCACAGTTTTTCTTGGTGTTTCTTTGGGTTCTTATTTTTTAATATGGGAAAAAAAATTGTCAGTTTTGTTAAAATCTGTTGTGTTGTTACATGTAGTGAAAGAGCACAGAGAGCAAAGCGCTGCTGATTCGGTCCAGAGATCTAATCAGCTAAGCAGAATTAACCAGATTATCCACACTGTACCCCCTGCACATACTGGAGACCTTACTGAGAGAGGGGGATGGCTGAGCAGCTTCTTAGAACTCACCTGACTGATTTGGACTGCTCTGGTGTGTCTTCTAGGAGGCAGAGTCCCAGACAGCAGTAAAATGATATTCCTGTCTGGTCTCATAATGTTGGTTTGCTGCCAGATCTCAAACCTCTAAGTTTTGATTACAGGTTTGTCCTCAAAATAAAGCAGAATTAATATTTTACAGGGAATCTAATGACGGACTTTCCACAAAAGGTAAAAAATAGTCTTCTAAACCCTCAGAAAGATGGGGATGTCATTCTTTACTAATTACTGAGCGCAGAATTAATGAGTTTGAAATTTGCTGTTATTTTATTAACCTTGAATGCTCACACATATCAATCAACACAGGATTATTCCTGACAGATGGACCTCTAACTTAGCATATCACTTGCTTTTTTGTGTTATAAAAATAGAACTTTATACCAGGAGGAAATTATTTGTCATACTCAGCGTGTCAAAATATTGGGAAAATTGCCCAGAAGAGGAGTTAACCAAACACCATTCAGTGTTAATTTTAATGCAATTACCCTGGCTGCTCTAGAAATGACACAATATGGGGTGCATTTCCCATTTCTCTGCTGGTGTATCCCAAGGAGCCTGTCAGCACAAGGACTGGGATTTGGGGATGCAGTAGAGAAGCTGTGCAGAGACAGACAAAGGCTGTGCTTTTGGAGAGGATCAGACTTTGGGCTGCCAATTATTCCCATCCCACGTTCTGTAGGAGCCCATCTCCAGACCTGCTGACTTAGTGACCAGTGAATGCACAAAACCTTCTGAAAATAGCTCATACCCCGACTTCTTCTGAAATCCAAGGCAGAACTCCCAAACACCTTCCTCCTGACTATTTGAGACTGAGTTTGAAGACTTTCCCAGCTTGCACATGGGTACAAATTCAGGAGTGAATGAGGAGCTGCTGCAGCATCAGCCCCTCCTGGCACGTGCTGCTGTGTTCAGAGATCCAGGCTTGCCTTTCCTCTGAGTCTGCTGTTAGTTTTACCAGGGCAGCTGCTCCTCCCAGCAATTTTTTATTAATTGTCACATGGGCACTTGCATTGTTGTGCTTCAAATGGGCATTTAGTCTTCCTTAATGTTACATGACAAAAGTAGAGTTTAAAATATTGATCAGTTTTGGTGCTGTCATTATGGAAAAAGCAAAGTTAGAGATACCTGTGAGCAGTTTCTGAAAAGAGGTGTTTTGGAGGAGGCGTCATTCTTGTTGATGAAGTGCTTATTTTAAAGCAGAGACATTATCTGAATTGCAGCCTTGTATGCTTTGGAGTTTTGCATAATTCCCAGCAATCTCAGTGTCTGAATTCTTCTCCATTACTTATTCTGCTGGTTAATTTATGAAGTGTGAGGAATAAAGCTGGTTAAAAATAAATTTGCTTTGGTGATACTTAATCTTTTTGCACAATGTGTGCCATAATTAACATATTAATCTGTAACAAATGCTAAAAGTTTCTTTCTAATCGCTTTGCCGTACATTTCATTTGACATTTCAGTTATATTTCACTGGCTTGCCCTACGAGCTCAAAGCGATAAAAAAATTCAATGAAATTGGACATTCATACTAAGAATCTGATTTTTGTATGAGATTAATTTGATTTCTGTGAAAAGGCTCTGTAGTTGGGAAGAACGTGACTTACATGAGCAAAAGTACCATTTGCTAAATGCCAGGAGGGGGAAGAGAGTCAGAACTTGGAAATGATTATGTAACATTTTAGATACACTCGGAGCTATCTCAGTGGAAGTTCAGTGAACAGCATTACAGAGGCACATTAAGTTGCAGCTTTATGGGGAATAAAAAGCTTCCAAACCACAAAACCTGCTCCTCTCTGGAAATGAATGTATAAATATGCTGTGGGTCAAATCCCTCTCTCAGCACAACAGCCATACTCAGTTTAACTTTGGGAGTAGTTTGAAGAACTTTAACAAGATTGATTGAGTGATTTGTTTAGTTACAACGACAGCAATATTTGAGATTTTAGTTTTTCCTTCAGTGCTGGGAATTAACCACGGCAGTACTGAGCTTAATCTGGGAGAGTTACGGGAGCAAGGTGATTGCAAAAATGCCTCGTTTGCTTTCATCAGTGCTGTGTTGTATCAGCTCTCCCCTCGAATGGCTGAGAGCATTTTGGGAGACAAATTATTATAGTTATTGTTTGTATTAGAGCAGCAACTTAATGTGCTATTCATGGACAGTGTTCCACAGGGATAGACACAGCAGCAAAGGATCAGGAGTTGGGTCCTGCCTCAAGTGATTGAGAATCTACAATAAAAGGAGAGTAGAAACCTTTTGATAGAGTACTGAGGTGGTATTTAGGACAGAGTATTCAACATGGTGTACCTAACTAAGCAAATGAATAGGAACTATTAATCAGAAGTCTGACTGAGTTTAAAATGTGTGACATCTCCTGCTCTTTCCAGTAAGCCAGAGATGGAAACCAGACAATTTTGACATGATAGATTCTTGAAAAATATCAGCATTTCTTGTCAGTTATTTATTCCCCAGGCACTGACAAATTAATTCTCTAATATTTTGTTCTAGCATTTTTCTGGGCACTGAAGTTAAATGAGCTCATCTCCGGTTCTCTGTGCTTTCCTTTTCACCTCTTTGGGAGGTCAGGTGTGATGTTTGCCCTTCTCATTCTCCTGGGGCCTCCCCTGTGCTTTGAAAGCAAGGCTGCTTATGAGAACTGAGTTAATCATCCCCGTTTGGCTCCGAGGAACTGCTGTGGCATGACTGGGGTTTGATTCAGCACTTCTCTGATATTAACATTTGAGAGCACAGAGAAGAAACTGCTTGCTCTCTTCTCCTTGTTATTATTCAAGGAATAACTGGAGCAGAATAGAGATGTCCAGGCTTAACGGGATTATAATTAAAGAGAACAAAGAAACTGAGAACAAAGGTGAACAGTAAAAGGAAGGGGTGAGAAGGAAAGAAAAAAACCCAAAACAAAAAAAGACCTGAAGCGTCAAAGAGTAGTAAGGAGTGGATCTCTTGATTTAAATCACTGATGTGTTTTTAGGTCGTTTTTAACTTAAGGTCTTGCTGTTTCCTTTTTTGTCTTAAACAGAAAAAGGAGGTTTTACTGCACAAAGTCACTAGAAAATACTACTGCTGGGATTTCCTTCTGCCAGACCATCAAGGTATGGTGCATATGCATTTATATATGTGTATTTTATAAACAAATAAATATGTATATATGCATACTCACTCAGCAAAATTGATAGCTGCTCCTGATAATTCTGTTGCCCCAAGCTGGGTAGAAATAGGTTTCACTTGAGCTCCTGGCTGTAGCTCATGGCAGGGACTGCACACGAGATCCCAGTGGCCCTGAATTGTCCTTTGGCCCCTGGAACAGAAATTCTTCAGCTCTCAGCACTGATCAGCTGCTCCAGCCCTGCTTGGGCACAACAGCCTTACAAATCTCCTCAGATATTCTGGCTGGGACATCTCTGCCAGTGCACTCAGCACAGCCCCAGAGGAGTTAAATCCCCACCTCTGCTGGGGTCTAACCCTCTGTGAGAGTCACTGGGCTCTCTGTGCTTCCAAGGAAGACAATTGTTCTGGAACTGTTCTATTGGAACCCAAATATATCCTAGAGAATTTCTACTTTGGTTTGATTTTGGTTTTTTTATCTTTAGTGACCCGTTTTCTAGACAAGGTGAAATAAACAGCTGATGTTTCATGTAGGTGCAGAAGATGGGCCTATCCTTCTAAAACAGTAGCCTTTTTTTTCTTTAGTAGTTGTAAGAATTCTAAGACCTTTGCTACACTCTTTTTTCACTTAAAGTGTGCTGCATTTATCAGTTGAAGGGCACTTTTTCACTCTGGTTTACAAGGAATATGCTGTACATCTTCAAAGCTCCCCATTAAAATAAAAAGGGGTATCTTCAGAAGGATTTTGAAAGAAGAGAGTAATGTTTAAAAATATCCACTTATTCTCTCATCCGTGGACTTCTATTGGCTTTTGTTTGCATGCAGAGGGGTTAATTTAGTTCTGCCAAGGAAATCACACATGACTTTACCATAAGCAGCATAAAGGACCATCTAAGGGCATCCTCCCAGATTTTCCTGGGGAAGAGGCCTCAAACATCTTCTAACAAGGGCTGCCCAAACAGCTTTGGAGACCTGCCTTGCCTGAACTCTGCTCCTGGCCTTGCAGGTTCCTTCTGGCTTATTTGCAGAGACGTTTTTGTCATGCAAATGACGTGCCCTTTTGTGGCTGGCAGGGATGAACCCCAGTGGAGGATCAGGAGCAGTTACGGTGCGTTTTCAGGAGAACTGGCTAATCTGAGATGAACACGGAGAGCAAAGATGTCATGCCAAAAGTCCATGTGTTTAGGAGGCCAGAAAACGCAGTTGTTTTCCATTCAAACTTCCTGAGCTCTCTGTATCTGTGTGTCCTTCTGTCACCCATCCTTTGGCACTGACAGCAGAGCCCTGCCTTACTGATCCACTGCTCTGTCCCGGGTGCCCTGCATGGAATGGATCTGATTCCCAAAATGGGAAGATAAAGGACTAATAACAGAGTCTCACACTGTGGGCACAGACATGAATGATAAGATCATGATCATAAAGACAAAAATACCTGAAGGAATGAGATCTGGTATTGAATAACGGGGTTGTGTTAAAGAATTTCATGTAGCTGGAGCAACCCTTGCCCTTGAGGGAAGTGCTATAGTGTCTACTGGGTGGAGATAGAAAATGGATAAAACTTCTAATGTGATCTGGTCCAAAAAAATATAGAAAAAGAAATGAAACTTTCCTATTACACAGAACTGCAGTGAAAACTGTGTGCCATTGGAGGCACTGAGAGGAGGAATATCATTGTGTAGCTCCTGGGAGGGGAGAACCAAACCCCCATTATCCTATTGGATGTGTTCTACAGCTGATAAAATACATGCCAGCTGATCAGAGATGGGTATATTGAGTATTGCATGTGCTTTCAGGTGCTGGCTGAGGACTGGGCAATTTATGAAAAAGCCACTCTGTTCTCAACATAAAGGAAGCTACAACAAAAAAAGGCCAGAGAAGTGAGTGGATAAGCTTTTAAGGAAATCAGGTGCAAATTTATTGGTGTCTGTGTGTAATGAAGTTGAAATGAGGGCAGGATTTGTCAGGAGGAGGAGATGGTCTGTCCTTTCACAGCTGCTGTGCAGTACCTGTGTCACCAGGCAACCTTATCCTGGGGCTGCGGGAGAGTCATTCTCATCACCCTCTTAATTCTCATCTCAAAGACATTGCAAAAAGCCTCCAGGCTGTTTGTGAGAACACTTTTACTTTGTTAGGGCTCAGCCAGGGCTGGCAGGATCCTCTGAAGGAGAGAATCTCAATATGAGCAATGAGGATGCTCTGCTGGGATTGCTACAAGGCAACTCTGAAGGGGAATCAGCAGTTTGAAGGCAGCACGTGGCTGTCTAAGCACATCAAACTGAAGGATGCTGGACTAATGAAAAGCTAACAATCACTGGAAAGAAATCAGAGCTCTGAAAGCAGAGAAGGAAATGAGCAAAATAATTTTGCAGGTCCATGTGTAGTCTTTGAAGGATGTTTTTTACACAGAGTGATACAAGCCCAGTCCTGTGTTTTATCTTGGATGCCCTTGGAAAGTGTGCCCATGGAACTCAACAATTTGTCATGTGTATTTTATATTGAAAAGGGCCAAGATTTGTAGGTTACTTAATGCAATAGAAGAGTGAAAAGGGAGGAAGTGCAGAATTTTATAACAGAGAATTACATCAACAGAGTACATTTAGCAATGGGAAACAGGGACTGTGGGGCATTTATGGGTGAATATGGGTGAAGGCAGGTGAGTGTCCAAAGCAATTTGAAAAAATACCAATGTGGGGATTGTAGTAGCTAATCTATTTTTCTTAGAGAATGCTCTTAAATGTGAAGAAAGCTGATACCTTTGGGGCAAATTCATATCTAACACAAGTTGCTGTCCCTCCAATGTTTCAGAACATTATATCCTATATAAGCTAAGGAATCTGTCTAAAATGGTGCTGAAAGTAGAATCTGAACAGAAAAATGAGACATCCTGGTATTCAAACACACCCAAATCAAAGAGCTGTTGTGATCAAATATTTAGAAATTGTAGCTTGCTGCCAAAGTGCAGCTCATTAAAACAGTGATTAAAAACCTCACTCATAGATGCTTTTGTAGGACCTCATATTGATCTGATTTCCTGATTTTGTACAAATCTCTGTAATGTTTTATCACTTTAGGGAAACACTTTTATTCAATTGCATTAAAAATTAAAAAGCCATATTAATTACCCATTTTTCCCCCTCAGAACAATGAAATTATAGTAAATTATATGAGTGACTGAAAAAATGTATGTAGACTCATGCATAAGCCCCAGTGCCACTGTACTGTATCCTGCAATGTTAAAGACCTGGAAAAAGTTCCTGGCAGCATTGGAAAACTTTTCAAGATGTTGCCATTTCCACAAAATAGTGAGGATTCAAGGAAAAGCCGTTTATCATAGAAAACACATTGTATAACAAAGTTACAATCTCTAATTAATACGGGAGATTTTTCACTGTGCTTTGAATCCCAAATTTGGAATTATCAGCCAGAAAGGTAATTAAGGCTAAAGCTGCTGGAGATAAGTAACTCTTCAGCCATCTTCTGGGTGACATCTGAGAGCTCTAAACACTACTGTGAGCAATTAATCGTCTATAACTCACACAATATGCAGATTAAGGGCAGCTCTAGTGCTGAGCTACACAACACAGCCTGACGTTTGGAGTCTCTACGTGTAATTGGCAGCACATTTTGGGTTTTGCCATGCTGGGTCTTCCATAAAAGGTTGGTTCTGGAGACAAGAAAAATAATATATGCTGTTAAATTGTTTATTAGCACGAGAACTTCACACAGTGGAAGGAATGATTGTTTATTGAAACGAGACCTTCAAGGGACTCTTTAATTATAAAACAGCTTGATATTTTAAAGAAAATGACACAGACAACAGAAAGAACAATTTACTGTGGGTAGCAGGTTGAGTATAGCTTGGGGCCTATTAATCAGTCATGCATAACTATCCCATAAAGAAATGGGAATAAATATACAGAAAATATTGCCTCTGCAAGAGGATTCAAAGAAACATGGCTAGGTTTTAAAATGTAATTAACAGTTGCATCATATTACATTAAGAGGAGCAAAAGCAATATCCGCCTCACAAGAGTAGATGAACAAAATGAAGACAGCAGTTCTCCAGCTCGGGAACCTCTGACAGCAAAGCAGTGGCAGGTTCCGAGGGGACGGGAACGCGCCTGTCCTTGGTCCTGAACCAGGCCGCTGTCCTTGGTCCTGAACCAGGCCGCTGTCCTTGGTACTGAACCGAGCCAGGCTCTGCAGCACGAGGGGATTGCTGCGCATCTGCAGTTTCGGTGCCACAGAGGAGGGAACAGGGAATTGTGTCTTGAAGCTTTCTAGAAAGTGAAGACAGACCATGCCTGTTATCTTTTAAAAAACATATTTAGTAAATATTCCAATTGGCTCCTTAAGAGCACAGCATTTGGTTGCCAGCACTCACCCAAGGCAGTGGTGCTCGTGTCCTGCCTGGCTGGAGTGTGAGCCACTCCTGTGTTCTGCACCCCCAGGTGGGATGACACTCACCTCAGTATTCAGTTCCCCCTGAACCTGGAGCCTGGTCACAAACACGGGCCAGCTCCTTCTAATAAACCTGCACAGTCCCAGCCAGAGGTAGTTAGTGTTGGTGAGGCTTTTCTGAAGACCTCAGTAAAGAGAGCACAAATATATATATATGTATGTATTTTATTTTCCCAAATGTCCATTTGTAACCATGAGCTGTCTCCTGATAGAAGTGGGACAGAGCTTATCCCTGAGGACATTAGGTCTCTCCAGTTCCACACCAAGCGCCATGGCAGGATCAGGACCCCAGCCAAGGTGAGTGCTCAGTGCTCTCTGAGTTTGTTCTCCTGCAGCTCTGCCCCCTGAGAGTTAGTGAGCATCAGATCCCCTTCAGATATACAGCTCCACCACGCTGAAACTTCCTTAATAAATTTGAGGAGAGACTTTAGTGCAGAATTACCATGTAGGTGTGGAGCCATTAAAAACTGAATTATTGTTAGGGATGTAACTCAGCAGCAGAGCAGCCTGACAGCAATGGCCTGAGCTAATTCCCCCAAAGATCAGGCTCTGTTCCTGCAAGATAAGTGCTCCAGCCTTGGTTCCTCGTGTTGGATTTCTCTGGAGTGCCCCGTGGAGCTCAGCACCACTGCCTTTTGCATGTGCTCCCAGGGGCTGCATTGACAATCTCAGCCTGGGCATTCTCTGACACCTAATTTGGCACCACTGGGGGAAGGTTATCTCTGCCCCAAGCAATGACACCACCAGGCTGAGGAGGAAGCTGTTAGAGGAATTTCTAATGAATAATGCATTCAATAACTTTATTTCCCTTCTCCCTCCCTCTGTACTTGAGTTGTTTGAGATTTTTTTTAAAAGAAGAAACTACTTAATAATGAAACTAGAATGATGCTGAATATGTAAGTTACAGGTGGCAGATGTGGAGACTTCAGCCTGGTTAGATACTTTAAATACTCCAAGTATTAGCTGCTGTTCTTTGCTGGTGAGTTTTGATTAGCAGGTCATTTGTGAGTGAGCTGTTGGAGTTCCAGGCTGGTTTGAGTGGGTGCTCAATCACCTGTTGTTACTTTTTCACCTAAAATGGCTAAAGGTGATTCATAGCTTGTCGTGTTTTGTACCCTTTACTTTTTGGCGTGAAGAGGAAATTTAATTTACACCAACAATCTGAAGTGCCCACTGCTCTGGCAGCCATTCCCTTTTTGTTATTTGTTCTTTTTAGAGATGACAGAAACAAAACATAAAGGGGCAAGAGGTGATTGTTTTTCAAAATATGACCCTTTGTTTATGGGGATCTTTGCAACACTCAGCTGGCTGTTTACAGGAGGTGTAAGAGCCGCAAAGAGAGAATATTTGCTGAAGCCCTCAGAAGTGTGTTGTGTTCTCAGAAATTCAATTACGTGTAGGAGTAGCTCGTAACATTCATTTTGTTATGTTAAGTCCTTCATTTACCTTTCCATGATGCCATTTTGCCATCAGTGATGACGTGGTCACCTGGAGCTGTGGTGACACCTTGGATGGACTTTAATGCTCAGGGACAGGCTGGGCTGGGTGGCACTGCACCTGCAAGGCAACACATTCCCCTTCCAGAATTCCATTTTCTGGAGATGTTTCAGATTCTCTGAAATTCTTTTTGAGGAAAAAAAAAACCAATTAAAAAAAAAAAAGAACTTGATCTATAAAAAGGGAGAAGTTTATTTCTGCTCATGATTTTTTCAACGTCGTTCATAACGAGTTGATGTAATTTTTCTGGGGAAAATCAGGAAGGGAACTGCCCTCAAAGAAGTGGATAAATATATTTCCATGATTTTGTAGTCTCACCTGCATTGCACTTGTGGCAGTTTCACAGAAGTCTTTCTCTTTTATGTTGTTGGCTTCTTTCTTTTTTAAAAAAGCAAATTTCAAATTGCTAATTGCACCTGTGCTTGAATGTTTGTGCTGTATTTCCTGAGATGAGATGGAGCCAATTACCATAATGTGCAGACAAAGCTCCTCATGTCTCAGCCCCACCCGTGTGTGGGATGTGGGCTCCAACTTGTGGCATTTTCCCAATAAACAGGGAGGCAAATTGTGCAGGGCTGGTACCAAAAGAGAAGGACTAAATGCACAGTTGGATTGAACATTTGTTCTTAGCTTTACTCAGGGACATTAGACATGGAAATTCTTGCCATATTTGAATAAAACCAGTTGTGTGCAGCCAGAATGACATGGTTCAGGGAGGTAGTGGGAGATGGTTGGGATTGTACAACCTCCTGGGCTCTGGGGGACCATCAGAATTGCAAACCAGTTACCCTGGCAACTGCAAATCTGACAGGACCTGAAACCTCTGATCTCTTTGGATAAAGCAGGAGCTTTTATAAAGTTTGCTCATTCACCTGATGGAGTTAATGCTGAATTGCATCAGTAGCCTCTTCTCTGCACAAAAGACCTCAAATGGCTGTAGAGTTAATAGAAAACAGCAATCGAGAGTTACAGAATAAAGGTTCCAAAATTTCCCTCCATGGACCACTGGACCTGGCAGGTGCCAACTGGCTGCAGAAGGGGTTTCACTCCCTGGGTTTCCAGCTGTTGATATTCCACCAAAAGGCAATTAAACACATTCCATGTTCTCCTAATAGCCCCAGAGGAAAATCAAATCAGTGGCAAACATGGGCAGTGCTCAGCCCCAGCTTGTTCTCCCTTCCCCATCCTCTCTTTTGCTCTGGTCACATGCTCTCCATTTGGTTGAATTTGGAGGCTTGGCTGCACTCGACCATCAGAAAGTCATCTCTGCAGAGCTGCACGTTTTTGTTGTGAAATTAAAAGTGGGGAATTTTGCCTTGGCTGGAACAGGATCCTCTCTGGAATTATTAATACCAGCAATTGTTTCTTTGGCTTTATGGAAAGTTTAGAGAGGAAAAAAAAGGCCCTAAATGATTTTGGAGAACTGGAGAGAAATAAAAGTGGTAAACAGCACGTAAAGATGATTCTTGACAAATTCAGTTACCTTGTAGAAGTAATTAAGTGTGGGAAAAGCACAGCAGGTACAAAATAGATGCTTTTGCTAAGAAAAGAGACAACAGGAACTAACTGCTGGTTAAACACAGAGAAATTAGCAGGAAAATAAAAACTTTAAACCATAAGACAAGCACTGTGCATAGGGAATTTCTAGACTCCCTCTCTTTTTGAACTTCTCAAGGAAAGATCAAGTTTCCTTTTCTGTGATGGTTGACATTAATTATTTGACTCAATACTGGAGTAATATTACAGGGGTTTTCTTATAGAATGAACTGATAAGATGAATTTATATTCAAAAACTGTAGTATAAAAATGTATTTCACCCTTCTGTCTAAAAAAATTATTAAAAATTCCCAATTAATACTCAAGATCACCATAATATTTTTGCACAGTTTATTGGCCTGCTTTTAGAGTGTTTGGTATCATTTTACAAGGCTGATATGGAAGAGTTCACTGAAAGAAATCGAAATGTTGACTTTTTGTGTTTTTGTTGCTTCCTTGAAGTGGCTCCTACAATGGAAATCAGTTTCTTAATCTTCAGTTGCCCCCTGAGCCCCCTGGGTGAGATCTGAGATGTGTCAGAATCAATCACCTTCACTGAGCTAGTCCATCTCAGATGGTCAGTCGTGGCTTACCCCCCAATACCTATTCAAAACTCAGCCAGCCATAAAACTCTTATTGCCCCAATTAGTATTTTGGATTCTACCCCTCCTCTTTTCCTTTCAGCTTTGAGCACATGTGGCATTTGTGCCCAGCACAGGTTCACAGCTACAGCAATATATCCTTCCGTGCAGGGAATTCCCCTATTGCCTGATTTTCTTCTCCTGATGGGGAAAGAATCATCTCCAAACCAAGGTGCTAATTATGTCATTGGCTCTCCGGTGCAGCTGCTGATTTTATTCTTCTTAATAACCCACCCCAACTAATGACTTGGCTGCTGTTAACCTGGCATGAAGTGGCAGACTCAGGCAAAGGGCTCTCCATGCCCACAGCCATCTAAACCCTGCAATCTGAAAAGCAGATTGGACTTTTATCTGCAGAAAAAAGTTTCACATAATAACATTTACTTTTCTTGCAGGGCTGAAGGGTTTCACTCCAGCAGCATCGTGGCTTCATTTGCTCCTTAGTAAAAACAGACTTTGGGGATTTAATCTGGTAGCTTTTCCCAGAAGAGCTAAGATTGCTTGTCTGTAGATTCAGGGATGGAAAGTTCTGGTTTAACTGTGGTTTGGTTTTCCTTTCCTTTTTGCTTAATTTCTTTCAGGGTTCTGTGCTTGTGGAACGTCCTAATTAGTTTTGAGGTAAATTAATCTTCAAGTGACCGCAGGAGGTGGGAAGTTAATTCTCACACATTCCTTGTTTCTTTCTGACTGTCTAATTATTCAGGAGCCTTGTAGGGGTCGTGTTCTAGAAAGGCAGCTCAGCGTGGGGTTAAGCAGTGCCCAGAGAGAGGGAGAAGGGTGAAAACCAACCATATCTGACAGGCGTGCAGCTGCCTGGAGATTGTCATTCTGCAGCTTGCATTTCTGTCCTCTTGGTGCTGTAAATTATTAATCCAGCAATGATTGCCTGGACAATCCTCTGAATGTCCAAAGAGCTTTGTGAATAGCAGCTGACACACCTGTCCTGGGCTCCAGACAAGTTATGAGCTCTGGGCCAAATTTCCCCTTGCATTTTGTTTGTGAATCGAGGAGTTTGGCATGCTGTGAATTAAATAGGAAAAGGAAAGACTTGTTGGGATAGAGCTTTTTAAGGACAGAAGGAAATGCTGGCTTGGGTGCCCAGAAAGAACCCATGAAATATAGAAATAAAGTAAAAATTCTGCAGGTTTAAAGGACAAAACAGAAAGTACATAGAAATAATCAGGAATGAATCTGAATAAAAGTTTTGGGGAAAGAGAGGAGATATCAAGATCATTGTGGAATTAAAAATAGATGCTTCAACAATTTTGTAAAGTCTTACAAGAGTGTAACTGAATTTAATACAAGAAGTAAGCACAGAGGATAAGTGATGCCATCAGATCAGGCAAAGGGAAGAAAGGCTCAGCTGCCAGGTCTGAGGGCTCATGGAGAGAGGGAAGTTGGAGGCAGACAGGATTGGGAAAGGTTTGTGTCATTTTATCTCCTTCACTGGCAGTTGCTGGAGTTGTGTTTGATTTGCAAGGAGTAGAGATGGTAAAATGTGTTCAGTGACTGGCAGAAAAAAAGCCCCAACTGCACAGGTTCAGTCCTTGCAGCCAGAATGGGAAGGGCATAAATGCCTCAGTACAAGATAACCTTACTAATTTGGGAACCAAGGTGGGATGTGTTTCGTTTCTTTGAGTTTTTACAGAGAAACTTCTTACTTTTCTAAAACCAAAATATATTTACTTTTGTTCCCCCTCAACCCTGGAGCAGTTCAAGAATGAAAGAGCAAATGTAAAAAAATGTTTTCCCACCTTCTTCTTACCTTTTGACCTTTCTGGAGAAGAAAAGGCCAGTATGTCTAGTGTTGAGGCACCAAAGAGATGAGCTGTGTTAGAAAGAGACCCCGAGGTGAGCAAGTGGGATCTAAAAACCTAAAAGGCAGCTTTTATCTGAATGCAAACTGGAACAGAGAAAACTCAGCAAGACACATTGAAACACCAGAGCCCTCAAGATTTCCACACAGGACCCTTGAGGTGCTTCTCAGGCCAGCAGATTTGGGTGCATCCCTCCCTGGCAGCGAGTCCCCCTGGGACATAGCACTGTGTCCTTTCCAGCACTCCCAAAGCTTCTCTCTGCACCTGCTCTCTGGCAAAGCACCATCCTCCTGTTTCAGGCTCCTTGTCCCCACCTCTTCCCCACCCTGCACTCCAGGACTGCTTTTCCTCATTGATTCCAGCACTTTCAGGTGCTTTACAAGATGTCCCAAGTGCTGTTGGTGCCAGGGGTCTCACCTTGGGCTGGGCCCCCTGGGTGTGAACACAGACCTTCCTCCTGCTTCCCCACTCAGTCTTTGGGCAGAGCAGAGCACACACACCAACCACATGCAGCTCCATGTCAGAAACATTTCACCTGCTCCCTCCCACCCTCACTTATGGACCACCATAAAACAAGTCATTGGAATATTTTCCTTTTTCTAAAAAAGGTCTAAATTAATAATTTAATAAAACTTTCCATTTTGGCTTGCTCAGAGAGCCGCTGTTCATTACCTGACTGGTACTGTGATAATTTTGGAGCTGGTTTTAACTGGGGAAGGGCCAAGTAGTGAGCATTGGAAAGAAACAAGTGAGTTTGTCCATCCCATTTTTAGGCACACAAGTGATTCTGGCATTAATGACATCTTTGCCTGTTGGTTCAGAGAACTGGGTTTTTAGAGAGCACAGAAGAAAAGCTGAGGATGCAGGGACAGGAAGGTGGTGTTAACTAAAAGAGGTGACGAGGTAATTAACCTTCAAACTTGCCAATATTTCTAAGAACTCTAGACAGGACTACAGAAACAAACCACTTTTCTCTGTGTCGTTGTACTATGACCCATCCTAGGCAGAATTTATTTTTCAAATGGTGTATATGAGGCAATTTCACTGCGTCCTCTCTTGTAAAAATCAAAGCAATATAGCTCTCTTTTTAAAAAAAGCAGCATAATATCTTGATGATGTCTTAAGAGATCTCTTCTCACAGTTATAGGTATGTTAGAAAGGAAATTGATACATCTTCCTTTCTTCTTTGTATTCTTGGTGCCACAAGCTGTGCACAGCATGCTTTCAATTAATTTAAACTAACTTTCCATCTGCTCCAACAAATGGAGGATTTGAGTGAAAGACACTATGATGGAGTGACATGAAACACACTAATAGCAAACACTAATGTGAAAGCCAGTCTTCTGTGGAAAATGTAATATCCAGAGTGCTCTCCTTCGACTCCATATTAAGGCTCACTTTAGTGAAAAATGATTATTGTTTGCAATATTTGCCTAATCAAGATGGGAAGCGAAAGCTTTAGTGATGGAGATAGTGATTTACATTTTACAGAGCATGGTAATGTGGGGAACAGGATGTATCAGATCGATTCCTTTTTAATTGCCACTTTCATCAAGCTTTATGGTATGGAATTATTTCATTATGTTTCCACACTTAAAACAAAAGCCCAAAAATGCTGAATATGATTAGAACTTGGAAAGCTCTGGCTTTGTTATCAGTTTGATCAGAATACCGTGCATTTTGCAAATATTCTGGTTTCTCCCCAACAAATTAAATTCCAGCAGAGGTATTTAAATTAGAAAAGCCAAGGCCACAGTAAAACAGCTACAATGGCAACATTCAAATAATGACACAGACTAAATTATAGTAACTGTGTACAATAAAAGCCTTTCTTGCTACTAAATGTGTGCACTTTACAGATATTGGTGTGGTCCTTTGTGTGTGGGGTTCAGTGAGGGAATTTTGTGTTCTTGGGTCTTTTTGGGAGGTGGTGGCAGGTTTGTGGTTTTGTTTTTAGGATAAAGTAGGAACTAACTGCGATTCTGGTGCCAGCCTTTCCAGCAATATCCATTTAAAGCCATGTGATTAATTAAATTCTACCTGCAGCCCAACCTTGTTCCCAATTGCACCCTGGAGAATGAGTTTATGGCTTTTTTTCTCCCCCCAATTTAAATTAGCACATGAATTTGCAAAGTGAAATGAATTTTGGGTCTTGGTTCCTCCTCCCCATATTTCTTACCTTAAGTGCTGTCCTTTCAACCCTCACTGGCCTCTTGAATTGATCAAAGGAATGCAAATCAAAATCCTGGGCTTGGTGAGGTGCCCAGGGAGCTGTGGTGGCACCTCTTCCTTGAGCAAGAGCAGGTAGAAATAACAACCTGCTTCTGGATAATTCCCACCTCAGCCTCAATCCCACTCCAGAGCAGAGTTCAGAGAGGATAATTGTCCCAGGGAGTGAGGCCAGGTTTTCATGGCAGAGATGGACCTGCAGTAAGGACAGATGCTCCTCTGTAGAGCTGCTGCTCTCTTGCTGCCACCTCTTCCAAGTTCCTGCTTTGAGGGGTCATTTTGGTTTGCTTCGTTTGGGTTGGGGTTTGTTTTGGTTTAGTCCAAGGACTTTGTTCTCAGGTGTCCTCACAGCCTACCTATCGATCAATCAGTGTAAGACACCCAGTGGATTTAGGAGAAGGTCCTTCTAAGTGAGGAAACAAACACTGCATTTCTTTCTTTCTTTCTTCCTCTCCCCAGGACTGCAGAAGCACCTGACACCGTGTCTGGCATCCCACAGCACTGTGCCCTCACCCCCAGTTTATGGCACTTTTGGGGCTGACATTGCTTGCTGGAGCTGTTCCATTCCACAGGAAGGAATTATAGATTTCCCAGGACAAGACGATATGTGAGTAGAAGCCATTTAATTTCCTTTAGTTCCTTTTTAGTTTCCTGCAAGCAGAGCCAGCCAAGGAGAATTCCCTTCATCTGGAAGCTACTTCTGTCCACTAGGTATATTTTCTATGAATGGTTTCAAAGTTAGGAGGGTATGAGGCAGGAAAGATTTCTAATACTTTTATCTGACCAGCTCAGAGAGGTAAGGAAAAAAAAATGGACATTTTTTTGGACATCCAGTGAAATCATTCCTCCTTGATGTTTAGCATAGATCCTGTGTCCAAAATCTTGTCTTTTCTCCCAATTATGTCATGTGGTGTAATGAAAAGTGTGAACTTTCCCTCCAGGCCTCTCCTCCCTACTGTTCTGCAGGACATTTTTACACCTACAGCAGATAATGTCCTCGAGAATTTATGTGCTCAGCCTGAAAATCTTGCAAGAGAAGTAATTAGACAGGCTTAATTAGAGCTGGCATGACAAAATATATGTCAGTAAACCTTCCCAGTTCTGCCCAAAAAGGCATTTTCAGAGGGCTCTCAGTGCTGTGTTAGTCATGCTCATTTTTCAGGTGGTGTATACAACTGTAGGATATTTAACCACCATAAAATGTTTTTCCAGTTGGAGCTGGAACTCATCCATTTAATCAATTTATCTCATTCATTGTTAGGTTACAATTGGTGTGACTGCAAAGAAGGGAGAGAAAAGGAGAAAATTAGATGCTCCATTAGAAAACACCATTTGGAAGTGACAGATTAAGCTATTTGAAATGAAGGCAAAAGTGAGTGATTTGGGGGATGTTTTATTTTATTCATAAATTGGATCATTGGCTGAAAAATAATCACTTGGTCCATCAAAGACATAGCCCAGAAATGAGGTGGAGATTGAAGTTAAAGAGGATGAGTAATGGAGGTAAGAGATCAAGCATGCAGGGATGATAATACAAGTTATTCAACATGGGCCACAATGGCAGCTAATGGTAATTAACAGTCAAATGGACACATTTTTCTCCTTACAAAACTGGTGGTGGTGTCAGGGTGACTTGCCTGAATGCAGATTTCAGGAGGAAAAGTGGATCTGAAATGCTAATGAGAAAAGAGGAAATAATTGTGAGAGCACCTCTTTAGAGGGAAAGGGGAAGGCCAAGAAGATTAGAGAAAGCAAAATTAAAGAGGAATGTATCAGGAGGAATGTGCAGTCTACAGATGTGTTTCTAGACCTTTCCTGTGCCCAGCAGAACTAAAGTCCCTTCTGAACAGAAGTCTAGCTGTGCTTTCAGCCTGTAGGTTCCAAGTGACACAGTGTGGTGAGACTGACTGCACTCAGAACAGAGTCCCCTACACCCCTTGCAGGGTGAAACTCGTGTCCCTACAGCTCTTCCTGTGCACCTGAGAGCAGCAGGGAACTCCTCCACACTATCCTAATGCTTGGTAGCCATGAGCTCCTGCTAAAAACTGTTCCTGGCTGTGATGGGAGAAAGGTTTTACTAAAATGCAGTTCCAGCCTTTTTTGCACTGCTAATACAATGGAAGAATTACCTGCTGGAACAGGAGAAACATCCTGAGTAACAGCTCAGATGGTATTTTCAATAACACCTTGGGACATGATAAAGAATAATATATATTTATAGCTTAACCTGCCTGCTTGAGGCAAATTGCCTGCATCCGTTATCTGGCTTTTCTTAGAAGTTTAATTTGAAAGAAACCACACATCTATGGTGTCTATACCTTTATATATGGTGTGGGAAATATTTTCAGACACGGATTATTCTGTGTAGCACATAAGAGACAATAATTCAGCTATCAAGGATTCACTATTATTCACTCAGTCATGGCCAATTCTCTCTGTCCCCTCCCTGTTCTTAGGAATGCTCCATCCTTGCACTAATTCTGGGTCCCAGCCCTGAAGGATGCAAGGCACAGGACTGAAGATAAAGAACAGCTGTTTGTGGCTGGAAAGACATGTCACTCTTGAGACTCCCAGATTCATTTGAGAAGTTAAATTTGCCTGGTATTAACATAAAATGCAAATACACCATCCTACTGTCAAAGCAGTTAAATATTCTGGAGCGAGAGCATGGCTAATGGGACATTAATCATTAGCCAGTGTTCTGAGACAGTTTGGATCAGGCTGCAGGAATTAGAGAAAGTAAAAACGAGTTCTAAAAGGTCATCTGAGTTTGAAAACGTGGCCCTTCAGAGCCTCTGTATTGTAGGTATGAGGAGGAACTGGGTTGGTTTGGTTTTTTAGGGCTACACTCGTTCCTGGCCCACTAAATGAATATGGATGTCTCTTAATTTTATAGTAGGATATTGATAATACAAATTTATTTATAATGCAGGTAATGTTTGAAAACATGTAATAGTTTTAAAATTGGTTTAGACAATAAGTTTTAGCTTCCCAGTCTAAAAATATTTGGTGTAATATTAAATATTTAAGGTATTCTGTGGTTAAAAGAAAGGTTTCTGGTGCGCTATTTACCATTTTCTTTGTTCAGCCTAATTTCTTTATTTTGGGATGCTATTTTTGGGAGGCTTTTTGTGGGGTTTTTTTGTGGGTTTTTTTGTTGGTTTGTTTTGGGGGGTTTTTTTGTTGGTTGGGTTTTTCTGGGATGAATTTTTTGTTTGTTTGTTTGGGGTTTTTGTTGTTTTTTTAATAAGCAAATCTGTCTTAGATGATTATGATAACTTAGAGCTAATTATTAAGATTAAGCACCTGTCTCATATAAATTGTTATCTCAATTCACATTCAACTAAACCAGAATTGCAACATATAAAAGATGTTTTCATAGAATTCTGGTAAAATGCTAAGATATGTGTGTACTCCAGTTCTTCATATTCCTTTTTGTCTTGGTTTGTGTAGATTGCTTTTAAATTAATAAACAGGCTTTCAAGGCTCATGGTAAGTCCTAGATAAGGTGCAGAAACGATGCTAAAATATGCAGCGCTAATTGAGTGTGGATTTAAGACCATGTTTCCCATTGAACAGGTGCCTGTTGTTTCCTGGGAACCTGAGGTTATTGTTAGCACTCTGCTAACAGGTTCACACGAGTTTCCAGGCAGCTCTTTTCACACTTGGACACTGCAAGATTTGCAACAATTCCGAGTTCAGGGATGTCCAGGAGACTTTGGCAGGGACAGCCAAGCAAAATGCTAATAAGGCAAACAGAGCCCCAGTCTGAGCCAGGATTTGGCTGTTGCCAGGCTCCATCAGCACTGCACAACGTTGACAGTAAGAAAAGAATTCTTTCATCTCTTACAGCCATAAACCAACGGGGATTTTGTTTATTTATTAGCAAAGAAATAACAGAATGAAATACAAGGGAGGGCTTGAAAGAAGCCCACTGTGTTAGGCCAGTGACATCTCTCGTGAATGAACCTGTGAATGGGTTTTGCATCACACCCCAGCCACAGGACACAGCAATCCAACACCAGCTCAGTGTGTGTCACCCTACAGAGTCACCCCCAGCCCCACAGGCTGGGAGGAATGTGCCAGGGAAAGGCAGCTGAGCTCATTCCCAGTCTTCTGCTTTGGTGTAAATGCCCCAGTTGTATAAATGTGACCTGCTGTAAAGCACCAGGAACAGCCAGCTGGACTTCCCAAACCTTAGAGCATCAAGCAGCAGATGCTGAGGGCATCTTAGACCTCTCTTTAGTTCTGCTGGAACAGTAAACATTAAAGTTGTGTTGTGTAATGAAAGACTGACCTCCACAGGGCACAAACCAGAGCTGGCTGCCTTTGTAGTTCCCACATTACAAGACCCACACTTCAAGGAATAAGGTCATAAACACCAAATACATCATCAAATCTTACTTTGCCTTTTAGTCTGAAGCCCATCCCTTCCTTGGGTGTAAACAATTATTCTTAGCAAATCTCTGCAAGAGGACCCTCTGCCACTTAAATGTTTGAGTGATGCTTGTGCTATCAGAATGAGAGGCAAGTTTTCACCCTCTTCACTCCTGAGACCTCCTACATCTAGACAGGTTAACTGTTGGACTGAGTGCTTAAAAATACAAACAAAAAAAAGTCTAGCAGGCTTCTTCAGTGGTGTTTCCTTAGAGATTTGGCATCATTCTTTCATCTCAATTATGAGACAGGCAGCAAAATACTTTCATGAAAGTCTGGTTTATAACCAGTAAGTGTCTTCTGACACATAAGAACTTGAAAGCTTGTAAGAATGGTTCATGACACAGCAGCCTTTGGTGAGAGCAAACTACCAGGGAACTCCCATGGGAAAAAACTGCTCCATGGCTGAGGAGCTGAGCAGGCTGAGAATTCTGTTGTCAAGTCTTAGGGCATTTCAGATTGACTTGTGTAAGGGAAAGATGCAGAGTGCCAAGAGTGAGTCTGCACAGAAACAAAGTCATGGGTGGCTGTGTCATGGGGGTAATACAGGAATCTATTCACTTTCTTTTTTTTGTAGGAGTGTTTTTCCAGACTGTGTGGAGATCCACTTTGGAAAAGACTCCAGTTTCCTCCCCCATCTCCTTTGAGAGTAAAACAAAAAGTAGAACCCTCAGCGAAACCCTGAAGTGGGAGAAGAATCCATCTGCTCAGTTAATGAGGATGACTGGTACCAGTCTGTGCTGCCGACTGTCCCCACTTCCATCTCCTGAAAGGTATCAGGATTGCCCCAATTCCCATATTAATTAGTCTGCAGTGCAGTTTAATTGCATCAGACTTTTTTTTTCCCAATGAACGGAGCTTTTAATGAGTATCCACTGTTTAATAACCAATTAAAATAATGGCCTATTATTTTATGTGTGTGTGATAATGAAGCTCATCACTTTAATGGCTTATATTTATATATATGCATACACATTTTATTACTTTGATTTGAACAATAAATCTATTACACTCATGTATGTATCTTTGTTATAAGTGAGTTATACCTTCACTAAACAATGGCACTTGAATGCACATAATGCCTCCTTCTCTCCTGTAGCTCACACAGGATAAGAGACAGAAGAGCTGCAGTACAAGAGGACTTGGTTTAGACCTGAAGAAAAGAAGCCTTGGATTGCATCCCCTCAGAATGCCCCAGAAGGCAGAGCTGGAAACAGCACACATTTGCATTGGCTTCAGGTACTCTCTGCTCATTTGCTGAAGAACAAAGTCCCCAGTGCCAAGGAACAGAAATGAGGAGAGTGAGGAAGTGCTGCGGCTCACCAGGTGTGTGAGTGACCACAGACAGCCACAATTAAAAGTAGGTTCATTACAGAGCTCTTAAAAGACCTGATGGGTCTTTAACAGGGTGCCAAGCTAGAGCAGCAGTGATGACTGGATGTCAGCCACAGAAACCAGATGATGAGAACTGTCTTAATCGATTGAGAAAGAGGGGGGGAAAGGCCCAGCCAAAGGAAAAACCCTTTCACATGACACTGTTGTTTGCTTTGCTGGGGTTGGCTGACCATCTGGTGCCATTGCTGAGTGGCAGCCCAGCAGGATGTGGGGCTGATCCAAGGTGTGATGGCTGGCAGGAGTTTGGGGCAGAGGCTGCCCCTGCTCAGCTGGCTCATGGCAACAGGGCTCCCAAACCTCCTGGGGGCCAAGATGGCAATCCCTTCTCTGGGAAGGGTTCAGCTCTCTGAGCAGTGCCTGCTTGAGGTCCTGGCATGAGGTGTCTCTGCACCCTGGCTCTCTCTGCTCATCACTCTGAGGGGGCTGAGCTTCCCAGGAGGGTAAATCTCAGAGTGGTTTGGAACTGTGCCCTCTGTTTCTGTATTTCTGTTGCAGCTCTGTCACTGTCCCTGACACGGGGAGAAGGGGGCACTCTGTGGTCTGCTGGGGCTAAAGGCATGAGAGGGCACAGCCAGGTGGGTACCCACAGGTCTCAGCCCTGCAGTCAGCTCTGCCAGTGTGATGGGGAGCCCTTGGCAGGGCTGAGGATACAGAGCCATCTCTGGTTTGACTTCTCCAGGCAGGATCCAGGGGCAAGCCATTTCCCCATGGATTCACACAGTTTGGGGCATTAGTAACAGTGGTAAAACTTGCCAGGCACTGAGACTGGGCTTGCCAGCACTGCTCTGGTTCTTACATGATGTAGCTGATGGTCTTAGCTTGCACATGTGAATTTAATGGCACAAAGACTCTAATCTTTCCTTTAGACACCCTGTCTTGTAACAAGAGTTATTCTAATTACTGCAATATACAGTTTCTACTGTGCTTTATCTATTCTGTCACATTCTCTATGATCCCCACATGAATTACATGTTGTTCTTTTTCTTTTTGGCAATCAATGATATGAAAGGCTGAGAATCTGTTAATTGGGGCACCTGTTCTCGGGAGGTTTTGCTGGTTTTTGCTCAGTATGAAACATGATGACAATTAAGTTACCTTGGAGATATAGGAAAAAATTTAATGTATATTAGCTCATGATGACTTTAAAGAAAAGAAATACTTTATGTAATGATTTTATCAGTTGGGAGAGGGAGGGTTCAGCCCTTAGGCTTCTGGGGTTTTAGTGATTCCAGGGGGAACTAGGTGTCTAAATGCCACCAAAGGCTAACTCCCTTGGTGCTAGCCAAGCCAACACTGCACACTGTAACCCCAAGGCAGGTAATAATCACTGGTGTTAATTATATCACATACTTAATTATACATGTCCAGCTATGTTTTACATTCTGAATTGTCAGCATGCCTTGCAGTAATCCAGTAGTCTAAAGCTTTTTCTTTTCTTGTTTTGAACAGTTTGTCCTAAAAAGAACATCCAGACACAGAACTGGTGGTATCCCCCCAGCTGCGTGTGGAAAGAGTAAGTTGTGAAATGACTCACAAATAATGAGATTTTCTGTTCTCTGCAGTGGAACTGGCCTGGCCTAGAGTAACTCAGGTGCTGCTGTGGCCCTGGGGGCAGAGAAGGTCACTGGGCACTGGGAGTGGAGTCTGGCCAGAGGCGTGGAGGTCGAGGAAGAGCATCCCCCCAGCTCTGCAGCAGGAGCAGTGACCCTGCCTTTGTTTCTGCAGGTAAGGAGGTCGTACTGAAGGCAGAAGGGACTGTTCTGATTTCCTGTTGCTGGAGAAAAAACCTAACTGGGTTGCACTGTGCAAAGTACCAACTCACAGCAGACTGCAGTCCACAACGTGTGGTGTGGGATGAGACACGGGAAGGTTGAAAGGGCAGCACAAAACTTCTACCTGGCTAAAAACTATTCAGTATTTTCTCTCTCTTGTCAATGTTTCATTGCTTGTGATTTCACTTTGTGCTTTTCAAACACCTCTTTCAAGGCACAAGGCCCAGCATTAGTTTAGGACAATGATCTCAGCTGAGACCAAAGGAGGTGACATGCTTTTGCTGTGGCTTTCAGGTAATGACCTTTTGCTCAATTACACCACAAGCTTCATGTACACTCTTTTCATCCTCTACTTATTATGGACCACATAAAAAATCCCCTTTAGAATCAAAGTCTAGTAAAGCATCAGCCATAGGCAGAAGCTGGAGGTGGGTCTCAGTGACAGCAAGCTGCAAGTTCCTTCAACTGCTGCCCTCCCTCCCCAGCTTCCTCTATTCTCAGATGTATTAAAAGGCTATTTTCAGGGATATTCTGTCTTTATGTGGCTTTGTCACTTCAGATAACTTCCTAAAGGAGCTCAAAAACAACTCAGAGGAATTTCAGAAAGCCAACTTTATACTGGAAAAAATTCTGTGGCAAGGAGATGTTTGCTCAGCCTGTTTGTGCACATTTTGTGTCTGGCTGTTCTCTCCAAGCTCAGCAGATGGTGGTGAGTGGGGAAGGTGGTCAAGTGGAACAGAAAGGAAGTGCAACAAAAATCCATTAGAGCTCTTGCCCACAGTCCAGCCTGGGGACATTTCACCCAGATTTGGCTCAAGGCAACCTTTGTCATGGAAATGGGGTTCATAAGGCAAATGATTGCTGATACCTGAATATTCAGCTGCTGCTTCTACTGTGCTCAAACTCTATTCTTGTGTGGTCAGAAGTGTTCCAGGCCAGGTTGGATGGGGCCCTGAGCAATGTGGTGTAGTGGAAGGGGGTTGGAACGATCTCATTCCAAAGATTATCTTTAAGGTCCCTTCCAGCCCAAACCATTCTGTGAGTGTGTGATCCTATTTATCTCTCTAATCTCCAGCCTTTCATCCTAAAACCATGCCACGATGATGATGATGAAGACTGCAATTTAACCCTCTCACTAAGAGCAACCTGGGAGTTCCTGCTGTTTCACAGAGGCTGTTCCAGCCCTGTGCAGCCCCAAGGCCATTTTGCAGCCCTCCATTCCTGCTGTGCTTCATCAGCAAGGTCTATGTCCAGACAGAAGGTAAAAGCCCATACATCCTTTATTTGAGCATTTCACAAATAAATTACAAGTTTCTTTGCAACCACGTCAGAAATCAAAACGTTTATTTACACCTCAGAAACAGCAAGCAATTCAGCAACTAGGGCCCAAAGGAACAATTAACTGGAAAAGTAGCTGAATTAAGTATCTTTAAAATCAAACAAAATAATTTCCTCCTTGCTAGAATTTTAAAAAAAGGATTAAAAAAAAAATCTTGATGGTAACTTAAGGAGACAGAGATTGTTATGGTGTAGATGTGATTTCACAGGAGGGTTCTGTCTGAAATGGCAGTAGCAACACAGCTCGTTTGGGCTGAGTTCACCATCACAGTCCCCCAGGCAGGGCATGTATAGGACACACACACACACTCTGGCCTTACATACATTCACTTTAACCCCAAGTTATGCAGTACAGTCATTTGCTGATGCAGAGGAGGAGTGCAATGGTCACTGCTGGATGAAGCTTTCCCAAACAGCTGTCCCACTGAAAGCACAGGAATGCAGAATTCTGGCTCTGAACCCTTCCCTTTCCACTGCTGATACACACACAACTAAAAATGAGTCAGTAAACAATTATGCATATCTTCAATGATATAATTATGTGAAGAGGGGACAGCTAAAGGTAGCATCAATACAACATGAGGGTTGGGATAAGTCTGGGTTCAGTGTGTGGGTTCTTTTGCCTTTTTTATTTGCCTTAAATCAGACTGGTTCAGCATATGTAACACAAGCTGTCCCTTAACTCGTGTTTCCATCCATAATTGAGGGAATTAAACTGCTTATTCCAAGTCCCCATGCTGTATCAGTCTCTCTCCACCTGCATATAATATATATATAATTTATATGTGTATATCTCTATATATCTACATATATACACACATAGCAGTTGTGCAACTAGAACTTTCCAGGAGAGTGCATGAGCACATCCCTTCCATGTGGAAAACACAAACCAGCTCGTGGATCCTGGTAAGAGGCAAGAGAACAGTGTGGTCAGTGGGTTATGTGCTTTACATAGGAAACAGCTATACCTGCTTTAAAGAGAATAGCTATAATGATAATTACTAATGTATTTTGTGTGTTAATTCTAAAGATTAGAGATCACAGAGTTAAATGAAAGAAAATAATTGCTAGTTTATTTATCTTTTTGTTAGCATTGGACAGTATCTCTAAGACAGAGTTTCTAGAGATGCAATAAAGGCAAGATAGGATCAGAGTTTGGCTTTAGACTTGGTGTTCTCAAGCTGATGTGAATTTAATATAATTTATATTGTGGGAGCTTTTTTAATTAAGTAAGACATTATTAAACCCATTCTGAAAATAACTTAGCCTTTAGACGGTGATGTAAAGTCATTTGTGTACAGATTTCTGCTGTTTCGAGGGGCTGAGTGCATTAGTAACATTTGAGAAGGAAATTGGCAGCTTTCTCAGCATTCCAGACAGGAGGTCTTTACAAAGGAAAGACAAAAGTTGTCAATATAATATATGTCTTTTTGTAGTGATAAGGTATTTAAACAAGGGCTCTAAAAACTGAGGGTAAGTCCATAATTTAATAAATGAGGTTTGTATTATAGTGATCCAGAACTTAAGCTACTACACCAGGGAACAGGAGAAATTATTTGGCCACAGCTACTTGAAACAAAGGTTAAAGCCAATTATTCTGGGTGCCCTAGAGACACATGGAGTGACAGTGAAGGACACGAGTCACCTGTGGGAGGCACCTGAGCTGGAGCTCCTCTGTATGTCACCAAAGACAGACTTGTGATAATATTAAAGCCCTCAGCAATCCTGTGACAAATATTGCAGCTTTACTGTGCAGAGCCGACCAGTCAAAGCAATATGTGGGCAGGTTTAGATGAAAAATTTCATCTAAATACGATTAACTGAATCTCAGTTCCAGTAATGGGGTTGCTCTTTGATTTACAGCAGTGTAAACACCATGAGAACAGGGCTCAGAGAGTGTATTAGCCAGTGTTCTGCTCTTACCTAATTTTCCTCAATACCCAGTAGGAAATTCTGCTTATTTCACTTTGTTTTACTCTTCAGACCTGCAGTTACTGAACTAAATGTACATTAATGAATGCTCCCAGGCCTGTTGCAAAAGCACAGGCAAGGGGTCAGTTAGCAAGGACACCAACATGGGACCTTTCTCTTGCCAAGAAACCCCTCTCACTGATTGTTATTCCCAATTTTTGTTTCAACAGCAGATAGGCTTTTCAAGTGAAATGGTTTTTACACAAAAAGTTCTGTGCATGTTACAAAATGATAATCAACAAATTCCCTGCCTTTCTGACTCTAGACAGCATTATATATCTACAAACATAGACTGAAATTAATGTTGTAGTGACCAAAACAGCTACATGGGTGTGATATGCTATAAAAACAGCAAGCTTGGCTGAACAAGTGTTAAATGCAATTAACTATTAAAAAAAAATTTGTAAATTTTCTACCTTTTGTCAATATATTGTAGAAAAACTAATAAATTATTGTTGTTTCTTCATTTCAGGAAGTGGGCATCAATTTTTTGAGCCAGAGATGATGACCTTCTTCAGGTAGGAAATCTCAGATTCTGATTTGGTTCCTCCTTGTGTAACACTGCAGAACTTGTGTTAAATGTTCTCAGGTACAGAGAGGGAGAAACACTGACAGGGCAACTTCATCTTCTCGTTATGTGCCTGGGTAGTCCAGTGATGATGTCCAGGTGAAGCCCAGAGACACTTGGGAAAGGCTGGGAGGGCTCAGTCTGGGCTCAGGGATAAAGTGAGGATGGGAATGAAGCCTTTGACACATCTTGGCTCAGGGTTTCAGCCTCGGTTCTGAACTCCCTGCATGTCAAAAGGTTGCAGTGCTATCCAAAACCAGAGATCTCTCATCCTTGGGCACAGAGTGGTACAAAGAGTCTTTCCATTGTCAGTGTAGTTCCAGGCAGAAGAGCTTTTCCTTTGTTCCTCATTCTGGATGCCTTTGGAATGATCCAAAAAAGCCTTGGTTTAAAGGAGAGAAGGGCAGCCTTCCCTGGACCAATGTCAAGGACTGCCTTTCCAGAGGTGGATTTTTTCTTTTTTGCTGGATAGAGAGAGGAAGAAAGCAAGTAGAAATAGAGTATTTGTGGGGGAGGATATTATAATTTCTTTTATTCAAGATAGAGGTTTTATAGATCAAAGCACAGGGTGCAGAATATCTTTGGGTGCAACATACATGTTGGAAATCCAGTGGTGTTATACATTGGTTGAGTTTTTCCTTTTGAAAGATTTGCTTGAAAATAATATATATATATATAAAAAAGACGTGATTGTTGATGACAAAGCAGCAGCATATGGTTATTTAAAGGCATGGGCAGGGAAAGAGGACTAGAAGCTTGCCCATGTGAGTGTTTGGGATCAGGCAGTTCCCTGGGGAATGCCTGCAGCTGCCACCAGCCCCCTCCTCATGGCCTGGACCAACAGGAGCTGCCACCAAGCTCCAAGTGCCACTTTGGTAACTGAGGCACCCAGAGCCTCCTGCAAGACAGAGGCAGGGGACACTTCCCTTGGTCAGGCCTGCAGGAGTTAAGCTGGAAGAGAAAAATAAGTTCCTGTCTGAAGGCAGCTCGTATCTTATCAAAAAATCTCCAACGTTAGGAAAGCTCACAACACAGACTCATTTTTCCTCTGTCGCTGTTGTTATTACTCCTTTTTGATTAAAAAAAAAAAAGGAAGGAAGAAAAAGACCTGGTTTATATTTGGTACAATACAGGAATTCAGAGAAAAGCTATTGTACAGCAAATTTTAACCACCAACACACATTTAATATCTAGTGTAGCATTATGGAAAACTGAATGTATGTTTGGACTTTTTAATGCTTCCAAAAATTTTTACTATTCAAACATAGACGTGGTGTGGAAGATATGCTCATAATCTCACTGTAGTAAAGATGATGTACAGTATGACTCATAAGTACTGTAAAAATGCTAACTAAAGAATGCAGCTGCAAAGTTCTATTGCATAAGGAAGCTTTCTTGTTTAAACTTTAAATAAGCAAGTTTATTAAAATATTCTAAGACACTTACCTTACCCTAGTTACTGGCAAGCTCTAATAAAAGCCACAGTCTGTCACTAGTATACTTTTTTGTGTTAATTTTATAAAAATTTGGTGTGAGCTTTGATGGATCATTTACAATTTATTAACAAGATGTTCATCTTCGTACAGTTAGAAGGGATTTTTTGACCTTACATGCTCACAGAATAAAAAAGGATCCATATTCACAGAGAACGAACACCCTTTTTTTCCCATGTCTGCAAACAAGTGTGGTAAGTTTACACACACAAAGAAATGCTCTTGTTACTCTTAACTGGAAACTGTGTGTACATGTGTATGTATGTATATATATATTCAAAACTATATATATGTGTGTGTGTTTGTGAGGGTATTTATAGGTCGGGGCACCCGGGATGAAGCAGCGCAGAGGCTGAGACAGCACCCCGTGCCCTGGGGGACTCGGAGCTTGTGCTGCTGGACTCAGCTCCTCCCCTGCAGCCCCCTGCCCACCTGCAGCCCCCTGCAGCCCCCTGCCCACCTGGCCATGCCCGCAGAGCTGCCAAGGTGTTGCCAGCAGCCCCAGCAAACACTTCCCCCCCTTGAGCCCCTCTAAACTGGGGTCCAGCACTGCCCACGGGGGCACCCGGCTGCTCCTCCTGGACCACCAACTCCCCCGGGGTAGGAGGAGAGCAGTTCAGAGCAGGAACAAGCCCTGGGGACTTGCATTTCTTGTTTGCTGAACCTGAGGTACGAGAAGAGCCCCGGCAGAGCCCTGGGCTTGCCTGCTTTGTGCCAGCAGAGTGGTGGGATGGCAATGGGGTCTCTCCTCCTGGCCAACTAGAAACAGCACATCCAGTAGGTTTAGCCGTGGTAGAACAGGTACAATTCATCTGTGGCTGGATTATTCTGCTTTCTCCCTTGCACGCTCCAGATGAATATTTTATAAAAGCTAAACCTCTGGTAGAACTCTTCTCTCTATATAAATATATATATATACATACACTCATACATATACAAATACTAACCCACAGACAAAATATTTTCTGAACAGTTGAATAGCAACAAGTCAACAGATAGAAAAAAATGGAGTCAATCTGTTTTCTGCTCCCCCAAGGTCGGGTTTAGGTGTCATGGTCTTTGAACATTCCAAGAGAATCGGCGTAAACCTTGAGTGTGGCAAGAGGGATCCGTGGGCAGAGGAACACCAAGGGACAGTGGGACAGAGGGAGGGAGGCTGCAAAGGAAACCGGAGGAGCTGAGGCCGAGGAGTGAAGAACAGGAGCTGTAAACGGCGAGGATCTTCAGAGCTGACGTTTGCCTTCTTCTCATTGCCATGGCAACTCGGGAGGACAGCTTCAGAGGGCAGGAGTTCTTACAGACCTGGAGGATGGGAGATGGGGTGAGTACTGCGCTGCAAATCACACCATGGTAACTGCTTGGGGTTTTTTCCCCCCCAGTTAGATCACTGATTGAGTGCACATACATCGCCAGTAATGAAATATCAATTATCTGGGTTCAGAAGCAAATACTTGTGAGGGCAGAAATCTCCAAGAGGAAACCCCAAAATGTCACCTGGGGCGTTCAGAGACCTTGTAGCACAATTGGAGATGATGCAGGGGGGAGGTGTGAGTATAAACCTGGAGCCAGGCCCTGACTGTTCCCCTTTGACACCTCGAGCAGTTCCATCAGTGCCAGAGCACAAGGAACTGGTTTTTCTGCTATCTATTGCATTTGCACACTTAAAAGGGGCAGTATCAATAAGTTTTGTCCCAGACACAAACACAGGCAACATAAATAGGAATGTAATGGTCAGTGGTAGGTGCTGCTTGTGCACTTTTGTAAGTTTTAATTATCTGTTTGTCTTTGGAGGCAAATCAAGTTTAATATAACTATTGATTGTTTTACTTTATCTGTTTCTTTATTGCTATTGCTTGAATTGACCTCAGTATTGGATTTTTCCAGCTAGGGCTTGCCCAGATGGGCTGAGCAGCAAGGCAAGCACCTGAATGGCCCTGCCTGGCCTTTCCTGCAGCACCACCACTGGGAAACAAAGGTAAGGAAAGCAAATTAAGCAAATATTAATATATATAGAGGGACTGATGGATGGGGCTTACTGAAGTGAGAAGCTTCACCAAGATTTCCAAATAAGATAACATCTGGAATTGCTTGGCCTGTAGATTTTTAGCATGTTGTTTAGAGAAAAGGTCTGGCCACAAAACCAGAATTCTGACATACATATACAGGAGATTTATGTTCATGACTGCCAAAGTGTGGATATATTTGGATTAGGGATTGCAGCTAGGACTAAACTCTCATAAACAACCTCATCTCCTGGGGTAGTGAAAAGAAAGAGTTTGGGGCTCTGATCTCACAGAGCACCTGAAAAATAGCATTTCCAGATCTCACTGAAGCTTAGTGTCATTAAAGGGCATTTGTTTAACCCTGGCTCAAAAGAACTAACACTGGCTCTTGGATTGGCAAAGCTACTCTGAATCCTTAGGAGATCCCTGGAGCTCTTCCTGCTAAGGACAGGCACTTGTACATGATGGATGAACAGCAGCTGAGGCACTGAATTTCTGTACAATCCAGAGGTTGAAACTTCACCAGAGGAATCTGTCAGCACCAAATTTATAAGTATCACACAAACTCAAGCAGCCAGTGACTGCTACACCAGGAGCTTGTAAATAAAGGGCAGTACTTGCTGATTTATGTGCAGACCTGAAGAAAAGCTTGTATATTTTACATCATATTGACAGACATAATGAATGTTCCTGCCTTCTCATACATGTTTCCTTCCCTGAGTAAACGATGTATAGAAACTAGTTAGTTCAGCTCTAATTATGAATCTGCTTGTTCCTGTGCTAATTCTTTATGGAAGGCCAGTTTCTGTCTCTCACAACATGAGCATTCTTTTGATCCTCCCTGTTACCCCACCTGCCTCTTCAAGCACCACCTCCTTCCTTACCCTTTCACCTCAAAGCTCTAAGGTCCCTGCCTCGACTTTCTTTCGACTGAAATTGCTTCTCAGCTTCATCCTTCCTGACTTCTCCATTGCCTTCCACCCATTTAATCACGTGCCTGCAAACCTGATGTCTCCTTGGCTCCTGTGATTATCTTCCCCTGTCATTTTACAATGATTTCTCTAGTCAATTTTCCAGCATGTCCTTCTGTCTCATTTCTCCACTCCAGTGTTTTTGGGAAACCCTTTTTTCCCCCCATTCACTTTCTTCCCCTTCTCTGTGACACCATTGCTACCCACTCAGCCACCACATCAGTGCTGACAGCTCAGAGATCTTACTCTCTTTTCCTGCTTTTCCATTTATTCCAAAGTGTCACCCTCTAGCTCTGATACCTTTTGCATGTTTAGCTGACAGCTCTGCACAGCTAAAACTCAGCTCTTAAATCTTTCCCCTAAAGCCCTCCCTCCCTTCTGGTTCTTCCTTTGATTGCTCAGGACAACATTATCACCCTGCCTCTTGTTCAAGCCTGGAAACAGAAGCAAACGAGAGGAGCTTTTTGTCGTGGAATCTCCTTTCCAGGTCTGTATATTTAGGTTATGTCAATCTCCAGGATTCTTTTTCACACATTGTCCCAAAGGGCTTTCTCCAGCCATTCAGAGAGCTGAATCTCCTACCCAGGCTCTCCTCAGTGAGCAGGTTTGCAGCATCTTTTCTGAGCCCTTGACAAACTGAAGCTCCTGTGTGCTCATCCTGTCAGGTTTTGCTGTACAGAGCATTCTCCTCATCTGCCACTTTGACAAAACCTCTGTGGCTGTGACTCCTTCATGGCCTCTGCCTGACTGCACACTGGATTATCCCTCTGTGCCCTGTTCTCCCTCTCACTCCCAGCCCAGCATGGCAACTCCCAGTGACACATTGTCCAAGAGCCCTGGGACACTGGAGGAGTTCCCTGCGAGCTTCCATAAATGCTGTCCCCTACCAGCTGCTTTTGCACTGGCAAAGGGTGCTGAGAGTGCTGGGAATTCAGCTCAGCCCCTTCCCCAGCCTGAACTGAAGGGGTGGTAAAAGAATTTCCTTATCCCAAACAGTGCCTGGAAGAACAATAGGAATCCCTTCTGCTCTTTAATGGTGACTGACCCTTTTGTAAAGGTGGATTTGCTAAAGGAGTAGTTTTTGCCTCTAAAAATGAGATTCAACATTAAGAATTATGGGCTGTAAAATTTCAGTAGATAACCATCAAGAATATGCAAGATCAAATCTATCTTGGCTCTCTCTTTGCACATAGAGTTGACCAAAAATTCTGTCCTATAGAGAAATTAGTCTAAATTCTAGTTGCTGTGGTTTTAGTAACTATTTTATAAACTACTATTAGCCAAACATTCTGTCCAGTAACTCCCTTACCCCCAAATGTGCAGAAATCAAGAACAACCAAGGACTGAATGAGAGCAGATCTGCTGAATCATCACAAGTGCTCTGTTATAAATTCTGGTAGGCCTCTGGTCCATATTGAAAATCCCTGTTCTCCCAGCTGGATTGCCAATGTCTGTTATTGTTTTCTCTGTAGGAATTGTAGTTTTCTTGTTTGCTTTGCTTTTTCTTTATTCTTCCTCTTGTGACTCAATTCCCTGCTTTTTTCAAAGAAACAGGTCTAAAGGTCTAAATTGAATAATTAAAAATGTTTGAAAGATGTGTCCCTCATGAGACCAAAGTCCCCCCCTATTACACAGACTGTGTTTCTACATTGCAGTTAAAACCTCACAAAAATTAAAGGCATTTAAGTTTCACGCTGACCCTCTGTCCAGGAATGAGCTTTACACAAGATACATTCATCATTTAATTGCCATTAAAATAAGAGTTAATGCAGCTGGAGTTTGGAGTTCAACTCATGCATGCTACATTTCTTTCAATTACTCTTTCATCAGAAATATTATATTAATCTTGCATAATTAAAAGTCTGCATTACATCCTGGACTTTATGGAAATCTCAGCAATGCTAGGGAGGTAATGCAAGAATGATAGGAGAGCTCAGAACTGTGTTCCTGATTAGGCAGCTAATCAACATCCAGGTACTTCTTTCCTGGATTTACCAGCTAGAAAAGGTCATTCATTAGATACAGAGTTATTAAGTTTAGCCTTCATGTAGAACTCAGAAAAATGTAAGTGATTTTCCTGTGATTTTCTTCAAGGGTCATTTTCAACTCACAGTGTTTGCATCAAATACCTTTAAATTATATTTCACCCCAAATCTCACTGAATTTGGGATTGACACATCTGGATACCCTGTGTCCTCATTGCTGCAATGCAGAACTTTGGGGTCAGTGCCAGCCAGAGCAGTGGCTGTGACTGTGGCTACAGAAACTCCTGATCTCACTGGACAGCAAGGCCTGTGGAAAAGTTATAAGGAAGACAGCTGGAAATGAGTTTATCCTGAAAATCTGCAGCCAGTACCATCATGCTGGGTCCAGGGTTCTGCTTCTCCTCCCTGTCATGTACCCACACACACTGCTGGTCCCAGGAACTGCAGAAAAGAAGCACAGCTGAGAGAAAAGCTGGTCAGATGGAGTAAAATTTTAACTCTGCTTAGAAATTCAGAGCTGTGTTCTACCCAGCCCAGTGCACTGCTGAGTTATCGAATAAGGGATCTGCTAATAAATTCCTCTCCACAAGGGATATGAAGTATCTCACCAGGGGAGGGGGCATTTCCTAGGGTAGGGTTGCTAAAACAGACTAGATTATTATTTTTAAAAAACAGATATGAATTTTAGTTGGATACTTTGCCAAAGCAATGTCACCTTCATTTAACCAACAGGGAATAAATGTTTCCTTCTTTTTCCAGTTCTGTCAAAACCAAACAATTGCAGCTGCAGCCTGGACCTGTATTTTCTAATCTAATAAATTTAGCTGAATGGTTAAAAATATTCAGCAGGTGAAATGAGTAAGTTCAGTTTTCAAACAGGAGCATTGAACAAGCCTCCTGATTTTTCCTATTTATGCTGAAAATGAAAATGCATCAAACACAGCAGCGAGCCAACCTTTCAGCTGCTCAGGCAGGCAGAGCTCATCTTCCCCAGCAGCTCAGCTGAGTTTACCAGCAGTTTTAAATAAGTAGAACATGAGCATAAGTAGTCCAGACACATCCAGAGCTGTAGGTGTAGACTAATCCCAGCTTGAAATACTAAAATAATCATCTGAGGAAATTCTTTTTAAAGTAAGAATAAAAAAAAACCTGTGGGGAAAGTATTCTGCTTAGAAGCAAGAGAAAAGGAAAATGAAATGAGAAAATTGCCAGGTTTGGCTGTGTCGAGGTCAGCCTCTTACACAAGTACTAACTAGTGACATATCCAAATTAAGCATCTGGATAATGTAAGGCTTTAAGACATAGTCTGAAACACTCCAAACATCAATGGCCCTTTAAAGGGCTTTGTAAGTATTCACTGTGTTGTAAAAAAGCAAAAGAAACATCATCAAACCTTTAGGCACAAAAAATCTCCTCCCTTCATCTTTAGTATCACATCTAAAGCTGAACAGCAAGAAATTGAGTTGTTGTGGAGTGAGGAAATATCCAAGGACAGAGACAGTGAAAAGAAACAAACAGCCTGTGCTGTACAGGGATCACTGATGAGAGAAAGAAATACTTAAAGTGGTCATTTATTCAGTTCTAGTTTTCAGTCATAGGCAACTCCAGAACAATTCAGATGATAACTATCTGAAGTTCAATATTTATGTGACTTTAAGAGGTTGTTCAGGAAAGAAATACGAAATATTATATCTCACCAGTAAGTGTGGAGTGCTGTTGAGAAAATGAAAACATAAAAATGTTCATTTGAATTCACAACACTAAATGGTCTATCAAACCAATCTCTTTAAATGTCCATTTCGTGCCTACAGAATGACCATCAGGAACAATATTGCAGCTCTTAGGGAAGGAGCTGCATTTGCTGGAAACATCTTTCTCTTTTGCATTCCAAACACACATCTTCTAAACTGCCCTCTTTTTTCATGTCTGTACTTCAGGAACACGTTTGGATGGTTTAAAATGTGTGTAAAATGCCATTCCCCACCTAATTGACTCAATAAAAAGTAATGTCATTAAGTACATTTTAAATATGCTGATGCACAATTTGGGGGTATTTCTGTTTGTCCCTGTGCCTGGGTGTATAAACATCCTGTCTCCAATTATGGACATCCATATGGGCTCCTGGGCCATTTCAAGCCCCATTAACTTTAGGTGGGCTCCCAAAGCCAAGTGCAAATACATTGTAGGACTGACTAACCCTGCAGAGGAACCAGAAGAATGGACACAGCTCTGAGTGAAAGTGAGATCCAAATGGAATGAAATCCCTTAACCCCCAAACCATCCTTCCCTTACTGGAGTTTAATCAACCAAAGTCATTAAAGAGCCCAATAACAATGGCACTTTTCTCATCCAGGCATTTGAAAAAGCCTCTACATTTGCTATTTAGCAGTACCAATGATAATGGTAATATGGACCAAAGCATGTGTAACAGAGATAATAAGCATTAAGAGTAACAGTGGGTATTGCTGCTGTTATTGGGTTGGGGAGGTGACATTTCTGTCACAGGAACTCATTAAATATCAGTAATTACAAATACTTGGGTAGCATCATTTAGCTATTACTTTAAGTACCTACATAGTATGTGCTGTTAGACAAGAATGTACCCCAAATTAGAGTAGTGCAAAATAAACCCCACCCCAACAAACCATCTTGGACAGCAAAGCTCTCCACTCATCTTGGTAGTTTTTGAAATTTTAGCCAACACAGACATATTTTATATCTCAAAAATGGGAAAATTTATCTTGCAAACTGCCCTTCTCTTGCTAATAAACTGATTTTTTTTTTCAATTAAATACCACTGCTCTGAAAAGTAGAAAATTGCTGTAGAAAATGACAACAAAACCAAGAAGCAAACAAGAAGTAATAATTTTTAGCAAATTCTTCCATGGGAATGGTTCAGAGCTTCCTCTTTGGAACTCTGTGGAACAGGGATGAACTTTTTCTTGGTCCAAACTGAAATTCTACTGTAAAAACCATCCAGGAGTTGAGCCCTGAAAACCACATCCTACCTGATTGTCTAAAACTGAGCCAAGGAACTCCCAATAAAGGCACAAAACTGGGAATCTGCAGGTGACAAATGTGCCCTTGGAATGGAAAGAGCAACGGCCTGAAAGGTCTTCTCCATTTGAAACGTGCCAGGATTTGGCTCAGTCTGGTGCCAGGCAGGAGTTCCCTGCCCTCAGCCCCTTGATGTCCCTGCCCAAATCCCATCAACACCCAGAGATGCAGATGCTGCAGCTGCTTTGCACAATGACCTGGGTGAAGGATAACCCTGCAGCATCAACTGGGGCTGCCCAGACTTCAGTTCTAAACCACAGCCTAAGAGAAGTCAAAGCCTTTTGGTAATGGTTGAATAACAAAAACAGAATTTTCAAGGGGAAAGAAAAAAACATTTTCTCTATTGACCCTGTAGCTGCATTCCTTAAATTGGAAAAACATTATGGTGAGAGACAGCAGGCATCAAATAGGAAAAGTTTGGGGAAATTAATGAGAAATTAAATTCAAGGGTATCTCTAAGGCTCCTTTGCAATCGCAGCTCAGACATCTGTGTGAGACTCTGTTTTTCAACACACCCGAGGCCCTTCACCCTCAGTTTAACAAATTAATTCCAACATAGAGACCTCCAGCTTATTTAATTTCTCCACTCAGTATTTCCCCTCAGCCTCACACCTTGCTTTCTGTGCAGAATAGTGAAATACTTTACTTAGTTAAGTCCGAACCAACTTCAAGCTTTGCATCACTGGCCACGTGAACAAAAAGTGTCTTATCAAGGGCTGACAGTCACCCAAGATACAAAATTGGGGTCTCTTTCAACATCAAGTGTTTGAAGTGCAGTCTTTTTTAGCAAGGAATTTAAACTAAAATATTACTGACATGACTCTTGTGCTTTTGGTGGTTCTTTTAGTCCTTTCATTCCATACATATGAATCTGACTTGGTCTTTTATGTTGTTAGAATATAAAAGGAAATATGAAATGCAATTCTCACTCAATTATTATGCAATTAAACAAAATAGTTATTATAAAAATCAAAAGTCCAGAATTCAGATACTCTTTTAAATAACAACAATATAAGTAATTTGTAATTTATCTCCAGCTTAGTCTGCCAGCTGGAGTGGTTTTTTCTCTCTCTCATAAGGCCTGTGGCAGTTTTTGTTGCTGACTTTGTTATGGCAATATACACAAATTTGTTTTTATCTTAATCTTTTACTATTTAGCTTGGTTTATTTTCCCTTTATCTCCATCCCCTCCTCCTTATGGAATGTTGTAGTTGTTCTCTCACTAAAAACAATCAGGAGCCTTCCAGAGGGAGCTGTTTATAATTCTGGTGCTGTTGAGAGTAACTCTTTGGTGACATTAATTCTGAACAGAACTATTTGAGCTGTGTCAGTGGCAAACACGAGGTGGCTGGGACAGCACTAAGGGACAACATGGACAGCCCCAGATGAGCTGCATGACACGCTCTCTCTTTTCCCCACTTGTCCCCATCCTCAGGTAACCCATCTCCACAGTCCTTCTCCCTGACAAGGAACCCAACCTGTTTTTCTATCTGTTGTTTTCCCTCCATCTGAATTACTAAATTCTGAATTCTATCTGAACATTTTGGTCCTGTCTTGTCTCTAGAAATGGAGAGGAAAAGGTGACAGAGGACAAGATGCTACTACTTTAGGTCTCAGCTTAAATATGGTGCCTGCATTAATGTCAGGTGACATTGAACATTTGTTCCAGTATTTGTTATCCTGAATTACTATAACTTTGGAAAGTCCTCCACCTGTGCACTCTACATCTTTCCAGCAATTCCCAGTAGTGATTAGTCAGGTTAAGTACAAAATATGCAAAGATGCTCCTTTTTCCAATCAAATCTGTATTCACCACCTCTCAATTCCACCAACACTTCACTGTTTTGATATGGAAAACCAGCAATCTGCCCAGATACTTTGGCATCTTATACTTTCTATTTCTGGCTGACAAGAACTCCTAAATTTTTCTTGTTCCAAGTATATCTACCTTTCCAAAGGCTCCTGGGCAGCCCTGCAGTCTGTATCCCATTATCCCTCAATATACCGAACACAGTAGGGCATCCACAGAACAGGAGGAACTGCTGCTTTTTGCATGCATTACAGTTTTAATCAGCCTGCTCAATTCTGTGCTCAGATACTCCAGAAATCTGCCACATCTGACTTCTTTCATGATTTAGGAAGGAGCCACATATTCTGAGTATAGATAATAAGTGCACCATTTAAATGATAATACCAAGATGTTTTCTACAGGGGAGATATTCATGCAGGGCACTTCTCCCACGAACAGCTCTTTCACAGGGCTATCTATCCTCACACCAGATGTCAAATACAAAAAGAACTACTTTGGCATGAATAACAAAGTTCATTTGACTGAAGGATTTACCTTCCAGGAACAAGAGCCTCATAAAACATGAACACTGGGAGCAAAGTGAGCCACGTAAGGGTTTCTGCTGAAATTAAACCCATAACTTGCCACTAGAAATGGGACGTTTCATCTGTTCAATAAGCACTAAAGTTCTCTTTGTTTTTATGGCATCGTAATCTTTGATTACTCTGATAAATATTTGGACTATACAAAACATTGCAATGGAACTAATCACAGTTATAAAAAAACAACAACAGTGTGTGGAAATGAATTGGGAATGCAAAGATATCAGCAGAGTTTAGAGAAGTTCAAACACAGAGCCACATTATTTTAACTGGCTCCCAGTCTCTTCCTTTTATTCCATGTAGTCATTTACACCTGAGCACGATGGTTATGAAAGCTGCAATACTTGCTGGCTCTGCTCAGGTAACAGCTCCAGAGCTGGAATGCCAGCCATGGAATACCCTTTCAGGTGCCAGGGTTGTGTTCTGCCCACAGCTGAGATGCACAACATCTGCAGCCAACTCAAGTGCTTTCCCATACCTAGAACTGGCTTCATAACTCAAAGGAAGGGAAACAATCAGACTTCTTGGAGGGCTATACAAACCCACAGGAAAATAGGACCTTCCTAAAGTAAAAAGCCTTTCTCTACCTCACTGTATTCTGAGCAGCTGCATTAATGTAAATAAAGTTCAAGTGCAAGCCATGGCAGCTAAGAAAGTAATTGCAGTGGAGAAGTCAGGCCTGGTGGAGCAGCAGCAGCATTTATGACGTGCTAACAAGAACACACTGGGCTGCACATTTCCATCACTGCTGCAAGAGTGGCACACACTGTCAAAGACTTTGAACAAATCACTTCTTACAGCTCAAGTTTGCATTTGGCTCCAGCAAACTAAACCCAGAATAGCTCAACCAAAGCCAGTGCAGATATTTTAGATGTCACTGATTGAAAGAAGAGCATGAATCTGCATTTAGCATTCATACAGTCCTTTTCATCTTCAAAGAGCATCACAAACATTAGCTAGCACCAGCTCTCTCACAACGACCTTCATCCTAACCTTTTGGGATAAAGGCAGTACACAATAAGAAAAATAAAAAATGGACAAGATGTCTAATCAGGAACACACCAAGCCTCAGATGTGTAAAGGATCTCCCTCCTGGAGAGCATTAGGCCTTTCCCCACAGCTCAGGTATTGAATCACCACACAATGGATTTTAGTAACATGAGATGATGATAATAGTCCCTGAATAACAGATTTACTATTATAGGAAACAGTGATTCTTTTTGAATAGATAAGGAAATTAAAAAATAATACTGCATCAAAACCTTTGCTGGCAGCTGACACAGCACAAGCCAGGGGCACACCCAGGTTGGATGCTGACATTCCCTGGCTTTGTATTCCTACTACTCTTGAGTCATTCTGGGATTATTCCTTTTCTACTTCTTCCAATTCAAGTCAGGAATTTTGTCAATCTCTTTTAAAAACCTTTCTCAGAAGCAGCAGAAGCTTCTCTTACCTGTCACTTTTCCCTGCCCTCCACCCCAGGCTGGCAGTTTGCTATTTGGTTCCAAGGCCAGCATCTCCAATAAGTTGCTCCCGTTGCAATCACTTGCCCACTTAGTGCAGAGCACTCGATTGGAGCAGACAGTGCTCCCCTCCCTGCTGCCCCAGAACAGCTCTTGTTACATGAACACCTTTAATCTCCTGTTGCTGGGCTGGAATTGCCTTCAAGTGGGGAGAGATGAAAGCAACCGTCTCACAAATCTGCTCCTCCAGCTGGTACTTCTCAGTTTATCATATGCTAGCTCTAATTCTCTTTGATTCTTCTTAAAATTATTGCTTCTATTTCTCAATTTGACAATCAGGCTTTCATTGCTATTTTTTCCCTGTGAAAAACCCCATCCCCCCACCTTTCTCACAGCAATTCCTTCAGGGAAAAAGAACCCAAACTTACTGCATTATGATATCAGTGCAGGAATTTAACTTCTCCCTTGGTAGTTTTTCTTATGGAAAGCACAAACCAGCAGAGAAACAACATTTTGTTACTTACAGAATAAACTGAGGAGTGAAAGGAGCACGAGGGTCAGGCTGATGTGAAGGGCATCACTTGCACTGCAGTCCATTTTGGATTTCTTGCAGGTACACACTTGTAATTTCAGTTCTGTGTTGTTAGTCAGAGGTGGTTTTCCAGAATCTGTCACTGAGATTGGGATGTTGTAGTTGGCCTTTTTTAGGTTTTGAAGCAGGGTGACCTGGGCATGAGTACCTGCAAAGGAGGAGGAGAGAATTAGCCAGATGGTGCTTGTATGAAAGGGAAGGGGAGTCTGTAAACAATATCAGACCTGCCAAAGTCAGGCATGGAAATTAAGAAGAAAATGAGAACACTCTAAGAAAAAGGGAAAAGAATTGAATTGGAGGTAAGAAGGAACAGTATGGAAATTCTTTCTTGGGCTGAAAGCTAATTGGAAATTTAATCCAAACCCCACCAAAAGAAAAGATTTCTAAGAGTCCCTTTTGTTTAAATGCTTCATTTGGTCTGCAAATTACTGGCAGAAGTTGCCTGTGAAAGCTAATACACTAATGAAATGCTAAGGCATGTCACCCTTAAAGCAAGAAAAGGGAAAAATATATTTACTTGCCAAAGGAGGAGCCTTTCTTGCAAGGAAATACAGGCAAAGCTGCTGAAACAGTCCCCCAATTTACCCCAAAGTGGTGAAGGGAAGTAAAGCCCCTTCAAATCCAGAGATCTGCTCCACCTGAGCAGCAGAGGGCCTTGGTACCCAGGTGAGAGGCTAACTCACCCAGGTGAGGGGGCTAACTCCCTCAGGGGTGGGGCAGAGGGGTGGTTTGGCGTTTGGAGAACTGCAGGACAAAACAAAAAAGGGTTCCTCCACTTTGTCCTGCAGGCAGGTGCAGACATCACACCCATCTCTAGTTTTTTGTAAGAGTGTGAAATTGGAGAGTGGCAGAGATAAAGAATACATTCTAGAAAAGAAATAGGAATAATCTACATTAAAAACAAATGTACTTTGTGCCCACAATTTGCCATACAAACCTTCTGCCCTTGCAGAGCATGTGCTGTGATCCTCTTGCAAATGATGCAAGGTCCCAGTGCATTGGGGTATTTTATTTTTGGAAGTTTTTCAGTTATATTGTTAAAGCCCATGCAAAACATTCATGCTGTCCTACAGCAAAGCCTTGTGCACTTCATGCAAACAAACCCCATACCGTGAAATATCTTTACAAAACTCTAAGTCATTGGGAGCCTCTCTTTAACGCAAAACTAACAGGAAAAAGGTCAGTCAACACATTAAGAGGAGGGAAAACATTCAGATTCCAGAATTAGTGCAATCCCAGCCTGGTGTGAAGCAGCAGCAATGGGTCCATCCTGCAGGACTTGGATACAAAACTGCCCCTGAATTCACACAGGGCCTCAGGATGAGGACAGTGGCACGTGGAGCTGGCAGGACTAAATACCCCATAACAAAAGGAATGGACTTACTGTTAAGCTTGTTGATTCTCCACAATTTTTCTGGGCCTGACTGCTTGCTCAGTTCGAATTTGAATGGGTCTGTGTTGGGATGAAGGTCTTTGTCTGATGCTCCAAGTATTACTACCCTGAGATCTTTTGCATCATCACAAACTTTGGCCAGGGTTGGGTAAAGGGATGGGACGTTGTCATTGACATCCTCCAAGGTGATGTGTAAAGTGCCTGTCCCCGTGGCAGGAGGGTTACCTATTGAAAAAGGCAAATCTCTTTATTAAAACATACTGCTCTCAGAAACTCTTACTCTTCTTTGCACCTGCATGCTTGCAAAGGAAATAATTTTTATAGCTCTTACCTCTTTTACATGAAAATTAATGCTTAAAAAAACCTGATGAGTCCCTCTTGTAAATTCATTGCTGTATTGTCAGAATGTAGCCTGTCTGATTCTTTACAGTATGGAAAGTTATTCTATGGAAACCTCTGGGAGAGGAATATTTTGAAGTTAAAGTGAGATTAGGACACGAATAGATATCTGGAACAGAATCTGTTCATCAGCACACACTGAGAGAAACATAGTGGGAACCATCTCCTAGATAGCACATATTGAAAGAGCCAAGAATAAGCCAAGGAAGAGGGGAAAAGCCAGCAGAGAGGAATTGCTTTGCACGGTGGGTGCCCAGCAGCAGAGAGGACCAGCTCCTTGGCCTTAGGGCCACGCTTAGCTGTGTCAGCACAAGTGAAACCTGTCAGGGTGCAGCTCTGGGAGCTCGGGATGGTTCATTAACCCAGAGCCATCCTGTGAGAGCAGCAGAGCCTGAGCTGCCTCAGCCCTGACCTGGGAGCTCCTCTGGGGTGTGCCCACCGTGGCACCGCTGCAGGACTCCGTGCCAGGGCTGCGAGTGACAAACCAGCCGTGGCACTGGCACTGTGTGAAGGTGCCCCTGGGACCAGCACCTCATCTGCAGGGGCACAGCAGAGCTGGCAGCTGGGATAACTCCAGGCACTGCAGCTGGGCCATGGCTCTTTCAGTCTAAAGCTCAACAGCTCGTTTCAGCTCCCTTTGTCACCCTTTTTAATCATCTCAAAGCTTTCTAAATGCACTAGATGTGATGTCCTTCACTGCACCCTGCACTTCACAGTGTCTCCTTTGAAAGGCTGCACTCGAGGCTTGTTTCTCATCCTCTCTTCCCTGGTTTGGTCCACAAGAGCTGTGATCTCTGCACTCCCCTTGGCTACAAACCCTTGGCAGGTGGGAAGGATTCCAGAGGGTGCACTTAACCTGTAAAGCGCCAGAGCAGCGTGCCAGGTGTGCCAGTTCAGCCCTGGCAGAGGCTTCACTTCAGCATAATGACCATGCCCAGGGCAGCCCAATAAACTGGGGAGTCACTGCTGTGCTGGGAGAGCATCCCAAGAGAGAGGTAAATACCCTGTGGTCTGGATCTGATAAACTACTGACTGAGCAGAAAGCAATTAGTCCTTCAATAACAAATGTTACTAATGGTGACACTTCATCTGTTTCATGCACACATAAATGCATCACAAAGGCAGAATGTTCAGAGTGCTGCAGCTTCGCCCTCCCTTCTCATCTCGCACTTTGTCATCAGAAGGGTTAGGGTTGAGTTCTTTTTAATGAAAAAGAAACTATTTTTCACTTTTTATTGGACTAATTGAATTTGCAGAAAGACTCCAATACATTTTTTGTTCTTGATATATTATTAAGTAAAGTCATACGGCAGAATGGATGAAAAGACAGTTGAGTATTTGAAATATGATCATAAAAGCCAGCCTTTCATGCACTTAATTAAACTGCTGTCTTTAATTTTGAATGCATTATTTCCACACTGGACTGATAATGTCTTATGCACTGCCCTTCTTATCTTTCTCTGAAGTCAGTAATATTAAAATCTGCCTTTTGAAATTAAGAAGCCAACAGCACTCTGGATGTCCTGTTATTCTGTCACACGCATGCCCTGCCATGGAAATGTCTCTCTTTGCACAGCTTATGGGCCCAGGCAAATATTGCACACAAACAGAGGGAAAGGAAATTGCTTTTGTTCATTTCACTGACTTATTCTCTGGTTGGTTTATTTTTCACGATTTAAACAAACTCTTTCTGTAATTTATGAAAACCTCCAAAAGAAAAATAAGCAAATGTCAAGGTCATATACTGCAGCTTGTTAACACTCGTGTCATAAAAATATAACCAAAAATGAACCAAGGAGAAATGGTCCCAACATATCCACTGGGAATATAGGACTTTCATAAATTTGACAGTATTATGCCATAGAAATAATTCAAAAGTCCCATGATCTCCAGACAGCTTTGGTTCTGAAATGAGAGATACCCATAGCATATCTTAATTCCAAAGTAAAACTTCTTTTCATTTGTCTTGTAAAGCCTTGCAGCTGAAAGCAGAATTAATGTGCAAACCAAGACATAAAGGGCTCTGTCCAACAACCCTTGGGAGCAGCTTTTTGAACAAGCTCAGCTCCCACTTGTGTCACTGAAAGGATTGTCCTTCCCTCCTGAGGCTGAACACTTGAAACCTTTGGGTGTCTTTGGAGCCATTTGGGGCAGAGATAATCCCAACCTCCTGCTAAGGCTCCCACGAGTGGCCTGGCTGGGAATAGACTGGGGCAAACCCCAGATTTTTTTCTATTAGAAATGTTTTTCTAAATATTTTTATTTTAATATTTAAAGGATCTTATAAACTAAACAAAATTGGAATAGTAATATTAATCCAGGTAAAAAAAAAAGTCATTTAATTTGTGAAAACCAACAGGAAATCCTCAGGAAACATTTTCCCTTCTAGTTTGATTTTTTCCGAGTTTTGAGACCAAACGTGACTTGATCTAAAATGGAACAAGTTGCCCAAGGGACAATAAGGATTATCAAGGACAAAAAAGTACATTTGCACACGCTGTGTGAAAATGGACTTTAAATGAACCAGGTGAAAGTCAGTTTACTGGTCAATAACATAAATTATTTAGTGGCACAGCTAAGGAACACAGCATTGATAATCAATCAATTAATCAATGAAGAAAAATGTCAGACACCCAAGTCAAAAAGTGTTAAAACCAGAAGGCACTGAGACTATATCTTTTCACTTATATTTAGGAAGTTTCCCTGATGGTATCTAAAGCCAAACACAGAAAATCTTGCCTAGTTGCAAACCCAACAGTTTATATCATGGTCATTAAAGCAAAGGAATATTTATGTCAATGCCTTTACATGACAAAATTTAATTAGAAGCAAATATGAAAAAAAGGCATTTAATTTGAACTATTATACTTTCTGTTCTGTTTTATATTTAAGAACATCAGAAATGTTGGATTCTGGCAGTAGTTACCCAATTCCCAAAGAGGAAAAGCTGACCATTCCAGAGAATCCAGGTGCCCCAGTATTGCTGGAAGCCAGGAGAGCTTTTAGGAAGAATGGAGGATGAACTGTCCCTTTTCACATGCTCATTATGAAAGGTAAAAAGACTTCTCTGCTCATTTCTTCTGATTAAATTAAGCTTCCAGCACCATCAAATGAATCCATATTATCTATGTCCTTCTATGCTGTGGTGCAGAAATTACAAGGCCGTTTAATTCCTAGAGCCATCAATAGGGTACCCATTGCCAAGCTCAGAGAGTGGAAACTCATTTATTCTACATTTTACCAGAATATTTCTGGTTTCCCATTTAGCAGCACTCGCACCATCCCTTATGTGACCCAGAAAGCTCAATTCCAACAATTTTTTCTCCCACTTCTACCTTTTTTTTGGAAAAGACCCCTGGGATCATCGAGTCCAACCTGTGCTCGATGCCCACCTTGTGCCCAGCCCAGAGCACTCAGTGCCACATCCACTCATTCCTTGGGCACCTCCAGGGCTGGGCACCCCAAACCTCCCTGGGCAGCCCCTGCCAGTGCCTGACCACCCTTTTCATGGAGAAATCCCTCCTGCTGTCCACCCTGCCCTGCCCTGGCACAGCCTGAGCCCACGTCTTCTTGTCCTGTCACTGTTTCCCTGGGAGAAGAGCCCAGTGCCCACCTGGCTAAACCTCCTGTCAGAGATTTGTACAGACAAACCAGGTGCCCTTGAGCCTCCTTTTCCCCAGGCTGAGCCCCCCCAGTTTGCTCAGCTGCCTCCCTTGTGACCTACATGCTACACCTCCAATTTGGGCTGTGAGAAACAGGGCTTCATGCCTTCTAACGGTGCTGCTCTGAAACCCTGAACACAAATTGCTGTCTCGTCCCTCGTGTTGTTTCTCCCCCCCTCCATATGCTGTTTTTCTACTCCGAAAAGATGTGCAGACTCACTGATTTGGCAGCAGGCCCCTCTCTGCAGGCATAAATCCCATTCAGACAGGCATATTCCATTACTTTCTGTGTTCAGGCTGAACTCTATTAATGGTTCAGCCAAAGCAAATGGAAGCAGGAGAGTGGGAAGACACTGAGATTTGGGGTTGCTGCTCAAACCTGCTCTCATCAATGCCATATGCTGACATTTTCATCCCCAATTTCCTTGGAGTTGAAATTCCCTGTGCATTTTCTGGATGCATTGGCATACAGATATTTTTTTTAAAGTATAAAATAAATAGCCTTTAAAAGTTACAATCCTTCATTCATTCCCTCAGATAATATATGCAGATCCTATTTTTGAGTAATTACATTTCCAAAGAGCACAGCTCTTTCAGCATATCAAATTGCCACTGACATGTGCCATCCGTCTTAAATACTGTTTTCAACATTCTAATTTCTTTTTCTAATCATGAGTCCGTGATGACAAATTAAAACAATATTTTGTGTGCAATTCCTATTTTACTGGAATTTAAAATGGCAAGAAAAGGATGAGTCTTCAATTTATTTTCTCTTCTCAATTAATACAGCAATTAAGATAAGTGGTATAAAACTGGCTTAATTGGGTTGCCATGGTAACTAATTGCCTGATTTCTTCAAAAATAGCATGTTTTAGGTGGAATCAATCTATGGTAATTTAATTATGTACATCATGAAGTGAGAAGACAGGTTAGATACATGTAAGGAAGGGTTCTAATTGCAAATTGCAACACATCCCTTTGTTGCTCCAGGCTTTGCCAGGTGTGTGTTACTGTTCAGCACACAGAGAACACAAGGACAATTTTCCTTTTAATGATGGGTAGGATCGAGACCTGCACAATAAATGAGATTTGGGTGTAGTTCAGCTGGTCCTTGGAAACACCATTTCTCCCTGGCTTTGGGTGGCAGGAGGAAAGTGAAATCCAACTCCAGTTTGCATTTCACCCAGTCAGTGAGATCAGTGTGTCATGGTTTGTCCCCAAGTGACACACATGACCAGCACAGGTGCCTTTGCTGTGCATCAGGGAAAGAAATGGAACTGGTTTTGGTTCTAAAGAGCCAGAAAAAGCTGCCCAATGGGGATATCAACTGGGGCATCCTGCCCATCCACAAAAGGAATGATTACTGCATAAATAAGGTGAATCTGGGGGTATTTCATTATTCATGCCTCCTAAAGGAAAGGGAGAAACCAATTTGAGCTTTTTAAGATTTCATACATTTCCCAGGTATTTTTAGCTTCACCTCCAGACATGTTTTATTCCTTCCTTCCTTGTCCTAAAGGAAACTCAAACTCCCAGAATACACAGGGATAAAGACCTTTCCTGGAGGTTTTTTATCATGACTGACCTTATGAGAAAAAACTCCAGCTATTCTGCTTTATGACAGTCATCCCAAATACTCCAGTGTGCAGCGGGAGCTGCAGGATGGCACCCCAGCATGGGCATGCAGCAAATTTGGGAGGTGTGCTCCACACAGACCTCCCCAGCTCCCAGGCTCTGCTAGCTGCACTTCACATAGGTGTGTTCTGCAGAGAAATTGCCAATAATTGCACTGCGAGCTTGTGACTCTGCACTGGGGTTAGTGATTAGAGTGCTAAATTCAGGAAATAAAATGATCACTATTGTTGGCACTTTTGCTAATTGAATGAAACCTCTGATGTCTCAAGTTTGCATAAACCTGACTTTGTCCCATTATCAGCTCATTCTCAGATTAAACACAGTTCATGACACTTTAATGTGTTAACTCTGCTTCATGATATTTCCTACCAGTGTTTAATTTCTTCTTTAATAGACCAGAGACTCTGTGTCCACACAGGTCTTTAATAAAAAGTTTTCAAGTTCTAAAGACACTACCTTGACCTTTTACTGAAATCAAACGGACAGAGAAAATTAGGATAGTCATTCCAAAAAGTCGTTTTTAAAGAGTAATTCACCCCCATAAATGGTCAAAATTTATTATCTATAAAATTAACACTGTTCCCATCAAATTTCCTCTTACAGATTGCTTCAAGTGTGTTTGGGAAGGTACAGGAACTATTTAGATCAGAAATAATATAATTCATACTTAACTACCTTTACCTGCAGTTAATTTGATAATGCTGAGAAATAATACCATAAAGGTCAAAAAGAATCTCATAAAGAACTCAGTTATTTCCTGCAGTGGAATGACTCCTTTTTCCAAGACCCAGTCATGGTTATTTGTCCTACTGGCACAGTTCTGTGATTTACCAAAACCAGATAAAGATGGGATGGATTTATATAAAGAACTACCAAGCACAAAACTCCTGCTTGGACTTCTGACAGGAACCTCCAACATTTTACAAATAAAAGAGATGTCCTGACATTTGTCCCCTGCACTGAAGTGTAAAAACAAGGAGCCAGTGCTGCTGGAGCTGATGACAGATGCTCTGTTGGAATTGGTAAAGGGTCTGAGAAAAGTCTCAGTGTGAGGTTTGTTTTCAGCTGTCTCCACTCTCCACCAGAGAGAGCACAGGAATGGAAGTCATTTTAAACAGAGGTGAACATGGGATATGATGGCACAACAGCATCTTTTGTGTAACTATATATTTGTACATAAATGCTATATGCTATGAACCCCAAATAATAATCATAATAGAGTTTATTTAGTGTTCTAGCATATGCCTGAGGTCCTTTAGCAATGCCTAAGGTTCAAGGCTTCCCTTGATTTTGGATTTGGTCACTCCAAGCCCTGCCAGAGAGCAGCTCTCACAGTGCCAGCTCTGCTCAGGCTGTACTGGGCACCAGTTCCCATACTGGGCTGGGCCAGGGGCACCACCTGAGCTCTCAGCACTGCCCAGGGAAGCAAAGGACAGGCTGTGACAGCTCAGACTTTCTCAGTGCATCTCAGATTTGACTCAGAGATCACATGAGAGGCCAAAGGAAAGAATAACCTCCACTGAATGCTGTTGAGAAAACCATTTCTGCTTAAATATGGATTTTTTCCCCTCTCCTCCCTTTTCACCCTAAGTCTCTTAGTCCAAGGCAAATGATTTGCTCTTTTGAAAACACTTCTACATTTTCACTTTATTATTCTATTTCTTATGGCAATTCTTAATCCTGCCTTTGGTTGCCCTCTCAGTTAAAGTCCTCACCATACTCACTGGTCTTAGACAGGCTCCCTTATTAACCTGAAGGAGGGGATTTGCAGTCTGTGGACAGTGCTTTAAAAGGAACACACAGAGTTATGTCCAATCGGATTTTTTTTCTCCTTTTTAAGTTAACATAACCTCCTTTTAAAGCCCTGAAATAATTCTGTATTCATTTCATATCAATCTACATAATTTGGCTTCTCATCTAAGGTCCCGTTTCTTTTCAAGGTGGACATTAGCTCTGATGGGTGGAGAACTGGAGTGGGTTTCACAGCAGTGCCAGCAGCACCAGCAGTGGCCTGGAAATGCCTGAAAATAAGTTGGGAACACTTTGCAGGGACTTTGCCAGTCCCAGATGTCCCTGCAGGGGACAAGGCAGGAGACCTGTCTCTGAGTTGAATGTGTTTGGTAATTAATGCAGAGGTGCTAACAAACCCCAGGGTTCATGTCAGCCAGCTAAGCTGAGCTGGTTTGTGGCTGGGCTGCACACCCTGGAGGAGGGCAGAGCTTGGGAATGGTCATTATTACACCTTAGCAGGACCCTTCCAAGTGCCCACGTGGGTTCCAGTGCCTGCATTCAGGGTCACTAATGCTGGGGCTGATGAACTGCACTAATTGGACTGCACAGGTCCCCACAAACACAGCTCCAGCTGGCTCAGCACCCCAAGGAGCAGCATTCCTTTTCCCTCGTGCTCTGCTCTTCAGCTCACACACACCTTCCCCTTCTCCCGTGTTCCCAGAGTGGCAAAACCTCTGGGAATTAGGAGGGGTCACCCATCGGGGGGTTCTGGGCTCAAATAGCTGAGCACCACATCACTGCCCTCAGAACAACATAAAGGGCTTGCCCCCAGCCCACCTCACCCAGGCTGGTTCCACAGTCAGGAACATTCAGCTTCTTCTTCCACTACTCTCCTTGATGGCATCTGACTCCCCCTTTAAAACATGGCTTTGTCCTTCTGCAACCCCTCAGTAATATCATCCCAAACTTTTATTTTTGTTGGGAGATGATATTTCCCACTGGACCAGATTTTAAGATGCATTTTTAAAAAAAAATCTCTATCCAGTAGCAAGTAAATGACAGAAATATGTTTAGTGCTACATTTTTCCATGGGAGTTTCCTAAGGAAAATATGTTTATTAATATATAAGTAAATCATCATCTCAGCAGAATTTTTTTTCTCTTATACTTGAGGCCATATTTTCCTTCTCCTGTCAGGCCCTGCAAATGTTCCCTGCATCATGTGGTTACAAAAATGTAGAATTACTCTCCAAAAAAGAACATTTTACAATTCATCACCAGGGCTAAACCAGCTGCAGCTGTGAAAAAGCCTTAGCATATTAGCTGTTATATTACAGGCAAATCTTTTATTTATTTTGTGCCTTTAGGTCTGGAGATTCGGAATGTTCAGGATTTTCTTTCTTTCTCTACTCCAAAGTCCCTTGCTGAATTTTCCCTAGATAGCTTAATTTTGATTCTATCTGGCAGAAGGAACTTTCAGACACAAAATGTGTAAAAATTGTTGCATTTTAACAAGGGGTTTTACTTATGTTTTTATTGTCATTATCATTGTATTGAACAGACTAAAATCCATCATATCAGGCATGAGTTGTTATTGGTATTTCTGTGCCTTAGGCTTTCTGACTGCTCAAATATTGTGAGGAAATTAACTCTGATAAAGATGATTTATTCCTTTCCAAGAATGTTGCTGGACTATTTGCACTCAGCATTAAGACCTCATGTAGGAATAAACGTGGAAACTTAAATTAAACCTGCTGAAGTTTGTGTGTGCAGCTTTCAGAACAGAAAATGTCAAGCAAGGGGGGGAATTATTCTTTATAATAATAGATTAATAATCTTATCCCCACTGGTTACTCACCACTGTCTATGGCCAGGAAGAGGGCAGTGTACACGTTATCCTGCACGAAGGGGGACTCCCTGTCCAGGACTGCAGTGGTGCCAATGGTGCCATTGGTGGGGTTGATCTCCAGCCAGCCTGCTGGGTCCTTGTGCACTGAGTACCTAAAGAAAGGACAGCAGCTCTTAAATTACACACCAAAACACAAAACAGTGACATTGCTCCAAGGCAGTTTGTCTTTGCACTCGCTGGCTTTCATGGGTGGTCTCTTAATAGCTCAAAAATGCAATTTATACCCTGTGCCTTCCCTTAGAGATGGTGCATTATTGTTAAACTTAGCTGACAGAAGAAGAGAGAGAGGGAAGGTTTAGACAATTCCTTTGCATAGATATGTCCCTGGTACAGAAATCAATATTTAAAACATCATATGGCACCTGAGGCCCTGAACATTTTCAATGGGCCTCTGCATCCACACTGGTATGTCCAGACTTCAGGAATCCTCTCACAGTCCTCCTTTGTCCGGCTGGACTAGTAGTTATATTTTTAATTCACATTTTGAGCATTTTTAATTTTTTTTCCCCCTACAACTATTTATTTTGGGTGAGGCTGGAAATGTACTAAACTGTGGGGAATGGCATCACAAAGAGAGCTGGGCAATGAACTCCCCAGGTCCAACAGGAGGTGGTGGCACCCACACCCTGTGTGCCCACTTGTCCTGCAGGGTGGCATCTGCACTTTCCTCCTTCTGCAATTAAAGTCAATCACACACGTGTTGCCTGGATCAGGATTTGGAAATGCTGGCTCCAAGATCCACCAAAACAAAATTCCCTTAAGTGGCCCAAATATTCAGCCCCTGAAAGTGGCAATGTTTAGGGAGACTGTGCAGTTCACACACCAAGAACTTCCTGACTTGACTGAAGCAATAAATGCAAGAGTGTTCATGATTAGGGCTTAATTCTATACTCAGTTAAATATATTAAGTAATACAACAGCACTGAGCTGAATTAAGTGGTACCAATTCCCCCTCCAATTAAATGTGTTAACATTTTAAACCAAAACTCCAATCATATAATCAATACTTAGGACAATAACCTGCTTATCTTTTTTTGTAGTGCATTGTTAGAGGTCCTAAACAGCCATACAACCTTCCATAGACAATTTCAATTCCAAGCAATTGGCCTGGAACCTGTTCTTATTTAAGGAGTGTGTGCCCAGGCAGTGCCTCGTGGTGGCACCCACTGAGAGGTGTCCTGGGTGGCAATGCTGCCAAAAAATGTGTCAGACATTCATCAATACCCCAGCCTTATCTCCAGTAAAAATGAGTGCCTGGAATAGCAACAGTGCAGACCATTATTTCATTTCACTTCTTTTGTTTCTTTTTTTATTGTTGTTTTTATAACTTTGCAACAAAGGTATGCCCAAAAATATGAAAGGAGGGCAGCCTAAACAATTCCTAGTCTATTGTAAACCAGCAAATTCTCAATTAACCCCGAAACAATTTCAGAAGATTCAACACTTCTAAAGTAATGAGAATGTAAAATGGATTGTATTATCTTCCCTGATTGCTCTACAAAGCTCTGTTGGCTGTGCAAATAAAAACCTGAATTGTATAACCTGTGATTTGGCACAGGATATTGTAAAAGTAGTACTTTGTCTTTCCCACCACATTTTTAACTTATTGTAGGAGCATATTGCAGTACAGTTAAGATGATTGTTCTTTGTTCCATTTTTGAGGACTCTGCTAGCAAAAGGCTTAGAATAGACCCATTACAGAAAAACACTATAAAAATAGAAGTATAGAATACAAAGATTGACTTCCCAATTTTGACTTCAGTGGCATCTGCTGATTGCACAGCAGATTTGAAAATCAGACTATTTTTTTAGGTGGTTAAACATGAACTTACCTGCCTGGATGTCCCTGCTCAGTTTTCTCAGTCCTAAGAACACGGATACATCTCTACAGATGTGTATTACAGACCTGTGCTCTCTGGTCTGCCAATTACTGGTTATTTTTGTCTTACTCTACATTGCAGTAGTGAAATTGAATGCTGCTTGTGGACTTTATTTTATTGGGGGGTTTTGCTTTGGTTGGTTTTGGATTTTTTGTTTTTTTGTTTTGTTTTTGTTTGGTTGGGGGTTTTGTTTGTTTGTTTGGGTTTGTTTTGTTTGTTTATTTTTAAATGCTAAACCATGCCCACAACTTACAGTTCCCAAGGGCTTGGATGGCAACAGGGTATGGGTAAGAGGGTGTAGCATGTTTTGACTGTGACCTCCTTGCACTGGGTGATGTCCTTGCATTGTCTCTAAGCCAGATATTGCAAAGAAAGCAGCAAACCCAATTCCCTTAGACTGGAAATCATCGGCTGCAACATTTAAATATACACCTTAAATACAGACCTACCAAGAGATGCAGGAAGGTTATAGATGCAAGAGAATGCAAATAAAAATATGCACTTGGTCTGTTTGGTGCAGAACCAAAATAAAGTGACAAATATCTGGAACTGATTTAAAATTTGCAAATGGCATCTCCTGTTTCTCTAGAAGAGGACAACAATTCAGAGAGCAGCTCCTGGGTTGCTCACAGTGCTGGTGGCTGCAGCTTCATTAGCAGAATGATCGTGGTCAGAGCCACAGCCTTGCAGCAGTCCCAGAAAGGCTTTCCCAGGCCCAGAGCAATACCCAGGGTGGCACAGGAGAGCAGGGGTTGGTGATGCCAGACTCTCCTCATGTCGAGTCAGAGGGTCTTGGCTCTTGTGCTTTGCCAGAAAGGGAAGGAAGGCAAAGCCAAGCAGTGCCAAACCTGTGCTGAGTGGCACCCCGAGCCAGGCTGGGGGGCAGCAGTGCCCCCAGGCCAGGGCAGCACTTTGGGCAGCTCTGGCAGGGTGCTCTGGCCATGTGAAACCCCTGCAGCCACCAAGGTGCCACCAGGCTGGACTGGTGAGCCAGGCTAGGACTCAGGGGTTGCACTTCGAGTCCTGGCTCTGTCACAATGGAGTTAGGGAAGTCTTTAATTCATGCTGCATCCTCAACTCATCTTTAAAATGGTGGGGATGTATTTCGGCCTTGAAAAGCTGTTAAAAGGATAAAATCTGTAAATCATTGCAAAAGGCCTGAGAACACACAGCAATGAGAGACATCAAAAGTACTGAGATAGACAGAGGAGAAAAGAACATTTGAATGGCTTTCGAAAGATGCAGCAAGATATTTACTAGCATTTTCTGTCTAAATTCTCATATCTAAATTGCCTATCTCCTTTAAACTATGTTTAAAAACAGATTTAAACCCATATGAGTAAAAAATATATGTTCTTTGTAACACACGTATTTGTGTGTTTACTTCCAGGTCCTGGGCAAATCTGAAATTGTCAACCCTCCGTGGCAGGGGAGTTGGAATGAATCTTTAAGGTCCCCTCCAGCCCCAAACATTCTCTGATACTCTGATAAGATATGAAAGGAACCACTTTCATACTACTTCAGTCTGACTGGCAGGAGTCAGTATCACAAATAGAACTTGTCCATGCACTAGATATCCAACTCATACTTGCTCCCTTTAGGGATCCTGGTCCCACTGACATAAACTGTCAGTTGACCAGAGCCAGTATTTCACCTAAGCAGAGCTACTATAGCCTTTGGAAAGAAAAACCCTCACATTATCCAGATTCATGGTTCCTTGCTCCTTCTGGGCCTGGGACATGTGATTGCAGCACCTGAAATGCTTCCCTGAGCTCTTCAAGTAAAATGATAGTGGAGAAGGTAACTTTGCACGTCTGTGCCTGTGAGCTCAGCATGTGAACACCCTTTGGCCTCTGTATGAAAAAAGCACTAAATACAGACATTCTGTAATCTTTAAATCCAGCCAATATGAGTTTCATCTCACTACATCAAGTCCAGCTGAAAAATCAAGGGTAACTGCCTCTGGGAAAAGCTTCACAGGTAACTGGCAGAGACCAGGGCAGCAATTACAGCATGAACATACACATTGGAGAAGACAAAAAACTCCCCAAATATAAGTGCAACATTAAAAATCTGCATTCAAACTGCATTGTGCTTTATGGAGGGATGACATAATGTAGAGCTTTAGAGCTCCCATGGAGCTGCCTGTTCTCCACTGTGCTCTCATTACCTTTGCCTGCACTAATTATGGCAGCATATGGCAGCAGGCTGAGCAGAGAGGGAACCTTATTGCAGCACAGCCATTCTCCAGCTGAAACACCCTCCACATCATTAACGATGACACACAGCATTTTTCTGCTGTTTGCCTATATGATAACAAAGGTATTCCTGCTCCCATGCTGGTTTAGGTGACAAGATTTGGGGAGAGCAACCTGCCTCTCCTATGTGTGCATTCCCAGCCTTGCACAGCTGGGTCTGTAATTGCCATCCCATGTGCAAAAGGAAAACAATAACAGCAATTCCCTAATGTATATTACAGCTAATGCTCTGTAACTATATAGACATCTGATTTGGTAAAGATATTTTTATCTTTACTGACCTTTACTGCAGAGTTACTTTTATCTGCAACTTCCAAGATTTGTTTGTTTGTTTATTTTTAAATGTTTGTGGCATTAAAGCCATTGGAAGAATGCTGTTGGAGCACTTGTGTGTTTTCACTTTCCAAGGCCAGGCTGGATCAAGCCCTAAGCATCATGGTCTAGGGAGTGGCTGGGGTTGGAACAAGATGATCTTTAAGGGCTCTTCCAACCCAAACCATTCTAGTATTCTATGGTTCACTTTTTTCAGATGTTGAAAACCAATGTGGCTTCATAAAATGCATTAATTTTGAGGTGCAAGTGAATATACAGGTTTGCATTCCATTTTACACCCAGATATAAAGCTACTGCATAAAACCTGCTGCTGCAGCCCCTAAACACAGTGTTGTACAGGTCAGCAATCTATCAGCCATGCTCCTTATGTTTAGTGGGACAAGATATGTCTTAAAACCAGAAGGCAGGCATTGTTAGGAATAACTGAACTCAACACATTATCAAAACATTCTGGCAATGAAATAGAGAGGTTGCCTGGAAGGCTCATGTTTACCTTATCACAGTGGTTCTAAGTACCCTCCTAGGAAGCAGCTATTTTCATACCTTTCCTCATGTACTGTCCTGTTTGGACACCCAAATACACCCTTATTTCTTTATGCCCCTCAAAGAACTCCACAATTTCTCCTGAGGTCCATATAACAGCTGGTGCCTTGCCAGCACTAGAAAATCTCTGTGATGAGCACAAGGTCAGGACAACTTCAACATAACTCTGTTGCTGCTCAGAGTGTTCTGTTATGCAGGAATAACTGAGTAATAATTCAAAGCTGAGCCTTTTTTTGGTAATTTATTAGCAATTCAACAATCCTGCCTGAAATAAGTGTGCCAGCAGGTAAATGCTTGTGTGTTAGGAGAGAGGGGCAGACCCTGATGGGTGCTGGGTTTCACAGGCACACAAATACAGATCCCTCTTGAATAGTGACAATGGCTTTGTCATCCAATGTATAGACACCCACAAATTGATACAGCAACACATGCCCTGCTCAGCCAGCTGAGCTGCTCCTGCAGCTGCAGCATTTTCCTTATCACCTCTGTAATATGAATCACAGGGAAAATCCTGCATCAAGCACAGTGCTATCAATGGCAGCCTCTTGCTGGCACTGCCAGTGTAAGCCAGCTCAGTATCTGTCCCTGTCCCCACTGCCTAATAAAGCATTTCCATTGAGGGGAAGGGCTAAAAGCAACCAGAGGATGTCATTGCATGGGGAAAACAGAAGCATAAATGCTCCATCACAGAATATCCTGAGAGACACAGTGTAAGCATTTAGTCACCTCAAAAACTACAGGCCAGGCTGTAGGGAAATGACGGAGGGAGCAGAAGGGAGAGCCCCCCAAAGGGCTGATCTTCTCCTGTCAATTGTCTGCATGTACATGTGGATCCCTGATCTGCAGGGCCTTCAGGAACTGCCTCCTCTATGTCTAACTTTGGGATTCCACAGAACCACCAATGGATTGGGGTGGGAAGGAACCGCTGGAGATCATCACTGACAGTCTTCAAGACCTGCTGTGAATCTCAAACCTCCCTGTGTCTGGCCTCAACCTTGACAGAAACACACCCCTTGTAAACACGCTCTGTTAACACAGAGTCAATCTTCAAAAGGTGTTTTTACAAAGTCAGGAAGGAAAAGCAAATCTAACCCGTCATTTGTTTGCACTTTCCAGTCCTCATATTTGACTTGCACACTACAGCTGGCAAGCTAAGCATAGTTAGCCCTCTTTACCATTAAATATATGATACAAAATGCACAGATTTGAATTTGGATTGAAATGCTGCTCCTAAAGATGTGACTCCTAAAGATATTGCACATATGCTATATGTGCCAGAGGGTGTGAAACACCCCTTGCAGTGCCCTCCTGCACAGATTTGGACATGCTCAAATTACTTGGGCTAGACTTTTTAAAAGCAAAAAAAAATTAAAAATATAAAAAAGCAGATTTAACTGAAATATATGCTATTATTCATCAGACTAAACATATAATTAACAAAATCTAAAACCTGAAATAAATCACATTTTCTGGCTACACTGTTCAGAAAGGTGTTAGGTCAGATGCATTTTTAAACTTCCTGAAGATTGAGGATTCATGCAAGGGCCATTTGTCAGCTCCGTGGAACAGATTTATGGGCTTGCAGACCGTCTGTATTTTCACAGGCTGGAAATGTCAACTCAAGAGTACAATTTCAAAAAATAAATTAAAATCCCCATCAGTGTTGTGCCACAAGTCACTGTGTGCATGTTTGGGGCCCAGAGGATTGCTGTCCCTGTGCTGAGCTGGCTGTGTTCCCAGGGAATCCAGCCATGCCCATGCCTGGCTCAGCTCTGCAGGTGAGTGGGCAGAGCTCAGGGCAGCAGCTTTGCCTGGGCCATCCCCAGTTTGCAGGAGTGTCTGGGCAGGCTGAAGGCTGCATGTGCTTTCTGCTGATCCTGTCTGAGCTGGGCCACTGCCAGTCTGGAATAGTGCAATGATCCCCTCCGAAGCACAGGCACATCCTTAGGGTGTGCAAGGCATGGGATATCCCACCCCGAAATCCTGTGGGGCTGCACAAGGCTCAGAGGTTGCTTTTTAAGGTTTACACATTTTGGTGAGACATTTGTGGCTGAAATCAGTTTCCCATTGACTCAGTCAGTGTAATTAATATTAGACACCCCAACATTTCAGCCTGGACTACAGAAATGTGCATTTCCAGGGACCAGAGCAGCGATGCTGTGCTGCATCAGGGCTGAGCACACCAACTTTTACCAGAGCTGCGTAAACACAAGATCATCTCTAGAAAAAGCTTCCATTTGAACTGCCTCCTTTCAGCAACCCTGTCAGTTGATGTTGGAAGACAACCTGTTTATAGCAAGAAAAGAAATCCTCCCAGTGCTTTGGAAGACAACCTTGCTCTTACAGCCTTTCCACTGACACCTGTCTTAGGTCAAGAAGTCCCAGGAAAGTCTGCTCAAAGTGTAATGCAGATTGTTCAGAAATATTTCAGCTACTAGTTGTTTTTTTAGAAATTGCTTTTTACAACTGAAAGTGTATTTTTTTTTGATACAACATATTTAAAAAGGCAGACAAAGCAATAAAATGGAAACTCAACACTACTTGGTCTATTCCAATATGCCATTGCACTCAGAAACACTCAAAGATTCTATTTCCAGTTGTCAAAGTTATATTTCAGTTTGGGTCTCCCAAAGCAGCCCTGGCAGTGGTTCCTGTGACCACACCACCCTCAGCTCTGCCTCCCTTTCCATCTGCAGGACCCCTCCAGAGCTCTGCTCCTCCTCTCCCCAGCCCAGCTGGAAGAGTCCTCGGCTCAGCTTTATTTTCCTCCTCACATCAGGGATTTAGCAGGCTGGCTTTCATCACAATTCTCTATCTACACTGATATGATCAAAACAGAATGAAAAATTAGATGGAATTCAGTTTTCAGTCCCCTGCCAGCGAGAAATGGCAGATGAGAAAATGGTTGACTAATTAGTTATTTGCGTGGAGAAAGAATGGGAGTAAGCCCCTTGGTAAACACGAAGAAAGTAACAGGAGAGTAATTACAACTGTAATGATAAAATAAATCCAAACCCAAACCCTACAGCAATTAATCAAATGAAGATAATCAAATTGTAGTAATGAGGCAGTTAAATAAAATGTTCTGAAAAGGAAAATATTTTTTCATATTCTTGTACAGTCTTTCAAACATTTCTCTATACTGAAATCTAATTTTCTTGGTTTTTTCCCTTCAGGGCAAAAAAAAAATCCTAGAAGTTGAGGTGTAACAAACAAAATAAAAATCCACAAACTCATTTATGTATGTTTTAATCAGAAGTGATTAGGGCTATGGTTAAATGAACCCAGAGGCTGTGACTATCTGAATTATTCCTAAAGCTAGGGAATAATACACCATATCTGGGACTAACACACTGCCATAATCAGGTTGGTACTGTTAGAATAATTGTCAACACATGCAAATCACTAAAAGTTTTCTCATTGTAGCAATTGTGCCTCAAAAGCTAATCAGTGTCAGATGGGCTGGAGGGTCTTTTAGAAACTAAGAAACTACCCAGAAAAGGGGCTTGGCAGCAAAACTCCATCCAAGTCTCTGCTTTCCCTGTTCCCTGTGCTGCTTTCCCTGCTCATCCAGGGGCCTGGCAGCTCCTGGAAACAGGACACTCTTTGGAAGAGCCCCTTGGATTCACTGCTGCAATGCCACTGTTGAACAGAGCCCTGAAACTGCACATTTCTGCACTCAGGGGGGTTATTTTTGCCTAAAGGATGGGCAGGGAAGAGCTGGAAGAGGCTCACCACTGTGAGGATTTAGCCTGGCTGGGTCAATACAGCTCCCATTGGACTGGATCCCACAGCCAGGAACTGGCTGGGCCCACCAAGGGGTTATATCCCTTCCACAGAAACTCAGTTTTGCTCTGGCTAATTCTAAAATCACAAAGAAAACCCCCTTGCCTGGTGGCACCCCCAGAAAGGGCAGGGCAGGGGAGCATCCTCAGCCTGTGTGAGCCAAACATGCTCCCAAGCTCCAGCCCTGGCCCTTATTAACTCTGAGACTTGCCTCTTAAGGAAGGGAGGGAATTCCTGTTTCTGGGAACTAATTTCCAGCAGGGAAGTGGGATGGATCAGTGAATGTGCTGACTGATCATTTTAGCACAGTTTGTGTCCAGTTTGCACCACAGAGTATAGACAGCAGGCACTGCTTCAGCTGCTTCTTGCAACTCACTGGCCTCTTTTTTTGCCTTTTCTCATCAAAACTTTTGAAAGAATTACAGTCCAGTAATAAATCTGGATGGTGCTGGGACTGAGTTATCCCACAGATGGGGAGTAACCCCTTGTCACTGAAAATAATGCTCTGGAGCCAGCCCAGGGACACTCTGTTGGGACAGGTTCCCCTCCAGACACTCCCTTTGGCTTTGGAACACCAATCCCAGGGATGGGCATTCCACCCCCGCCCTGTTGCAGTGCCTGACGTGGCAATGGGGTGAGGAGATGCAGAATGAAAAGCTTATCCTGGCTCAAGCCCTTCACATGCTCAATGTTCCCTACAGGAAGGAGGTTGGTGGAGCTCCAAGCCCAGCCAAACCATCTCAGAATGGAACAGAATCATTCTGGTCCCAGCTGGATGCAAACCAAAGAGTGAGTTAGGAGCTGGTTAACTCCTTGGTCCCTATTTAATCTACTAAGCATCTGTTATGGAAGCTGAATTCTCTACAGGGCAGTGCAGGAGCAGAAAACAATTTAAAATAAAATACGTTGCTCTGTTATTAATATTGCAACAATTAAGGTGTTTTTCCTTTTAGTTCTCTTATTTAGCTTTGTTCAAAAAGAATTGTATTCATAGTGGGAAAATAGACTGTCCTGATGCCTTTGTATCATTAATAGCCCTGAGGAATTAATACCCACTGAGTGAAAATACTTTCCAACCTTGAGACATTCAATAACAAAAAAAAGAAAGGATAGGTAAGAAATTTAGTAGCATGTTTGATAATGTGAGTTCATAATATTCAAGAAAAAAATTACACTGCCATCTGATAATATGAAGAAAAAGGTGCATTTATTCCTGGCTAATAATAACTCGAATTAAGTTTGGGTTTTTTTCAGCTGATTTCAATACAATGTGTACTTCATGGGCACAGTTCTTCCAGAAGAAACTTGATTAATTCTCTTTCATTCTTTTTGCAATAATGGGCAATCTCCAATCTGAGTTTTCTGTGACTGATTACACTGAACTGCACAAAAAACATGCAGCCACTTTCTGGCCTGAATTTGGAGCAACCTGTGCTATCACGGCACATCTTTCCCCGTATTTAGGGGCACTTTCTTTTGCTTGCCTAACTTCCTACCTGGAATGACCATGACAAATGAAGAGGGCAGTGTGATTTACCCTTTCTAAGCTCAGTGGCTCAGATTCTCAGGCGTTCAAGGTGTCCAAATGCACTTTACAATGCAAAGATGTCCCTCTTACCCCTCTGGTCCTTATCAGGTTTCAAGGTTGTGTATAACCATATCTCAGATGGTTTATTTGTGATGTCAAACAGCAAGTCTAGGCTGCTACGTTTGTTAGAGGTTGTTGTGCTGCATTTCCACCACCCCTTCCCTGTAGGAATCATCTAAGGGATGTTAGAAAACAAAGTACTACTTTTCACATGTTGAGAAAGGTCACTAAAAGTCAGATTTCAGACTCAGGGGATATTCACTTTAACATCCCTTGTCTAGCTGATGTCACTGCAAAACAAATCTGTCCTTGCACGTGTAAACATGGAGAGAGAACGCTGACTGAAATGAAATCCTGCCAGATATTCTGAAAAGCACAGCACAAGGCAGTCCAGGATTGAGAAAGGCCCTTTAATATATATTTTAACCTATTAAAACCCCCTGTGCTCATCAAGGTTTTCTGTCAGAGTCAGCATCGAAACAGCCAAGCCCCTTCCACACGCCCATTAAGCAAGGTGACAAATGTGTGTCATTTAAGAAATCTGCTGGCCAATGATGGAAAATGTGAACAGGTTAGAGGGGAAAGCTCCACATAAGTATTCATTTATGGCACAAAAAGAGCTTTCATTAGATGTTATGGGATTAAGCACTGAAAAGACAGGAAATGGAAGATTTACAGTTTGTTTAAGCTTAATTTACCACTCTGGCAGTTGCTGATAAACTTTCTATCCAGGCCATGCCTGACTGCAGTGTGGTACCAATGAGGTAAATACTTTACTCAAAGTATTCCACTGTTTGGTCATATACAGTTTTATTTTCTGTTTGATATCTGTTGCATTCAGTGCACACCAGATATAGTGCTGTGAATCAAACGTATTTAATCCTCTCCTAAGCTTCTTATTAACTATTATGTCTTAGTTATTCCATCCTGGATTGGATGCCCAAGAGTTAAACTTCCCATACACTTTTCCCTTGCCATTTGGGACCTGAATGTGTTCCCAACCACCTTCAGTGCAGGTCCACAGCATCACTGTGGGATGAATTTTCATGCTTTGATTTGACAGACAAAAAATGGAAGCCTCAAGACCTGCAAAACTGAAAGAATCTGCTGTTTGTTTCCTGAAATGACAGAAGCTGTAATGAAAAAACTCCCCTCACTGCATAAAGGACTTATTCAAAGGGTTATGGTTATACAAGGATTAAAGATATTAGGGACTTCTTTTCTTTTTTTTTTTTTTTTTAACTTGCACTTAAAAACCTAAACTCTGTAAAAGTTTCCATGAGTCAAACTAACTTAACAACCTTGACATGGAGAACTGTTGTTTTCTTTCTCTGCCAAAATGTGTTTGAAACATTAATTACTAACTTAGAAGATTGCAGGGCCAGGAGCAACCCTTGAGTGCTCCCTTTGGAGGCTGCACACCTTGTTCCCTTCTAACACAAAAATCTCTCGGTTTAGCCCTGAAGAATTAGCAGATAAACTTGGGGGCTGCATTTGTTTTTCATGTATAAAATGCCCCCAGTGCCCCAGGGCTGAATCTCCAGAGAGCCTGGGCCTCAGGCAGGCACAATTCTATTGGAAATTTCCCACGTGAAAGGAAAAAGAGGAAAAAAATACTCTGACAGGCCTATTAAAATAGGTAAATGTGTAAAAATTCTCCAGGGTCTGGAGTATGCAATGAAATCTGGGCGAGACAGGTTGGTATCTCCAAGGTGATGTGATGCCAAGTGCTCCCCAGAGGGGCTGCCCAGGGGATCCCAGGGATAATAATTGTCCAGCTTTATGTACAGTAGGCATGGGTGTCTCTGTAGGCATATTTACCTAGAGCACAGTGGTCATAAAATTAGGACGAAGCCAGTCCCTAGCAATTCACATTTGAACCCAGAATGGATCTGCAGGCTTACAGCTGCTTAATAAAGTGCATAATTTCACTCTTACTCAGGAACTCTTTTACAGAAATTGGCATCCTTATTACTAAGTTAATAGAAAAATTCCAGTTGAACTCTACGAGGTGTTTTTCCTATTACAGTCGCTTTGCAGAGCTCCATTTCGTAGCAATGAGCGCTTAAACCTTCTGACAATTTCTTCACTGAACTTCAATTCCACTCCAAGAATAACCATCTGTGAGCCTGAGAAAAGCTGGGCTCTTTATGCCTCGAAAGGCACTGAGCAGGGATGCAGCTGAGCAGTGGCTGCAAACACACCCCAGCAGCTCTGTGCCTTTGCAAAGCTGCTGCCCTGAGCTCCAAACCTACTCCCACCTGCAGCATTCAGGGGCAGTTTGGCCACTGAACTGGGGTGTCCCTGGTTTGTTCTGCCCTTATTCTGGAGATGGCAAATCAATGAAATACAGACATAACACGCCAGACAGCATCTGCTCAGGTGTCACCCAAGATCCACAGCTGCTTTAAGGGCAGAAGGTCTGAATTGCTCAGTTAGATACTGGCTCTCCATGACAGAATTCAGGCCCAGATGCATCACCAATCTCCCTGGAAAACTTTGATGTCAGTGCTTGGTTTTGCAGCCTTTGCCTTCCTATAAAACACCAGTGGTCACTGGAGCTCTGCTTGTGCATTTTACAGTCCAACCACAATTCTAGCAAAGCACCACTGAAAGCTCTGAGTACACACAGACACTCCCCCAGGAACAAACGTGGCTGAGTGGGACTCACAATTCAATGACTTTAAAATATCAAGAAATATTCCTACCGCCCCCTTCCCAGTCAACACAGTGTCCTCAGACTTGATAGCTAACTTATTATAATCAAGATACTCTTTACTTCTTCCAGAGGCAAAATCCTCCCTTTTCTGAAACTAGAAGAGAACAGTAATGACAAAGTGAGTTATTGTCAAGCTCTGACTTCCACTGCAAGCACAACTTGTGACTGATAGATCCTATTGTTATATTTCTCAAGAAGATCTGCAATATTGTTTAGTCAGTGACATGAAAAATGTGCCCTATAATTTCACAGTTCACAGGCATTCATTCCGAGTGCTGACATGGTTGAAATCATAATGTGGCATAATATTGTCATGCAGCATAAAGACAGAGGGTCTAATTAAACTCCCCTTAAATGTTACATTCATCCTTATTAATCAAGAATTCAGGATTCTTAAGGCAATACCACGGGAAGTTAAAATAGGTTACTATGGCTTATTTGATTTCATGGAAACACAGATTTTGAATGCTATCATCTACTGCTTTAATATCAACATATTAACTATGATTTATGCCAACACAACAGAGAAATGGAAAATTTTAAGAACAGGATCTTCTGACAGGTATTGTCAGGAGTGATGAAGTGCAGCTTCAGGTACACTGGGTTCTGGGCAATGCTGTGAATCATGGATTGAGAATTCCTGGGGTCCCTGCTTTAGAAAGTCTTGAATAATTTAATTCAGACACTTCTGCTATTTCAGACACCAAAGAGAGAGGGATTATTTTTTTTGCCTCAGGAAAGGGACACTGTCCTTCAGGAACTGCCTCATTCAGTCTGGGTGAATCTCCTCTCTGCTCTGCCTCCTTTTCTATCAGGAGAGGGTAAGCAAATAGGGGCCACACCAACCTTTTTATTCACATTAATCTTTCCCCCACACCTTGCCAACTGCAGGGAAGAACCGAGAGGTCAGACAGGATGTTATCAAAGACAAGGCAGGTATGGGAGCTCCTCATCTCCCTGCAAGGCACAAACCAGCATGACAAAGTTTAACACCCACTGGTGAGCTGGGATTGGCCTGAGGCACGAAAAATGAAGATGTACAAAAGCAGAGAAGGAAAGAAGATGTTAAAGGAAAGAAGAGGTTAAAGGAAAGAAGAGGTTAAACATCTGCCCCAACACAAAGACAGAGAATAGCAGCAAAAAGAGGGCAAAGAGCAACATCAGGGCTGTTCCTCACTGTGAGGGACTGCACAAGCAAGAAGGAAGGAGCTGCAGGAGCCTCCTGAGAGCCACGAGGGAGGTGGGCCAGGTGGGCTGGGAGTGGAGTGAGCCAGGAATGAGTGCCTGGGAGTGAGGACAGGGCTGAGCACCAGAGCTGGGGGGACAACCTCTCAACATCTGTGCCCAGCTCGGAGCAAAAGCAGCTCCTGTTCTTGCACAGCCCAGCTATTGAAGCTGGCAGAGATGAAACTGCCTTTCCTGAGTGCTCAGCATCACATGCTGTCCACAGCCTTTCTGGGAGCTGCATTCCTGCCTTGGCAGACATTTCAATTCTCTAAGCACTGGGATTTACTTCCACTCATTTATTCTCCTCGGTCTCATCTCAGTGGCTCCCACCCGAGATTTAGTTATTTATTTATTTTCCCAGCTGCTCCCTCCACATTTATTCAGCCTCTGTGAATGCACACAGTGCTGCCCAGCCACAAATCACCCTCTGGACAGGAAAAATGGGGCTTGATTTTACTCCTGAGCCATTTTCACCCTTCCAGGGTTCCATCAGTGTGGCTGTGGGTTTGAGAGGAGAGGAAAGGAGGTACAGTGCCCCTCCACAAACAATCCTGCTTCCTTCCCATCCTGCTCTAGGCCTAAAGAATTTTCTGGATGGGGAAAGAGGGGCTGTTTACTTTGTTCAGTAAATAACAACTCAAAGTCAGTTTGGTCAAACAATTACCAAAAAAAAAAAAAAGAAAATGCATGTTTTCCACTATTTTTCCCCTTCAGATATTAACATTATGATAATAAAATATAAACATCACACTAATTAACTACTCAGATAGAATTAACACCTTCAAGGAACACTTTCAGTACAAAGTAGAACAGTGCTGAGCCACTGGCTGGCCAGGGAGTACCTGCAATTCCAGGTGGTAACTGAGCAGCATGAGGGAATGGGACAATTCTTTCTTTCTTTCTTTCAGAAGTGATTAAATGTCTCCTGTTGTGGCACTGCTTGCTGCATCCCCCAATACCTGCAGCTCCCTAGAGTCAGGGTTTCTGTGTTTCAGATTTTACAAAGACAGAAGGGAAAAAATTTCTTTTGCTTCAAGCAGATTCCCCCCTCCCTGCCTTTCCATCTAACTTAAAAAGAGAAAGGAAGAGGAAAACAAAGTACACTGTCCAATACACAGCAACTTCAGATCTAGAGATGAGCTGCAAATTCCCAGTGGCTGGTTCAGGCAGGCCATAAATAAAACTGCAGAGCCAACTTGAGATGCTCTTGGGTGTAACTTAGAGTGAAAAACTCTGGTGCTGCATGCTGAGAGCATGGCTCAGCCATTCATTTATAACAACGGGACTATTCTTCTGTCTGCACAAGGAAAACAAATCTCCCGTTGTTAGGAATCAAAGACAAGTCCTTCAGACTCTAGGAGACATATTTAACAATGACTGTGTTACTTCCTAAGCATTCACTCTTTAAGGCTTCCTCTCCCTCTCTCATTATGTAGTACTTCTCTAAGTGACTGTAGTGTATCCCAAAAAGCAAGTTTATTGACCTCCACCAGCAACAAAAGTGCTTTAAAAAGGCTTGATGTGCAAGAAAGTATGCAAAATTGATCCCTTAAGTGTCTGTGAGCAGTGTGATTTGAAGCCTCGTCCTTGTTCAGGAGGGGGCTCGGGATCTCTGAAAAAATCCTGTCAAGAGACACAAAAAAGGCTTTTTGAATTGTCTTTGGGTTCATGGCGTGTGTATTCACTGCTGTGAGGGTGGGGACTGGCAGCAAAGGAAAGGAACAGAGGCAAAACCTGGGGTTTCCAGTGAGTTCTCCTTAGTTTTCTCAGCCATGTGAGGTTTGGGAGGAACTCACTGAACTACAAATCCTCCCTCCAGTGCAGTTGCAGGGCTGTGGTACAGAATTTTGGAGTGTGCAGGCCATGGTTGTCCCCAGCTGGAGTGGGGAATGTTCCCACTGCTGACTCCCACCCACTCCATCAGCTCTGACCCCAAAGTCAGGGTGATCTCACCTAAAGCAAAACGTGGCCCAGGAGGAGAATCCCCCATTCCCAAAGTCAACAGCCAGTCCATCGTGCAGTGGCCCTTGTGAAATGACAAATACCAAACGTGGTCCCTCTGCACTGGGCTCAGCCTCATCCCCCCCGTGATGGGCCAGCAGGATGGGAGCTCTTTCAGAGTTCTCCACCTTCAAATACTGCATTTTAATTCCACTTAATGAATTAGATGTGCTTTAGAGCTATAATAAACTTTTCCTGGGAAGATGTTTCTGAAGCACTGAGTCACATGGCTTACTGAGAATAAATACTACAACAATGCATTTACATAAATAATTTAAAATCCAACAGCACAGTAGGTAGTAAAAATATATTGCCATGATAAGCCATGAAACCAGAAAACAACACTGCTTTAATTAAAAATTACAAATACACTGCAGTAAACAACTTATTTACACATAGTTAAAAGTCTAACTATCGGATATCCTGGACTTGTTGAATCCAAAAAAGGGGAAATACGAAAACCAATCTCATCACACAGACAAATATTGAGAACCATAACTGTGTTTAATTAAGAGCTACTGTTAATAATGGATTTCAGAGTGAGGTTCTTCTTTTAATTTCCCAAGGTAGAAAATGTTATTAAATTTGGCCTTTAACTTCTCATTGACATGTACACTTGAAACTTCTGATTAAAATTTCAGACGTTGGGAAGAAGTGCCCAAAATTAAACTCTTAAATCTGGCACAAAAATAACAATGATCCCTGATTAAGAAATCAAATTTCAGAAACTTCATTACTGTTCTATTAATAAATTGCTGGGTTATAATTAAAATGGGGCCTGCTGGATTTTTTTTTTAATTCTAAAAAAGATGAGAATTAAATACTTAAAAAAAAAACCTAAAGAAAGGTTAATGAATCTGAGAAATGTGATCCAGCTTGAACAGCTTCTTTGGAATGAACATTATAAAAGTGGAAAAACTCATGGTGGGTTCTGCTCCTCCTTTCTCCAACATGCACATTTTTGCCAGCTTGTTTGAGCTTTTAAATCAAATTCTTTCTCAGCCTGCAAAAACACTTCAAGCTGCAGAATAAGAAGGAAAATTGCTTCAAAAGTACAGCTGTCCTTAGGAAATTTCACAAAGTAAGCCACGTTTTTCAGAGATAAGTAATTTGAATCTGATTCAGATGTGCATTGTTCAAAGAATAAATTCAATCTAGTTGCAGACAATGGCAAAAATGGTTTCCCTGCTCTTTTCATGGGTCTTGAAATACATTTATCATGTTATATCTGGTAGAGTAACTAAATTTCCTGATTGCAAATAATCATCAGTCCCTTCTACAAGTTTTATATGGAAAATTAACCAAAACCATCCCTGCAGCTAGACATGTCTCAGCTGTAATAGGTTGCAAATTAAGCAAAAACCCCCCCAACATTGCTCATTCTCTGTAGTTGTGCCCATTTGGAAGAGATTTCTCCCTCGCTGGGGGTGCTGCACACTGATCACAGAGCACACTCTCCACAAGTCTGGTCCTCATTGCTTCTTGCAGACAAAACACTGCTTGCTCATGGCCATTAATATTTAATGGTACCTCTCATTTAAAATCTGTGCTGTCCCTGCTCGGCCTTTATTTTACCAGGCTAATCAGAGTGAGGCCTCTGATTATCTAATTAGAGCAGCCCAGTGTGAGAGCCCTGCAGTTTGTGCTCTGTCAGAGCCCTGCACTCTGGCCCAAACTCCAAACACACACCTGCCTGCAGGACCATGGGAGAAATGGCCCAGCCAGACCCAACTAAGGGGCAGTTTTGGCCTTTTGATATCAATTGTTACCCTGTCCTTTATTGCAGATGCTGGTCTTACATTCTACAGTCCTTTCTGTCATTGCTGGGAGCCAGGTGTCCCACTCATACCTGTCAGGACTGAATGAAAGCACCTTTTAGAAATGCTGCTTGATGCCTTCCTGTTCTTTTAGCCAAAGCACCTGCAGGTGGGGAAATCAGCCTTTCCTGATGCATTCCAGATTGCCAGTACATTTGCATTATTTTCTTCTAACTTCTACAGCCCCTTCCCTTGGCACAGTTTCTGTGTATGATCACTCCTCTATGCAGATAGAGTAGAATTTTTAGGAAAATTCTATTTGGCTTAAGAGGCAAGATTTGAGAGTTCCTAGCAGCCAGTTGTGAGATGTGGTGAGTGTAAATGTGTTTCTGTTACTTAACAGGCTCACACAATACTTAAAGCTCACTGAAGTACATCCAGTGACTCACTGGTATGTCCTAGGAGTTCAGTGCCAATACAGTTAGGAGAAATTCAGCAAAATCAACGTCAAGGGGAACATTTCAGGTTGGTTTTCATAACAAAATCCTTACATTTTCATGCCTTTTCTCTTTTAACACCACAAAACTGCTACTTTAATGAGTATGACTCTTCTTATCTCCCATGAAAATACACGAAGCTATGGATAACTTCAATAATTATGTTTGTTAAACTCAGCCCAAATCTCAGAGGAAATAAATACCCATTCCCTGCCCAAGCCAGGCTCTGAGTGGCACTGCTGAGGGACATACAGCTCTGTCTGATAAGCACCAGAACTTCCACCCATGGCCACAAACTTGTGTGACCACAGTGAAAGAAACAAGGAATGTTTGGAGAGAAAGCTAAACTTAAGAATAGACAGCCATCCTATAAATAAATACATTTAGAAAACAAGAGGAATTACATACACCAAGAATCATCCTCAGGTATTTCAGTGGTAGAAGTCAGAGGTGGTTTTGATAGAAAAAACCTGAAACATTCACATGCCATTCACAAGATGTCTTTGAGGTGATGCAGAGAATTGAAACTTCTAAATACCTGCCTTGCCTTGGCAATGAGCACATTCACCTGCCCAAATTCACCTTGTCACCATTCCAGCCCAGGTCCTGTGCAGGGCCATGTTCCCCACACTTGTTACTGACACAGAACCTCCTCAAGAAGGGCACCTTCCTTTTTGTAGAACAGTACACGTGTCAAACCTTCTTTAAGAGTTGCACAATCACTGCATATGCCTGTGCTTGCTCCTGGTACATGGCACATGTGTGGGATTGTATTATCATAGCACAGAAAGAAGAGTTTAATTTCATTTATCTGGACAAGGCCAAGTCTCAGCTTACTTTAGTTTCAGCCTTTCACTGGGAAATATTTCTCAGCTCTTGATGACCATCATTCCATGGGGATGGATGGTCATTATTTCACTGAGGGACATTATGAGTGTTCATAAATTGATTTAAACCCTATGGAAAACAGATAAATCATTTCTATACGCATTTTCAAATTTTACACATTTTCTTTGGCTCTCATGAAGGAAAAGGAATAAGCAAGCAGGTTAAAAGCAATTTTGAAACACTATGCAAAGCTATGTCTATTGCTTGTGGCACTTGATTGTTCTCCTGCAGGAATCTCATAACCTGGAAAACTCTTGTTCCCTGTCTAATACAGTTCTGAGTTTTCATCAAACTGAACCTCCTCCTGCAGGAAAACCCAATAAATTGCACCTTCTTACTATGCAGAGCCAACCCAGCCTGAATGGAATGCTCTACTGGCAGACAAATGCTTGGGCACCAAAGGCATTGCCCCTGTGTGATGGATGCAAACAGGAGGGCAGGGCACCCACCTGATGGTCTGGTGCTGCAGGGTGTCCGGGTCAGTGGCGTTCACCGTCAGCACCACGCTGCCAATGGGGATGTTCTCCTGCTTTGTCACTGTCATGGGGTTGGGGTGGAAAACGGGCCCTTCGTTCACGTCCTCCACGGTGATCTGCACTGTCGCTGTGGAGCTGGGCCCGTAGGCGATGTCAGGAATCAGGGGGTCTTCGTTCTCCACCTTGATCAGCAGCGTGTGAAATGCCGAGATCTCGTAGTCCAGAGGCTGCAAAACATGCCATGGGATCAGAGGGCAAGGGGCACAGACACTTCAGCCCATTGCAGACTTGGAGGATAGAATGAGCCAGGAGGGGACAACTCACCGCTAAATGGCCAGAGTTTAGGGTTAGGCTTAGGTCAGTTTAGGGTATAAGTGCAGTTCTAAAGTGCATTGAAGATAATGAACGAGCTGGAAATGCCCCTCTGTCCAAGAGCACATACTTTGTTTTGCCATACCTCTCACACATAATTCAGTTCTCATATACATGGTTATTTATGATGTAGTACGTATTTAACAAGCAAATCAGTCATACTTAATAGCTACTTATGACAATAACACCTTTCTTAACTCTTGTCTTGAAATCAAAAGCACTGCCATGGAAATACGTTCCATTTGTCTTCAGAATTGAAAATTCTTCCTCTGAAGTCAAACAGAGGGAATTCTGGCACAGGCAGCAACCAGGATAATTTTTTTTTAAAGTGTGACACATAGAATTATCTTCATACAAAGACAGGCAATAAATATTTCCATGAGACTTTAGAAATGTGGCCTTGTTGTAAAGTCTCACTGTTAATTTTGATGCTTCCTGCAAACCTGCCTATTATTTAAGCACAATGGCAATCCAGTTAGCAACAGGCAGCCTGTAGGACTGAAAAAATAAGGTTATTGTGAGAAAAGAAGGGGTTATACACATATCTGGACAAGGGCAAGTAGCCAGCTATTTATCTTTGAATAACTTATCCCTGCTGTGCCTTCTCTTATGCAGTGAACCAATAACACAGGGAAAAAAGCAATTGTTCTTACTTTGACAACAGAGAGCATTCCCTCGTTAGTCTGGGGGTTGGTGTGGATCTCAAAACTCTGCCCTGGGTTCCCATTAATGATGGTGTAGACAGCTCTCCAAGCTCCAGTCACCGGGTCGTCCCTGTCACCCACAGTTAAGTTCACTATGACACCAGTCACTCCCTCCTTCACCGTGGCTTGAAACTAGAGAAAAACACACAGCAAATTGTTACTGTTTGCAATTAATGACCCCACACACAGACAAGAAATATCCAAGGAGGCATTAATTATTTACCACAAGAGGAGAAGGATGGAATCCTTGACCGAAGCTGAATGTTACAGGCTCTAAATAATACATTCTCACTCATGAAATATGAGGTAGCACATTACAGCTGCTCTCCACTTAATAGATGGCAGATAAGCAGCGATGTGATAGGAATCAAGTGTTGGAAGGTTCTGATCAAAAGAAGACAGTTCATCTCATATGAGTGGAAAGTGAGGCATGAAAATCCTTGCAGTGCTGCATTAGGTGCAGAGCCTGTCAGAGAGGGAGCTGCTCTCCTGCCTAAGGGGAGAGGAGGACACTGAATAATGCAGCCCCCTTCTGCCCTCAGATTATTTACAAATAACCCAGTTCTGCCTTTCAGACCTTATTTCCATAAATTAGCCCACCCATATTAATTTTTCACTACACGGTTATCGAGGCACGAAATGTGTTTCACAACCAGCATTCCCAGGGCGTTTTTGGGAGGGCTTGCTCTGAGACACTCAGGAACAATTGGAGCTCGTGCTACCCCTTTGCCTGCACAACTCAAAGTCAGTGCTGCTTTCTTTGTGCACTGGAAGAACTTTTGGTGACCTTGTGCAATGTGTTGCACTGCTGTGATTCCACCCGCCAAGCCCTATGAGAAAATTCTAATTGACTCTCCAGACAAACAATGGATAACATCATTCTTATTTATGTAGGAAAAACATTAAGCAAACCACTGGAAGAGCTTGGAAGGGTCAGACTTAATAACACTCCTCACCTTTCAAGTGCTCGAGGCTGACGTGCTAAAAGCACTGGATATAAGAGTGATAAGATAATACCTGCTTTAGAGGTGGAGAAACCAGAATGATAACATACCTAATCCTGAGAAGTGCTGAACATCAGCACTGCCATTAGAGATCATTAGAAAATCTTAGCATTTCTAGGGATTAAGCCTTCAAAAGTCTAAAATTATAAACTTTAATGACACAAATGGGCTTTGCTGCTTAAAAGCTTCATCGTCGGTGACAATATATCACTCAGGGGCAAAAGTCACCCAAGTGGCTTCAAGACCTTGAAGACTAAAATGCTGAAGACTAAAAGAGTAAAAAACTGAATGTCTCCTGCTCTGTCTCACAGACCACATGAGGTCATAACACTACAGCAGATTTTGTGAGAATACTGAATCCAGAAAATGGTGTTGTATTAACATGCAGATTTCACAATCTGGACAAACAGTAGGTAAAATGGATTTCCTCAGACTAAAATACAAAGAGGACAACTATGTCTTCCCCTGTGTCCAGTTGTCTTTGTTTTCCTTCTTTCCAAGAGATTTGACTTATCTGTCCAAGCCCTTCCTCAGTTTTGCTGTATAATTCGAGTGTGTGCATTCAGTTCAATCCTTCCAGCCTCAAACCTGATTTCATAAAAGGATGACATTAATGACTGGCTATTTCTATCTTCTGTGGTGTATCTGACAAAGAATTCAAAGATTCTTTTGGTCTTGATAGTTAATATGTAACAGGTTGTGATTGAGCTTTGTTTCAGACAGTTCATTAAGCTCATTTGCAGTTTAATTAACTCTAAATGATAATATAATAATATTTTCACTTGCTTTGAAACAAATTAAAAGAAAAATTCTATTAAGATTCTTGAAAATAACAGAAGAATAATTACCAAGATTGTATTCCTTCCAGCTCAGCCAAATGCTGTGACTGGAAAGCAGACTTGGACAGCTCTTACTCTAATTGAAAATAAGCAATTAGCCTGATTGATATTTTTAAATTGTTTCATATTGTCTCAACTTGAGCATGGATAAGACACCAGAAGCAAAAGGGTCAGAACTTTTCCCCACAAATGTACCAAACAATTTCTGTTCAGCTGTAGAAAAAGGTGACTGGACTTCAAGGAGCCTAATGCTAAAGAATCTAACCCTCACATCTGACTGGGCATCAGCTCCTAATTCATATTGATCCTGCTGGAAAATCTTTCCCTTAATCCTCTAGTCTGATTCAATTAAGTGTGCAACACTCCCTGGCTCACCTTGGGGACATGAGACCTTTTAGGGTAAAATATTGAAAGGCCTGGCTGTTTTATTCACACACAGAACTGTGAAGCCATGAGCTACATTTATTATTTTTCCCCCACCAGTCCAGACTGTGATGGCAAAGGTTGCCACGATGTGCCAGCTAGATCAGAAAGTATTGAATGTCAGGAGATCTAATTCAAGGCTGTCTCAGCTGGGCTTGCCTTTCTTCTGCATCCCAATTTTGTCCTTATTCAGGAAGAGCTCTCGGTGGCTTCAGCTGCAGAGGGCTGGAGGTGCAGAAAGGGCACAAAACCTCTGAGTGCTGCAGGCCAAGGAGATGCCAACTTTTACAGGCAAAGGCTGTGCCAAGAAAGAGAATTCCAAGCATCCCTCACACCTTAGAAGTGACCACAGAAACAGAGGGGGCATTGGAAGCTGCCTGGAACATCAGGCTAAAATCTGTTCAGGATGGATGAAAAAGCAGAACGATCAGATCACAGAAGTTGTCACATAGGTCTGCTCTAAATTTATAATGGGAAAAGTGTAATAAATCACAGATTTGTGATTGCAAAAGACACATATCTACTGTGAAATAGTGTGGCCCAGGAAAATATATCTAGAAGGTGAATTCTTTTGCCTGTCCAGCCACCTTTATATAAAGAATAGATTTTCTAGCATTTAGAAAAACCTGTTACACTTACATTGGGTCCCTTTCAAAAACAGAAGTAAAGAAGGGAATTAAAACACTATGGAAGGACAGAAATAGGAATTAAATTAGAAAGAGAGGAAATATAACCACAGGTTCCTCATATTTCACAGTGGAAGGTTTGCACTCTCAAAGCACAGTGCTGAGGTGGGAAAGTCTGATCCAGTGCTCTAAAACAAAACCCCACAGTGGTTAACACAAATAATTGGATCACAAGTTAATTGATTTTACTCGTTTTAAATATCTGCACATCCCCTAAGCACCACTATAAATTAAGAGTAAAGTAGATGAGTTCAGTACTTTATTTAAACTGCTGTCATTTGGACCCATATTAAAAATAATAACTTAGAAGGCGAATACCCTGGGCCAGAGTGGATTTGGCTGGAAGGATCTTTCTGCATTTACTCCTCCTGAGGATTTCAATACATAAGATTGACCAGCTCTGTGGAGTGACAGGCCATGCTGTCATTTATTGCCTAGAAATTTCAGCAATTTTATCTTATTTAGGGTTTTATAAATACAGAGAAATAAAGGACCCAATTCCCTTTTTCTCTGTACCCAAAATTTTATGTCAAAATACACAAAGACAGACAGCAGAGAGCAACTTAGGAGGAAGCCCTGAGTGAAGAGCATTTAGTGGGGAATGAAAAGACCTTGAGGAAATACAGTGATGGATGCAGATGAAGGGCTACCCTGAGGGTGTGAGGAGGCACAAAGGGACTGGAAAATGCAACAAGTCAGCAATGTGTGCCTGATGGGCAGAAGATGTGGACCACTGGCCATCCCTGTGAGACACCACAAGGGCAGTTCCACTGGGCATGGAAGTCCTTGAGGGGGAGAACAAGCAGCTTCTCTTCCTTACAACACACGAGTCAGTAGGGATGGCAAGGAGACCAGAAATGTCCAAAGCAGCTCTGCCAGCACAGCTCTGAGCACACGAGATAATCTCAGTTCAGCAGTCAAACAACTCCTCCCTTCCCTGGATGTTCCAAGCTTCATTTTAGTGGCTGTTTCCTGTGCCAAATCCTCCTCCACGCTGAGCCCTGTGCTGAACTGGGGGGACACTGCAGTGGCAGCTCTCACTGACAGCAAAATGCCTTTGGATGGCCCCAAGAAACACCAGTCTTGTCACATTTCCACCATGGGGCAGGACCATGGAAAGACTGGTCTGTAAAATGCTACCACCTGAGAATCCAGGCAGTGACCCCACCTCAGATTCACACATAACTGGAAATGGTACCCAGAGCAGAGGAAAACTGGACTCTTCCCTGACAGCCTTATGTAAAGCTTCTGTAGCAAGTGAGATTCTGTTTACTGACTCCTCAGAGGAGATGAAGAAATGAACTTAACTGGATCAGAATGCCCTCAATTCCTGCTGTCCACGAGAGCACGAGCAGGCAGCACTGCCACCTTGATGAGCCACTGAAACACTCTGCGAGTGGGGCCCTGACATCCCTAAATGACAGAGCTGACACCAGCAGCAAACCCAGCACAGCACCCGACGTGTCTGGGGTGGTGATGGCTGCCCCAGGGCTCATTAGCATTCCACACGCTGTGATTCCCAATCAAGAACAAACAAATTAAAACTCCGTGTCAGTTTGCATTTATCAGGGTGATATGCCAGTTGAGGGTGTTCGGTGCTGCTATCATGTGTTTGTTTGCTCATCTATATATCACGAAGGGTGAAAAATAATGGGATGTATTAATTCATTATGTCTCTGTTAGAAATTCCACAGGGAAACTGTATTGCTGTAATTGTGCTCCTCCACTGGAGTCCACTCTGCTTTTTCAGGCATATTTGGTTCATCTAATTTCTTGAAAATATGATGACAAGTTTATGCTTGCAACCTTCTCGCTCTTTGTGCCTTTTCCTTTGTACACTGTCATTCAGGACATGAGTACCTGAGCTTCCAGTATTTATTTGCTATGTATTTTCCATAGCTCTGCAGGTGGAATATCTCCAAGTACAAATGAATTTTGAGAGTCATCACCAAGGTTTGCATCCTCAATCAATCGGGGATGAGAATCTCACACATGTCAGTAATGGGCAGGTCTTGTGGAATTCAGTGGGACACAAAGCCCAGCTTGGCAGGTAATACACTGAGTCAGTGGAGCTTGGATCTCCAGGAGGGAACACCCAGCACAACATTGGTGCATCAGAGCAAAGCTGCTGCTTCTTCAGCCCCCTTTCCCCCAGCACAAGGACCCAGGGGCTGCAAAACAACACCTGAGCAACTGCAGTTTGGGCTGAACTCTCCACGTGGGCAATTTAATGGACAAGTTTGTGGCCACAGCAAGTTGGGACCTGGTGTTACATTCTCCCTGATCCCTCCGACACAGCTGGGAGGTGTTTTCTCTCTGCAGACTCTGCATAGCCCTTACTGTGTGGACACAAATAGCAGCTGAATTTCACTACAGAAATATCTGTATTAGTGTAATGGATTCAATTGATGTAAGCTGCACATCAAGCAACACATGATGCACTTTGAAAGCCACTTAGATGAAAGACACTATGTAAATATAAAGCATTATCATGGCATGGCAAGGATTTGATGGTGTAAAGCAGAAATTATAGCTGTGAGTCACCTAAACAGGCTTTAGTTATTGGCATTGTCTTACTGCCATAATGCTGGCTCGTAGGCACTATATTATTTCTTAACTTAAAAGTGTTTCTTTCAGCTTTTTCTATACTTTTTCTAAGTACATAATATTCTTTTGTCTCCCTAGTGAAATTACAGAAAGAATTCAATTGTAGCTTAGAAAAACACCTTTCTGAATATATGAAATTGATCATAATAATTTTGCATTCATTTTCCCTTTTTGTTTTTGAGTGATTTTCACAGGCTCTGTACTGTAAATGCCTTGTGGTCTTTCAAGGCACACACCAGTTACTTTCCAAAGTAAAAGTAGTACTCAGTAATGAAGGACTGAATGAATATTTTTGCCTGCAGGATCAGAATGCAAAAATCACGGGATAAAATGAGTGGGTGGATGGGTGGATGGGTGGATGGGTGGATGGATGGATGGATGGATGGATGGATGGATGGATGGATGACCTGATGGGGGCTGCAAGAGTTGCCTGGAAGGCTGTCAATGCGAAGAGTCCTTCTATTCCTCTTGCAGACATCATAAGTCTTAGAAAACTCTGGAAGTTCTACAGAATAAGAGCCTCAAAAGATTCATAAATTGATTTAAAGAACTTTCTTCCTGCTTCTTTCCCACAGCTTTGCTGAAAGCCCATTCAGAGCTGATGTTGGATTCGATCCTCTCATTTAAGTGCTTGCAGAAGACTAAAAAGCCATTCAGGGACTATAAATAAGTGATGGTGAAGGATACTTGAAAACAACCACTTTTTTGAGTTGTTTCTCAGCCTTTTGTTTGCACTAGGCTCTGGCTCTGAGCCCAGCTCGTGGCCTCACTGAGTGAAGGCAAACAGCTAATTCTAACATGTATTAATCATATGTTGAATGCCTGCTTCAAAGCCTGTTACCTCCAGGTATACATCAAATGTAGCACAGTCATCTGAAGATTCAGAAGGAAGACAAACATACTCTCTTTTTCTCCCCTGCATATATAAATAATTTAGGAAGGATTCATTCTTTTTCACTTTTCCACTTGTAAATGCAAGGTGCATTCAATTGTTTCTAGAATAAATCAAGTCCCACCAACACAATGGACACTTCTAGAATGATGGTCACATCACAGAATCTTTCCCCATGCAGACAGAGGACAGCGAAAGGTCACTGTGTTCATTACATTTAAAGCATTTTTGAGAAAACCTCAAATAATGATATTATTTTCTTAGCTATAAAAAATTCTTTCACTGCAGGGAGAACAAACCTTATGTTTAAACCAACAGCATGCTAGGAAATGATGATGTGCCCAAGCCTGCCTACACCTCCTCAGCTGTGCCAGCAGCAGCACTGCCAGGGGACCAGGCAGAGGTGCCTTTCACATTTATGAGACCATTTGTGCTGCATTCAGCCAGCCCAGCCATGGATTATTTCTTCCTCAGTACACTTCCCATCAAGAGCAGTGCTAAGCCTATCTCCTTTCGAGGATGCTGGATGTTTTCTTTAAATGGAATGAACCTTAACTAGAATAGAGCTAGCTGGATGGCTCTTCATTTCACATCCACTCAGCATCCTCTGGCAGCCAGGAGCAAAGAGGGTTTTACAGGTTTCCTTTCCCCCATCAATCCAAACAGTTCTCACTTATCCTAATGCCTGACAAGGGAAGGAGGCCTTGGGAAATGCTCCTCTTCTCTTTTTAGCACAGCCTTTTTCCTGCCCAAACCAGCTTTTCTGCTGCTGCAGATTAACATCTGACTATCTATGGTTGAGCTTGCTAATTTTGCATTTGCTCCATGGGTCAGACCCATGAGCAACAAATCCCTCCTGTTAGTGCCCAGACTGTCACATTTTTGGGTCTGGGCAAGGAATGGGTTCCAAAACCATGTCCTCTTTAACTTTACCTTTACCATTTAGGCCCCTCAAGAGCAGGACAGGTGAATTGCCTCCTCTCTGAACATTCAAGTGGTAGATAAAAGGAGAATTTACTATAAAATTTATATAATTTTCATGTATTAAAATTTTTTAGTTAACATTCAACCATAAAATGCGTATCCAGGGACCAGTTAATTTACTAAAGTCTGGGAGATTGAGAAGAATGAAGGAGAAATTCCTCTAATGGCTTTATTTTGCTCCCAGGTATAAATAAATGCAATGTGGCTTCTGTACTGATGGACAGGGAGCTGGGCTGTGACAGGAGCTTCAGTAGATGAAAACTACTGATGAATTTTAACTTATTATAATGTTTAACCTCTAGAAAGTAGAGAAGGGAATTTGTGATTTTCTTTACAAAAGTAACTTCCAAAACTTCTCTTCATATATGTGTGAAAACTGCATTTTAGTGCTATACAAAAGCAAACCAATGCAAGTTAAAAAACCCCATGAAAACAAACAAAAAGAATGGAATGCTTCATTCTGAGTAAACAAAAGAACAGAACTTCTCTAGATAAAAATCCAGAAGCATTTTGTTCACCTGTTTTGGTACCTCAATAGTTCAAGACTGCAGCATGTTCTTACCAGGTTAAGGAGCCTGGTCTTTGCATAGAGGTGGAAACTGGATGGCACAATCTTTGCCTTGTTGAGAAGGAGAACCACACACATCCAAGTGAGGAATGGTGCCTTTGGTGCCTCCCAAGAAGGTCCTGACTCCCTGACCCAAGCTGCCAACAGCAGATGTTCTCACGGTGCTTCAAGTTCCTCACAGGGTCTTTGGTGAGCACCATTCAAAGCAACTTGTATCTCTAGAATATTTCAGCTACAAATTTCATCAATTCCCCAAACTTCTGGCATTTTAGGTTGTGCCAGCTGATGGGGATGAGATGCCTTAGATTTACAAGCCCCTTCAGCTGAGAGCTGTCTGAAGCTAGCCCGGTCTGAAAGCTCTATTTTGGAAGCAGATAAGAACTCTGCAAGGTTTCACACTGTTCCAGTGGAAGCAGGAGGTGCAGATGGAAGTTTACAGGCAGTATTATCTGCAGTGCTACAGAATCTGTCTGGATTTTGGAAGTGAAATCTCTAGCCAGCATCTTGTTTTCTGTGAAAATCTGAGTGGGGAAAGGAGAATTTGGGTTGAACACTCCATATTTCAATCCATCTGAACACAATTAGCCTTCCAAGTCTGCTGACAAAGTGATGAATGGAGTCTACTGCATGTAGTTCCTTCTACTGGGTATACATGATTTTCTCCCCCTCAAATTATCTAGTCTACATCCAGTTTGCTCAACATTCATTGAGCAAAACATTACTGCTCTATGAAAAAGCTAAGATACAAAAAGAATCATTTAGAGATCAGAGGCACAGGTGAACTTTCGTGATTAATAATCTCTTTCCCTTTCTGTTTTCCTCCCATAGCAGAAAAAAACTTTATCATATCCTGAACATCCAGAGCTCTCATTACTCTGCCAGAAGAGCGAGGACCTGGGGTCTCTAACCCTACTGGCACAGGAAAAGTCCTTTTCCAAGGTTAAGAATAAAGAAAAACAGAAATAAATCAGTGTATTTGACTAAGGCTGAGGGTGATCTGAGCCTCCCCATCCCACACTGCCATGGGAGGCTTCCAAAGGCTCAGTGAGTGAGTTCACTGCCAGCTGGCGGGGCCTCTTTTGAAAACACATGTGGTTTAAGCCCCTCCTGAGACACACAGTTCTGCCCAGGGACTGAAGACTGCAGCAACAGATGCATTGCACAGCTGAGGAAAGGGCAGGAAAAACCCAAGGTATGCCAAATGGATGTATTACTTTCTGCTCCAAGGATACTGATGGTCTCCACCTCCCACCACCCAGCTCCTTCTGCCAGCGCTCGTTTCATCTTTCCTTGAAAGAAAAATACTTGTAATAAAGGAAAAATGAAACATTCCTTTTGTAAGTGCCCGTTGTGTGCTTATTTCTTGTCTAGAATGTCACAAAGGGAACATTCAGGGCCCTTTCATTTTCTCCCTGGTAATTTATGTTTTCCTTACAGAATCTGTGTGTACCTACTCTTTGTACACACATCCTTCTCAAACACAAACACTGCTGCAGCCTCAGCTGGACCTATTCTGTCTAAGTGAAGTATTCATTTGTCCCATTTTATTAACAAGGAGCATGACAATGAACAAAGGATTTTTATACCTGGAACAAAGGATTTTTATACCTGGCTGATGCTGAATTCTCTCTAAGCTGTTTAGAGACTGGGAGCGAGCACAGTTGGATGGCAGTGCTCCCCACCAAGGATTAGCAGGGAGGTCAAGGCAGGCCAAGTGCACAGGGACATGTGTGTGCAGCCCATGGAGCCCATCTGACCTGCAGCAAACCTGTCCCACCTGCCTGGGGGGGGCTGCACAGGCCACCTGAACACCCTGGAGCAGCTGCCAGTACCAAAGGGGGCTACAGAAAGGCTGCAGGGGGATTTTGTACATGGACGAGGGGGAATGGCTTTAAGCTGAAGGAGTGTAGGTTGAGATTAGACGTGAGGAAGAAATTCTTCCTGGCACAGGAGAACCCCCAGCCCTGTATTCAAGGCTGGGTGAGCAACCTGTCCTAGAGGAAGGTGTCCCTGCCCATGGCAGGGGGTGCAATGGGATGGCCTTTAAGGTGCCTCCCAACCCAAACTATCCTGTGGTTCTCTGAACAGCAGAAGTGGCCTGGCCCAGTGGCCCCTGTGAAGGCCATCACTGCAGCACGTTGCTGGAAGGTGAGGAGCATCACCCTGAGCACAAATGTCACCTATTGAGCCTGAAGTCACTGAGGCTGCCCCTTGTCCAGCTGTCACCCCATTCCCTCCTGCTCACAGCAAATCCAGGGGTGTGCTTGCACATCCTCAGGCAGCAGCTCAAGGTCTCCAATGTCAAACAGACCAACTATGCAAATAAAGGCAATGCCCAGCAAACACAGGGGACACCGACAAGAGAAATAAACATTTGGCATTATCTTTGGTTGATATCAAAAAGCTTTTCCAGAGGGTTGGATGCTTATGAAATCAGGACATGTAGGAAGAACATTAGTTTGTTAAGTGACTGTGCTATTCCTCTCTCTTAAGACTGTTCTGCTGCACAAACCTCCACATAATATGCTCATACATCTGCATCAATTTTGCCACACTGAGCTCTTCCCAAGGAGAGCAAGCAGGTACACTGGAAATTAATTGGATCCTAACACACATTTCTAGATACAGATTTTTCAACTGAGCTTGCCAGTTCTAGGGGAAATCATTTTAAGGGACAATAAATACCACTTTATTTCTATACACAGCAGTGTGATATACTGTCAGCAGCCAACCTTCCTCCCTTGGAAGGCAGAAAATGCTGTGCTTGCAGGTAACTGGAAACATATCCTATTTCTTGCTTCTGAGTAAGCTCTAATTAGAGCAGAAACATGGGGAACAATTTCAATGGAGCTGTAAAACTCCAACAGGAGGAAAAAATCTATTTGAGGTTAGAACAAAATCTTTTTTTAATCTGGCTAATGCTACTTTTGTGCCGATGCTGATCATTATATTTATTGCTAAACTGTGGGACATTCCAAAGCATTGACACCTGACTTCACTTACTAGAAAAGCAATCACTTTCAGATATTCAGCTTGGTGATTAATATGTAGATACCTAATTTTTAGTGGATTAAACCATGTTGTATCAATTTGGTGTTCTTTAGGATTTCCAATCAAACCCTGACGACATCTGATTAATGGCAGCACAGGCTCCCTGAACCTTACAATATTCTTGTTCCTTTGGAGCTCAGATCACAGCAGGCTGATTACCCCCTGATTATCCTGAGTAACTGGGGTCAGAGGTTCTCTGGCACCACAGAACACATTTAATTCAATCAATTCAGTTAGTGAAGCAGTTGGGAAAAAAAAAATAAAATTATTCCAACTGCTGTAACATTACATTAGAAAAATTGCCCAGGATTTCTGTGCTCCAACTGATGGGCATTTTTGCTTAATTTCTAATTTAATATTCTGCTGGGGTTTGCAACTTCAATTACTTGTGATATTTTCACTCATAAAGTCAGAGGCATGGAGCTTGGAGGGAGAAAGGAAAAACAGAGGAAGAAAAGATGTCTGTATTAACCTGTCCAACAACCTTTGCTGACAGACACACATTTTCATAGCTCAGTCGTGATTTCCCTGGTTACACACTCTACTGGTGGCTCAGAAAAGTCCTCGTTGTTCTCTCAATTTGTCCCTCTTGCCACTGCCATATTTTAGCTCTACATTTCCTTTTGGTGGACTTTTAATATTGTTCAGCTGAGGACCACTTCATCTGTCTTGTAAGCAGAGGCTTTGGGCAGCTGTGATAACCCACAGCCCCAGTTCAGGCAGCCCAGCATCCCTGGGTGTGCTCAGAGGCAGTTTGGGGAGCTCATTAAAGGCACCAGCAAGGGCTGTGTCTGGGATGAAACATAGAAAAGGACCTCTTATTACTCCCTGCAAGCCTTGAGGCACTTCACACACCCATGGCCAGCAGCTCAGTTTGGCTCCTGCTGGTCAGAGCTGCATCCTGCCCCACGATCCTGGCCCTGCTGATGCACAGCCGTTCCTTACTGGGGGACCTGAGGCTGCCCCAGCCACAGCTCTGCCTTCTGCCCCGGGGCACTAATGATGATGGAGAGCTCCCACTGCACTTCAAAAGTGTCCAACAAATGTAAGAGACACCAGAGGTAGCAAATCTGGACCTAACCCAGAGCTTCAGGCCAATGAAGAAAGAGCAACACTCCAAAGTACGTTAGCAGATCCCTAACCATGATGCCAAATGATGCCAAAGGGAGGAGGAGGGAATGATCAGCATGAGCATCGTGTGTGTCCTGGAAAGCACTGCAGGGGCTCACAGCTTGCCTTGCCACCCTGACCACAAACACTGGAATGAAACCACCACATGTAGGACCCAGAGGAACAAGGGATCAGTGAGAGTAACAGCACGGAAAGGGGATGGAGCTAAGAAAGGGGTGTACAAACATTTTGTATCTGTTGTATTATCACTATTGAAAACATTTCTAAGTTGACAAATAGTTCTCTTTTCTTTCAGTAATTTAATCTGAATTAATAATGATTCTTGGATTAGGGTGGACTTGGATTAGCTTGCAAATTTACTAACAATTCCTTCTCACCTTTATATATATAGTCTCACCTTTGCTATCAATAAGATTTGGAGTGTAACAATATCAGGGTATTATTTGCAGTGATTCTTTAGAAATTAAAGCAATTTTCCTGAGTAGTATTCTTTAATAAAGGAAATGAAGTCTTACACCTCCATTTTCCCTGCAAGCAGCAGAAGGTTGCAATTTAATCTCCTGCTTGCCCACAGAGAAGATCCATTTTCTGTGTGTTCCTTTGGGGTTCTTTGGAATGAAAAATGCTATATGGTTATAAAACATTCTCTTAATGAAACTCACTCCCAACTAACTCTGGAATTGATGGATCTCCTCCAAAGCCCCTGTGTCCATTTGCCCACAGCACAGAGCATGACACAGCGCTCTCATCTTGGGAGAAACCCAAATCAGGAGCTGCAGGATAACAGCAGGTCAGAAGTGTGGTGTATTAGCAGAGATGGGGAGGAGATCACAGTGTGCCTAAATGGGAGCCAGGGAGCCTATAGAGAGTGTCTATAGAGCCCCATACAGGGGACAGAGACTTTATCATGTATAAAATATACTCAGCCCGTTCTGTAACAAAATCCAAAACAAAACCCCCAAATAACAACCATCAGTTCTCCACATTAAGCACAAACACACACAATACAGAAGAAAACAAACAGCAGCCAAACCCCATCACATGAAAATGCTCCAAACACATCCAGTCCTCCCCTCCTGTGCTGGGGATGAAGGAAGAACAAACCTCATTCAGCAGCTGTTACTTTAGTCACTTAGTCTGTACTGGGAAAGACTCATGGACAATAAAGGCAATTTAATGGTGTGAAAACAGCAAAGCAGAAAGAAGCAGGGCCGTGCACGAGGCAGAGGCAGGAATTCTTCCATCTGCTCAGCTCAGGGGAGCCCCAGCTGGATTACAGCACCTGATTCCTGCCCACAGCAGGGAAGGCAAAGAGCACACATCCAAAGCCATGGCCTTGCAGGATTCTGAGCAGCAAATGCCCCCCCTGGGCTCCTGGGGTCAAAGGATTGGCTGAGGGTCACCTCCCCAGTGGACAAGGCCAAGAAGGGATGGGCTTCAGTGGAGGCAAGGAAAATTCTCATCAGAGATGAGGCAAAGCTTGTTTCCAGCAGGGAAGCTGAAGGACTGTAGAGGAATACTGGGATATCACAGAGACTGTAACCTCAAAGCTCTGGAAGGCAAAAGAAGCAAATACTGGAAATTACACAAATGGGAGGGAGGGACCTGAAGATCTCTTGAGAACCCTTCTCTGCAAAAGTCATGATAAACCCAAATCCAATAATCTGTAGAGAGCAAAACACTTCTGCCTCGTTTTCTAACCTTTTTAAGGTTCATGATGCTCATTAACTTTCAGGAAGCTCCCTGGATTGCCAAGAACAAAGAAGCAGTGATAAAAAGCAAGTGATAGGAAGGACTTCCCTAACTGAGATTCCAGCCTCAAACTCCCCGTGGTCCAAGATCCTTCATTACCCTGGATTTGGTGCTGACAGCTGGAGATACAGAGTGTAACTGCAAAATCACATTTCCCCTCCTTGCTGCAGAGAAGAGATGAAAACTGAGCCTCTGGCATTTGCTTCCCTGGCTGGTCATGTTTTCTTTTGGCAGCAAAGTGTAAGGAAAGGGGAGGGGGAAATAATTATGATCTCAGCTTGGGGAAGGATTCTAAGGGAACAAGAATGGCAAAGCTAGAATCCCAAATTTAATTGTGTTGAGGTTTTCTGCAGCGGGGCCACTACAGCAAATTCCTGCTCCAGCCAGAACTCCTCCATTTTTAGAGAATTAAAAACTCTTCCCTCGCAGTCCCACAGGAACAAACTGCTCCTGCCAAGCAGACAAGATTTCGGAAGAAAATCATGCTTTTTAACAAATCTCAACCATTACTTCATCATTTTCCTGAACTGTCTGGCAAAGAGGAATTTAAAGGCCTGCATTTAAATTCCGGAGTAGCTCTGAAATGAAGAAAGCACATTGATTCACATTCTGTTCCACTATTCTCTTTGCCAAAGTGATCTTTATAAGGAGAAAAAATAATAAAGAAAAATACTAAAAAAACAGAAACTGAGCCTGAGAATTCAGTTTTCAGCTTCAAACCATTGAAAATTTTTGGATTTTCTTGCAATATAAACCCTTAGAAATAGGATTTACAGAAGAAGTGCTGCCAGAACCCCTAGAACATCTCATCCACTCATTCCTCACATGGAATTAGTGGAAAATGCCACTCTTACATTGCCCACAAACCCTGCCAACAAATAAGAATTGTGACAAGCCGAGAGCACACTGTCTGGGATTTTTATCTCATTTTTTTCCAGGGAAAAACATCTGTTTCACATGCTTTTAAGCCCCCATAGTTTCATCCTACCTAATCCCTGCCTGCTCTTGCTTTGTGTATCACTTCCAGGGAGCACCTGCCACATTTCCAGACTGCTGCAGGACACAGAAAACACGTTTGGGGTGCCTGGAGCCACCTGACACGTGTCCCTTGGCTGCCACCACCACCCCAGTTACACCCAACCCTCTCACCTCTCCCACGTTCCAGGCATTATTTATCCCTCCCTTGGACTCCACCAGCACTGTCAATGCCAACCCAAGAGCTGAAATGCACCCTCAGTGCCCCCTCTTGTGCCAGGCAGGAGGGAGATGCCCGTGGAGCCCCCCTGCCAGTCCTGGCACACACGGCAAGGGAGTTTCCAGTGGGATGCTGGGTGTGCTGAGCAGCCTTGAGGAGATGGGATGGAAATTGTAGTGAGGGTATTAGTCTAAAGTGAATGAAGTGGAGAGTACACTGCTCGTTTATATCCCCAGAGTGATAAATGGCAGAGTGGGAGGCTTTTTTTTTCTAAGGCAAAGAAAATGGGAAACCAACACGGATTTCGGGCACATGAGAAATAGCTTATGAATTTAGATGATAGTTCAGCAGAAATAAATTGTACATCTGTTCATTCATTTTAATAAAGCAGGGAAATGACACACTGCTGGAGCCTTTTGAGAATGCTGGTATTTTTAAATTATGATCCTATAATAGTAGCATTAACATTTGTAATGCTGCACATACTTTATGAATTTAAGAAAAATAAATTTATGGGCTAAGTGAGCTTCGACCTACAGTCTGGACTCTGGGCATTTAAAAGTGAATCAGGCGCTTCCTGAATACTTTCAATTAGTTGGGGAATTCTCAAGGAAAAGCACTACAAAAGCTTTCTTATGTAACACAGCAAATCCTCTGTGTGAGTGTTGACAAAGCACGATTATTATTTTGGAATAAATAATTCAGATGTGCAACATGTAGCTGAATGCATTGATTTCTGCTGAGTCGTGCCCAGTGTTGTGTTCTCAGGCAGCGACAGCCGATGCTTCCCTGGAAAGCAGAGCATGAAGGAAACCAACTGGGTGCTTTCCTGGGCTGAATGGATGCACAGGAACATGGAATATCTTGCTGCATTCAGGCAGGAGTATTCCCCTTCTCTGGCATCTCCCCCAGCACAGAAGTTAGAAATGGAAAAAGTTCTGAGCTGAATGCAATTGCCTCACTGTTTGGGTTTTACCAGTATTTACAAAGATGACGTGCAAATATAGGAAATAAACAAGGGAGGCCGCAGGGGATGTCACATTTGAAAAGCTTATGTTTTGATTTTCCAAACCAATCTCCATGGGAAATAATAAATTTAGAGTTCAATAATAACTGTCATATTTCCTTTAAAAGCACAATTAGTAAGATCATTAAAATTCCCTTTTAATCGATTGCATTAAAGCAATTACTACTGGAGTAAAGAGAACCTAAAAGTGATTAGTTGCTCACATATTGCTCTTTGATCAACCGAGACAAGAAAAGGCACCACAGGCAACCCTGACATCCTTGAAAAGTGGGGAAATTCAGCTCAAAGCCCATGCCACAACCAGAGTCCTTTCTCTGATGCTCCCCCAGAGCAGTTTCCCACTCAGAGGCCAAAGGAGCCAAGGGTGTGTGTTTAAATACCTGACCTTCCCAAGGCAAAGATGCCCTGGGCTGATGGTGGCACCCCGAGCTGCTGCCAGGGAGGCTCAGGAGGGACATCTCTGTGTCCCCACAGCACAAGAGCAGTCCCTGAGCAATCACTGCTCGCTCCAGCTCCAGCAGACAGCCCTAAAACAGCCCCAAAATAGCCCCAAAACAGCCCCAATCCAGCCTCGCCAGGCAGGCTGCCTAAACAAGGCTCATTGTGATTTGCTTCTCATGTGAATACAGGAGAACTGAAGAAAGGAAATACCTCTGGGAGTTGGGAGACCCCCAGGCAAGAGTTCCCATTGACAGAAACCGTACAGATTTATTGATTGGAACTGCTTTTTAATCATGGCTGGAGGAAAGAAAACAGTTCCTGGAGATTGTCAGTCGGTCCCAGCACGGGGCATGATAGACCTGTTTGTGGCAGGAGTGCCAGGCACTGCCTGCGTCGGAGGAAAAGGACATGAAAGAGTTCAACATCTGCAGGCAAAGTGGAGTTTATTTACTTATGGCTTCAATTATTGTTTAAGATGGAAAACTTGAAAAGGTCAGAGCTGCTAACTGAGAAAGCCTGCCCTTCATTTGTCTTCAAACATACATTGCTTCTTAGCTTAGTTCAACACAAATCAGTTAATCAAGTACAGCGGTCTCTGGTTTCAAATACCAGTTGTGTTATTTCCAAATATGAAAATATATCCTGCTATGTCCAAATGGACTCGATGATCTTAGAGGTCTTTTCCAACCTAAATGATTCTGTGAAGTAGATGAGCAAAACAGAATTTCATTTTTGTTTGAATCCCTATGAGAAAATGCAACTTTAGGACAATAAAACATCTGGTCCTCAGTTTAGGTAGGCAAACATCTGTAGGGCTGTGTTTCTATTTATATAGATATGCATATGTGTAAAAATCCAGATCTGTTTCAGCATCTAATCCTGCATTCCCATCCCTGTGGAGCACTCCCTTTGGATGGGAGCCATAGCTTGAATACAGGCAGTTAAGAATATCAATACTGTAGATAAATCATCTTCCTTGGTATTATTTCAGCAAGAGAAAACTGTTGGTTTAGATTTAAGCTTATTTAGCAGGATTGATTTTCCTTATACATCTTCTGAAAGTTTCTCACATAACTCCTTAGATTTTTCAAACTTTTTTTTAACTAAAAGATTGCTTTCAACCCTTTAAACTTCTTGAGGACAGCAGCACTCTCCATCAGTCTTCTAAATGAAGAAGAAGCATTGATCTGAGAACATCTGACAGCACTACGGAATGTATGGGCACTGCCAGGCTCAGTGACTGGAGATGGGCACAACAAACGAGCTGGGGAGGAGGAAATAAAGCATAAAAGAAACAAATGAGACGATGTGTGGAAGGAGACAGTGATGGCACTCCATTTAGAGAAGGCAGGCAGAGCCTACATGGACTTCTGTGAGTCATAAGCAAACAATTTAAGTGATGAAAACAAAAAGGTGGTTCCCAAGGGAAGCAGAGAGTGAGGGGATGAAGGAGAGTTCATGGGGAATGGAAAATGCAAGGTGTGCCAGAAGTAACACTGAAGGGGCAAAATCAGGGGGACAGAAAGAGGATCGTGAGGTGGCAAAGGTCAGAAACAGCTCTTTATGAAAGACTGGAAGAAAAGCTTCCTATATAAAAAGACAGCAGAGAAAGTGATGGAAATAAGAGCAGAAAGGGAACGTCACATTCAGCAGGAAGAAGTCAATGGATGTGCCACTGAAGTTCATCTGGGTAGTTCTGAAGCAGGAACTGGGAAGAGGAGCAGAGGGGTGTCAGAGGAGTGTGAGATGTTCAGGCTCTGAGAGTTTGGAGAGGAGAGAAATTTAAAGCTAATTATTAAAATTCAGAGAACATTCCTTACAGACTGCTGACTAAAGGGAGAAACCCAAGAGATAAGTTTGCTCTTTGGTTAGTTGGTTTGGGGGGCTTGTTTTGTTTTAGAAAAAGAGAATGATGAATTGGGCAGAAGGGGCTTTGAAGGATGAATTTCAGCACCAAGTAAAATAAATATCAAGTAGACCACAAAAGCTGGAAGAAATGTTCCCAAATATGCAAAACCCCCCTTATAAAAGCTGCATCAAGACCAAAACAGCAGTTAGAATAGAAACTCCAAAGAACAGCAGAGCAGTTGTGTTGGAGGGAAACACAGGGTCAGGAAAATAACTGGGAACCAGGGGTTTTTCATAATCAGGTCAATGTCTAGAATGGGAAAGAAAGGGGAATGTCAATACTCCATGTAGAGTTGGGTTTATAGTTTTTTTTCTGACATATGGACTGAGAACACAGGGGAAATCATTTGTAAAAACAAATAAATATTAAGTGACTGTTAGACAGACGGCTGGAGAAAGGGCTACCCTTTAAGCAAATAAGCATCTGGAACTCTAAGGCAAACAAGTCCTGGAAAGAAGCCAAGGTAGAAAGTACAAGGATATGAATAAATTACACTCCTAAAGCATTTTCCTCAGCAGAGACTCTAAGTGCACGGGGTCCTGGATGAGCCTCCTCAGCTGCTTTGGCTTACATGCACCAACACCCCTTCCTCTCCAGCAGGTCCAGGAGAGAGCCAGTCCTGGACCCTTTGATTGCTTTCCAAATGAGGACCTTTCCCAGGCACTTGCTCAGAATTCCCCTTGAACAAACGGGCAGCTCCTTTTGGAGGGGGGAGTTTTATCGATTCACCATTCCAATGGTTCAGAGCAGAAGGAAAAAAGATATTTTGCCTAAATAATCCTGACATTTTGATTCGTGTGCACAGATGGTTAGCAAATTTTGTAGTAGCCAAATCAGTTTTAGTGTTGCTGGGAAAAAAATCTTAAGAATCTCACTTGTCAGGGAAGGAATTGACAAACTGATCACAAAAGTCATTCCATTCTAGTGGAATGACCCAAGCAGTCCTAGAACTATTATTTTTGAATGAATAGACTAGAGCTGTATCAATTCCCTCTGCTCATATAAACTGCAACTATGATACCAGTTCACACATATTGTGTAATTGGTATTAAATAGGGTTTTGTCTGCTGCAAATTGAATATGTTAAGATCTATAGTGTGTTATCTTGTTTAATCCTACTTTTAAAATAGAACTCCCACAGATGCTAGAGGCATATTAACAGTGTGGGTTTCTTAACTCATGGGATTAGAGCGATATTTTGCAACACATCTAAAAATTCCCCCATTTATTTCTCCTCAAATCAGCTGTGCTGTGTCAGACAAAGAGATTTAGAGTTCCTGGTATCTCTGTTAAAATTCCACCGGAGGAACTGCAATGCTTTATGTACATGAAATAGAAAGCCCTTCCAACCACAGGGAATTTTTGCTGGCTGCACCACAAAAGTAACCCCTGCTCCTCTGTTCCCCACTACCTGCCCACCAATTGCCATATTGCCTTGGCTGAATGGCTTTAAGATGAGAGAATGTAGATTATATTGGATATTGGGAAGAAATTCTCCCCTGGGAGGGTGGGCAGGCCCTGGCACAGGTTGCCCAGAGAAGCTGTGGCCGCCTCATCTCTACAAATGTTCAAGGCCAGGCTGGGCAGAACTCAAAGCAACTTTGTCTAGTTAATGGAAGGTGTCCCTGCCCATGGCACGTGGAATTAGATGATCTTTAAGGTCCCTTTCAACCCAAACCATTCTATGAATGAGATAATGACAATTTAGGAGTCACTCTGCAGTGAATACCATGCACAGAAATCACAGGGTTTCCACATATTTGGCCAACTGGATGTCACAGAGTCAAACCAGGTCTCCCAGTACAGATTTGAGAGATGGGATTGATGGATTCTTTCACATCTTGATCTCAAAGTCATTGTGTGAAGTTTCTTGAAAGTCTGTGTGTTACCTGCCTGCTGGAGCTCCTTGGAGAGTTAATGTGTACAACATGCTATAAACACTTTTGGAGAAGAGGGAAATCAAAGGAAGTTTCCAGGAGTACATTCAGAGGAAGAAAATACCAGAGAAAAGACACCAATTTAAAAATTTACATTAAAATTGAAATCTCTAGAAAGCAGCCCTAATTTGATTTGAAGGCAACAGCAAAATTCCAGCTGGCAGGTTTTCTGTCTAATTGGAAAATCACAGCCACTCCTGGCAATGACTGCTAATAATTATGTTTATACAGCTCCCCTGGATAAGTGGTCCAAGCCTAGGTCTGGAGACATTACATTATCTTTGTTTAGCTTGTGTTTCCCTCAAGAGCCTTCCTTCGTGTTTAATTCCTCCTCTGCAGCTCCTCACCCAAAGTATTTGTGCTACATGTACTCAAAACCCTTACTGCTACTGTTTACTTTGTAATTCTGACCTTAATATCTCTTGTAAACCTCACACTTCATGGCCCACACTGAGGACACATATTAACCTTCACTTCTTGGAGAAGAGAGCAATAAATTGGGGTTTATGGCTTCTCTCTTGCTCACAGTGGTTGAGTATTTGCTGTTAGCAGAAGCAGATGGAAGAATTCTTCCGAGGATTCAGCATTGGAATGGTTTTGTGGTGAGAATTTCCCAGCTGCAGTGAGAATTGCTGTTATTGCCACTGAGTTGCTGCTGACCTTCCAAGCACAACCAAAGGCTCACAAAAGCCAAGGGCTCACACAGAGGTTTGCACCACGATAGGTTACATCAGCTGATAAGAAGAAATCAAGGAAACTACAGAAAGGGCAGGAAAGGAACAGTGACAAAGGGAAATTAAGAAAAAAAGAAAAGAAAAAGACTGGCAAAAATACAAGTTTACTCTGTGAGCATACTTGGAGCAGGAGTGCTGGGAAGAAAATCAGCTGTGGAGGAGCAATGCAGTGCCTTTGTGTTCCAACCCAGTTTCACACTGGTTGAATGATCATTTCTGTTCACAGAGCCCTGCCCATATTGTACCAGTGTTTCTCAGCTGCTCCCAGCCCGTAAAGCAGCACTCTGTTGTTTGATGTGCCATGCAATGTGTTTATGTGCAGATTAAACAGACAGCTCCGTGTCTTTCCTGCCCTTGTGGAGAGGCACAAAGCTGAGGGCAGGTGAGTGTGGCAGGCTGGTGGCCCCTGCCATGCAGAGCATCCTGCCCTCATTGCCTGCTAACCTGGCCTGGGGCTGCAGGGGTTTTGCACGAGTTCTGGAGCAAAGTGCTTGCAGTGGTTGTGCAGAGCTCGCTGCAAGCCCCATGAACACACACATTTATGGGCACAGTGTGAATCTGGAGGAGTGCAGGAGACACTGCTCCTCCAAACACTGCTGTTTGGTTTGGCTGTTTCCAGTCAGTGCACAGAATAATCAGATTTGGTTTGCTCTCTCCGAAATTATTCTTTTCTTGTAGTGCTACAGCAGAGTATTTGTCTTTGAGGTTATTGGTAACTCAGTGCTGAGCATTTCCCATCACACGACAATCCTCAGGCCAACTAATTCTGATAAAACCTGACACACAGTAGAGAAGACGAAGGGAAAAAATAACAAAGAGGCAATTTAATTATCCAGATAGCCAAGCTGTTTAAGGAAGTCTCCCAGATGTCCCTAGTTTGGTACCACCACAAGCCAACTCAGAAATAAATAAACATTCTTCTTGATTGTGGGCATTTTTCCAGATTATTGAAGTCTTTAGAAGGGAGAGACACATTTGGAATCCTAATTGCACTCTACTGCAATCCATGCTCCTAAACCCAGCTTTTGAAGCTCCAGTGGGGACTACATGTCATTACAGTTATTTTTAAACTCCAATAAAGTATTTTTTCCCTTAATTTTTGACATCTAAAATTATTTAGGGGGAAGGAGAAAAAGAGGGGGTGTCTAAATGCCCATTATTTAGATTCTTAGTTTCCTAAAGTGTGTCTGTAATTTTGAAATCTGTTCTGTAGGTCATGACAACTAAGGAAACTCTGACTGCTTTGGACTATAACATGAGAGAGACTAATGACCAGTTATTAACCATGAAGGAATGGTACAGTTAATAAAACTTCACTGAAAATTTCAAATATTGCCTCATTTGTGCAGTAACAACAGAATGCTCACAGTCCTCATGTAGAAAATAAAATGTTTGCCACTATTTTGACCCTTGTTTCCTTTCATGTAGATTTGAAAATACCTTTTCATTTGACTAATAGTTATTCTCTACACTAAATTAACAGATACTTTGCAAAGGGACTCTAATAGAAACAAATATACATCTACATCTTTGCCTCATCTTAAACACAGAAGAGCACAAGTTGGGACAACCTGATCTCCTGTGTTTTCACCAAAACCATGGTTAGGTTACTATTTTGGGGGAAAACCCCCCATGAGTATAATGGCTTTAACACAAGAGTTATTTGTTCAAAGAAACAGTCTATATATCCTGAGTTGCCACATTTCTTCTTCATGTATTGCCCTAATCATATAAGAATTAAAAAGGTATTAAGGCATAATCTGTCCTTCATAACTATGAGAACAAGAGAAGATGAAATGACTTCAAGTTCTAGCAAAGGAAATTAAGCTCAGGCTATGCAGAAATACAGAAACTTTCATTCTAAAGATTTGTGCACCAACACTCTGAGGAACCTTTCCATTTTTGACATCTGGATGTTTTAAGAACCTTACAAAGGCACCTTACAAAGATGACATAGGAACAGCAAGGCTGCCTCGATCCCATTTCCTATATTTTCCCATGAGCAGAGAAGCCACCCTTGAATTCTGCCTTTCACACATGACAAACACACCAGGTAACATCTCTCCTTTGCTTTCCAGGAGACTTTGGGGCACTTGGAGGGATGTCAAGTGAGTTAGTGACCTGCTGCAGGAGCACCAAGTGGAAGCAAAGCTGAGTGAAAAGGTCAGTGCAAGTATTTGTCTAGTGCAGAAGGTTAAGATGTGCTCCAGGAGCCTTTCTAGTTGTATTTACAGCTCTAGACAAACAAGGATGGCCAAAGAGCTCCTCTCTGGTGATCCCCAGCCATCAGGAAGCTGGGTTTCAAGCCAAGGTTTACATGATTTTATGGGATTTTGCTGAAATGGTTTTATCCATTCCACAAAACTATTTCTCGTGACAAACCAGCACTGGAGGCTGTTTGCCCCAGATGGAGGAGGCTGCTGGAATTTCAGAAAGGTTCCCATAACACTCAGACCACAGGAAAGCTCTTTTGCTTAACCATCAGCCTTCTCATCTGCTCAGTCCTGCTTTTGTTGCTCAGCTCAGTTGTCTGCCCTTCCAGCATCCAGCAGGAGAGAACAGCACATGACATGGGAAGAACCCACCTCCACTGGCAAAGCCCCCAGAGAAAGGAGTAAGATCAAGTAGGAGTCCCAAAGGGCAAAATTCTCCTTGTAAGACAACGCAGGGACCAGGGTTGACTTTCAGACCACAGAGGAAGGGGAGGTGAGATTTGCTTTTACACATGTAAAGTGAACAGACAGCTCTGGTCTGTGCTGCTGAAGTATGTCTACCACAGAAAATAAAATATCATGTCTAAGAGAGACATTTTTGTAAAAGGAGCGTGGAAAAGGGAGCCTGGAGGAACCTGAAAATTGCTCTTAGCTCAGTTTTTACTCCTCAGTACAGTTTAGCCAATACCAAGAATTAAGGCAGGGACTTTCAGAGCTCCCAGCCTGTTTCTCAACAGTGTGAGCTGCAAAATAAATCTCTCCAGATGGTGCTGGGAAAGTCTCATCCCCTCCTTGAACCAGGAGCAGCCAGAGATACATATTGTCCTCCAGGGGCTGCTCTGGCCCAGTGGGGAACAGCACTGAGTCAGAAGACAGTGCTGGAAGTCAGCATAAATCACAGTGACAAGCAACCTATTCACTCACAGGTCTCTATAGGAACTGATGAATCATTTATTAAAGCACACATTAGTCATTTATTACCCTTTTATAAACCATTTATCAGTTGGTATTCAAAACGTGAGAAAATCATATTTTTCACTTAAGACTCAGCACTGGTGTATCTCAGATTTCACTGGGGTGATGTTTTGTCAAGTTACACGAGTTCTATTCTGTTCACAGGAGGCAAGCTGCTTCATTTATCTGGAAAAGTCATTTCTCAGAACATATATTCAAAAAATCTATACTAGGAAAAACATTTTCCCTGAGCTTATTCTCCCTGATGCGACAGAATTATTTCTGTTTTGCATTTCTCTCTCCTGGAAACGGATGAAATTGAAGGTGAGGATGGAAGTAGCAGAAAGAAAGAGGAATTGTGCCAAGGATGACTATTCCCTGGACAAATGAAGTCTCTCTTTCTTATATGCAAGAGAGAACACTGTGACAAGTCCCACCTTTCAATGTATGACCAGGGATGGGCTGGTGTCCCAAATCCATGCCAGAGAAGGGATCAAAGAACAAGAAATCCATCTCCTTAAGCCCAGTCACTGATCCAAGCCCAATCTCAAGTGCCTGATAGTATTTGCTAAGGAACCACAATACATCTGATATTAAGGAAAAATAACATATTAAAGAGTAACAACTGAAGATTTAAAAATACAGGAGAGAAGAGAAAGGCAAATGAAATCAGAGGAATCTCATTTTTGAGCACATACCCTGCAGTCAGGAGTGGCAAGTAGGATTCATTGGGGGGCAAGTCCATATTTTCCTCATGTTAAAACAATGGGTTTTCCTCCCCTGGGTCTCAGGGAAGATCTCAGGGAACAAGAGGAGTGTGTGCCTGTGGCTTTCAGCAGATGCCACATTGCTGATTTACCCTCCCTACAGCCACATGAGTGCACACCAGGCTCACAGGCTCTGTCACCCACAGGGACATGGGCAAATAATGCTCCTTTTCCTTAATGCTGCAGGTATAAACCCAATCCTCAGCACCATTAATGCCCACTCAGTCCAGCTCAGTCCCACCCAGCTGGAATATCCTGCACTTTGCAGGCAGGGATCCCATTTCCCACAATGAGCAAGTCCTGCTCCTTGCTCTGCTCCATTCCTGACTTCGAGATAACTAATCCTTTGTGCTGAACACATTTGGAGCCCAAGGCTTTTACCTGCTGGAAAGGAAATGCCCAACTGCTCTTTGGGATATGAAATGCTGCATTCAGTAATAATTCAGGAAATTCATTTAAAAACTCTCCCACATTAGAGAATTAGGGTTGTAAATTTAAAAAAGAGGCCTCTAACTTTCCAAGTGTCTCTATTTTCAGTCTCTATAATTTAAATTTGGCACAATATCCCAGCCACTGTGACCTTTTAAAAGGTAGATCTTTTTACTTCATCTGGGATTTTTGAAGGAACTCTTAAAACATTGCTCTTTTAGGCTTTCAGGATGAAATTATTTAACCCTCTGGAGGGACCAGGGTACTGTTTGCACACCTGGATGGATTTTTACACTGCTCAGAGCCATTATTAGCAGAAAGGTGTATAGAAATAGAACAAGGCAGTATTTGGGGAGTGTGTAACAAAATAATTAACTGGGCTGAATCCCACAAAGCAGTGCCTCAAATATTAACCCATCAAAGTGCCTGACACATCCTCAAAGCCTCATGGGCTTCAACTGTTCCTCTGGAGTCAGTGGAAATGCTGGGCTGGATCACAGCAGGGCTCAGCTTCTTCTGGCACTATCCCTGAAACACCATCATGAATTTTTCCTCAAGCACAAAAGCCACAACTGCCTCAGAATGATCTGGGAGGCGAAAACAGGGCATGGAAGTATAGATTAATTAAACAAATATCCCTTCTTCCAATAAGATCTATGCAACTCCAGCTGCAGAACTGGGCACAGCAACAAAGCAGCACTGAAGCCCTTCCCAAAGCAAGAAAGAGGTGGGGTTGGAAGAAGAGGATATTTCAGGTCTCTTCCAACCCAAACCATTCTGGAATTCTATGATTTTTTTCTAAAAATCTCAACTAAAGCCTGTTAATGAGCACTTTGAATAGGTGTTTAAGGACCCACCCTCCAAAGAACACAATGAAAACAGGAGGACACAGAGGATGTCATTGCTCAGGGAGAGATTCTTGAAATTGTTTCTCAAGAAAAAAAGTGGAAGAGACTGATTTCAGTGTCAAAAGATAAAACTCATCCTCAGCAGAGAGGGACATGCTCACTCATGGCTGAGATTGCCTTGCTCTGAGGAACCAGTGTCTGTGAACACATGTAAGATTGCTTGGGAATAGAAATATATGGAAATACAGAAATAGTCACCTTTGGACAAGGCTGTGAAAAATCCCTAAACTTCCCTATTGCAACCATATATGTCTTTACTAAGATAAAAAGCACCACTTAGTGCACAGCCTGGGGTTCCCAGTGCTGTCCCTACACAGGGTGCAGGTTTTGGAGCAAACCCAGCTGTCCTGATGGCAGAGCAGGAGTGACTTTGGCCCCTGTGCTCACAGAAGGAGAGGACACTGCAAACTTGCCTTAATCGAGCTGCATCAGCAGCACATGATAAATTATAGAGCTATTGCATGTGGAAATGATACTGTCACATGGAAACACAGAGCACTAAATGAGCAGGTGTTTTATCAAAGGGAAAATGTGTGGAGAAAAACTATCCTTGGAGAGAAGGAAAGCAGCTGGGGAACCATGGCAGTACCTGAAGAACACCTAAAGCAGCCAATTTCAAAGCAGAGAAAACAAAATGCACTCTGAAATCAAACCCTCAGATTTACTGAAGTTGAGCTTCCTATTCCCAAAGTTATCCTGTAGAACATGACTTTTCCTTTCAGCTCTAACCCACATCAACAGTAGAGCAGCCTGTGGGGTACAACTCATGAAAATACAATAACTGAGTACTTAGTAAGGCAAATAAAGCATCACTGTTTCAATGAATAGACACACTTACCCTATTTATTTTACAGAGAGCACCTCTTTCTAAAGGGGCACTATGCACAGAAAGGCTGGGTTTTCCTGCCTTAATCATAGAATAAGGATATCACTTAGCAAGGAAGGGGAAGACTTCTGAGGGCATTAACATCTCTAAATAGTGAAAGGTTCAAACCCACGCCAAATAATAAAAATGAGATGTCTTGGGGGGAAAGTATAACATGCAAGAAAAATGCCTAAAACCAGACTTTTCAAAGAAAATTAGATAAAGCTGCCTCTTCACACCTATTTTATTTCTATACTAAACCCCCCCAAATTTGCAGGGTACAGAGTACCTTCACTGCCACAGACTGAAGAGAGTTTATAAACATTTCATCTCTAAACATTCATTTCCACAGAAATAGATACCAACAGTGTGGTTGTGGCCAAACAGACACACGACTTTTTTAACATGCTTGCCCAAAATCGCCCACATTTAACATTCTTAACCCAAATTACCAAACTATAAGTCAAACTATGAATGCCACAATCTGCATAAAATTATAGAAACTTTTCTTCCAAAGAATTCTATTGAAAGATATATAGAAATGTTTCTTTGCGAAAAGAAATCTCCAATTTGGGAAATTCAGGTAGGTAGGACTCTGGCTGTTACAAATTGCCATCGATATCCATTAATTCAATAAAATCCTATTTCTAGATACACTGAGTTGTCATGGACATTTTTATGGTCCAGAAGGCTAAATAATATAGTATTTTAAATCTGTTTTAAGTACTGGTTGTCAGGAAACAGCTTTCAGAGCATTAAAAGCCAGATCTAAGGGGTAGTTCTGAGGGAATTAATACTTTGATCAAAGTCACTTAATTGTCACCTCTACGTGAAAGGTTTGGATCAGACTCTCCAGGATACTTTTTAGGTGAGTGAAACGCTCTTGCCAAAGCATTTTACTGAAGCAATTCACTGAAGAAATTATAGGTATTGCCAATGACTAGTGAAAAATAATATCCCTCTTGGCAAAATTGTCATTGTTTCTAATTTCTTCTTATTTTTTTAATAACCCTTCTTTCTCCCATTTTAATCTGCTAATCACCTTGCATTTGCAAAAGAAATAATTATTCAAATAAAATAGCAGTTATTTGTTTCAAAATAGTCTGTTGTCAAATTGCTAATATTAGGCCTGTAAAAAAATTTTAAAGGGTAAAATACAGACTCAAAGCACCCAAAAAAATGTCTGTCACACTGAGCTCAAAGCACACCTGGGAGTATTTTCTTTCCTTGTATCTAGAAATGAGCCAATTACAATTAGTTGCTGCACTTTGTAGAGCACAGCTGGCAAACTCTTACCTCCTTCTTGGTGAATTCTGGTGGGTGGTCATTCTTGTCATCGATGAGAATAGTGGCAGTTGCTGTGCCCGTCAGTCCCACGTCCAGGCCACCCATGTCTTTAGCTTCTATAACCAGCTCATATTTTGGGCTTTCCATAGTCTGAAACAAACAACAGAAAAGGAAGAGTTAGGAAAAAACCCACACAGATAACATGTGACTTTAATTCATATGAAAATAATAAATTTTCAAAATCATTTTTCCTGATAAAACACAGCCTAGAAATAGATGTGTTCAGTGTTTCACCAAAACAAACAGGGCTTGCCATGAGCTTCAGCTGCTGCTCTGCAAACCTCATTTGCAATACAGCAGGAAGGTGAATATTGGTAAACAGTACCTAATTTATCCTGTTATTTAAGAAGATTAGGAAAGAGGCAAGAAATTAAAATATACTTGCTCTTTACGAGGAAGCTCTACCTTCAGTGCACCAATATTGAGCAGCTTGCTTCATCAGTGTTATGATGGGTACATAATTAAATACTAATGTCACAATCTACATATAAATTCACTTTATTAAATCCCATTCATTCTGTGTATTAGCATTTAGACTGGGAATCTAAGTTTGCTTCACTGGAAGGAACAAGAAAGCACTTTCTAAAATGGGCAGTGACTGGCAGTTGTGGCCCAAAGCAGAGGTGTAGAGAGACATTAATGACTTCATCAATGACATCTGATCTGCTCTCATGGGCACTTCTCTGGCTGACTACTTATCATAGAACCACACAGCACAGATCCACAGCAAGAGCCATCCTTAATTCCTTCCCCAAAACCAGCCATAACTTGGCAAAACCCCCATTTGTGGCCCCCAGTCTGCCATGGCAATGTGACAGCAGCTGGAATTCTCCTCTCTTACATCAGAGATCAAAGCACATGAGTTTGCAAGCCGGACCAAGGGTCACCAACATCTCCATCAGCATCAGAACCTGCTCCCAAGGAACTCATGGAGAGTCTGGGCAGGGATTCACTGGAGACAAGGCTGGGCACCTGATTAGAATGGGGTTGGTAGGGCTGCCTTAGGTGGAACCATCTGCCCAAAGAGCTCGTGTGCTGCAGCCACCTCTAAAACTGCATGGTAAGAACATCACACATGATCAGCAATGGTTATTCAAGCCTCCCTCAAAAAATAAATCTGGCTTTTTGGGGCAAAGCAACAGATGGTGCTGCTATTTTTGAACCCACATTGAGCCCCAGGAGCCAACTGCATGTGCAAGAAGAACCTGGGATGTGCATCACCCCTCCCGTGGCCTTTATCCAACACCTTTGCAGGGAAGGAACGTGCAGGGAGACAGTTTAGCACAGCAGCCTCTTGGGTCACACAGTCTCTGGAGCCAAGAGATCTGAAAGCATTTCCTAAATATGCATTTTGTGTTCTCCTGGGCACATCACACCATCTTTTTTTGGAGCATGTGTAAGAAGGAGATCCCAGCTTCTCAGTGCTTACATTTTGAAGCATTTTTAGGCCGTGAGAGAAGCAACCACACCAGTTGCTCATCAGATCAGCTATTATGCAGCAGTATATTTGCATGTAAAATCAATGAGTCAGGCCAGACATATGGACTACTAGAAAATCAGATGCCACTGCCACACAGGGGATCCTAAAAAATGTATTTCCTGAAGTCTTACGACGTTATTCCCTGAAATTTATCTCAGAAGGCAGCAAACCAGGAACAGGAATTTGATTTATAACATCATAAAAATATACGCAAAGAAATATTACTGACATGTCTCCAACACAAATCCACATTATGGAGTGGAACAAAATTTACTGGTTTCATATATTTATTTTCTGAAATGTATTCAATGTATTAAAACCCAAATGAAGCTTCTCTCCCCTCCCCTACCTGTAACTTTTTCATTATTTTGATTAGGAAGTTGTTATTATTGTATGGAAAACTTGCAAAACCATTTATCACCTCATGTATATAAGCCTCTTTGCTGAGAAGGAGGCCCATTTTTACTCACAAATTGGCCTTTTTTCCTTTGAAAACTGTCCCATTTTCCATTGAAAGCCAGCCCATTTATTCTAGAAATTGCGTCTACTGCAGCAGAAATGTCTGCAACACGAGTCCAATGTTTAAGCTCACAATGAAATGTGCAAAACATTGAATTTTGAGTAGTGTTTCTGATGATTATGAATCCTTCACACTCTGCAGCACTCCCTATGCCTCGTTCTCTCACCAAATATTTGCTTTGTTAGAGAGAGCAGCCCCAAGCCCAGAGCACCTTCCCATCAGAGGGTCCGTGCTGGGACATCCCCCAGGCTGGGGCTGCAGGACAAGCTCTCCTGGCACCTCCGGCTCTCTTCCCTCTTCCCAGGGCTCAGACTTGTCACCCCAGAGCATGGCCTTGTCCCTTTTCTTGTCCCCATCACGTGAGGAGTGAGTGCGGGAGGAGAACAGGGAGAACAGCCCTCCTTTCCCTCCTCCATCCCTGCCACGCTGTGCCACTGAGGGACAAATACAGCACCCACAACTGGCTCAGGTTCCTGTCCCACCATGTCACACCTGTCACTAAACCCAGCCCTGCTGCTGAGTGACCTAAACCCTGCAGCACACTCCTGCAAAAGCAATGCCATACCGTTTGGATAGGGAGATATCAGCAATAGAAATATGCCACAACTCTCAACTAAAAATAAGGATAATAGATTATTTTAATAAATGAACAGCAATCACTGTTTGTGTGGCTTGTTATTTATCAAGTGTGACTTTGTGGAGAGTAACACTGTGGAGAGGGTTTGTATAATTACACCAGGAGAATCATTCTTTCACCTATAAATTCTCACTCCTGTCACTTAGCCACGGCAGGGGTGACACTGCCAAGCTCTGTGGTTCGCCAAGCAGGTGAGCTGTGTCCTCCCTGTTTTTCCTCAGAGATCCTCCCCCTGCCATTCCCACCAGTGTTCACATTCCAACCCTGCCACAGCTGGCTCAGCACCAGCAAGGAGAGGCCAGAAAGGCACCTTCTCAGAGCTCTGTTTGCTGCCAAAGCCAGCAGGATGTGACCACAGCAGAGGGACCTGCACAGGTCAGAGCAGACACACACGGGTGGAAGGAACCCAGGGAGCAGTTTGAGGTAATGCCAAATGAAACCAGACAATGCTGGTTTTCTGTTGAGGTTTAATCTCTTAATATTTCCTACAGATACAATAAAAACCTATCAGTGACTGAAGAGAAGCAAGGCCTGGCTCGTGTTCACACCCCAGCAGTTACAGTGCAAGCCTTGGTTTGGGCTGTCACTTGCAGGCTGTAGGACATTCCCGTGCCATTTAAATGTAGCTGGAATTGACATCCTCATCAGCACAGTGGGACTCAAAATATAGGATGGAAACCAATGGAACTACTTGGAGGATTGCAAGAAAATTTAGGGCTCCCAAGGCTGTGTATCCCTGCCTTGCCTCAGCTCCCAGGAAAGCATCCAGAAAGCATCTCTCCAGCGTTTCCTCCTGGCTGGGTGTCCCCGTGAGCCACCCAACACGAGACCTTCCTCCAGTGCTGTCACTGAGACACCCCAGAGCTGCACATCCCAAAGGGGCCACGCTCAGTATCACAGCACCCAGCCCTGCATTTAGGGCTCAGTCCTCATCCAAAAATAACACCACTGGGGACAACAGAAATTCCCAAATTCACACAGGTGCTCTGTGGCAAAGATCAAAACAAAGTGTCTGCAAGAAAACAACACACAGAATGTTCACAGGGCTTTTAAGTGTCCTTTCAGGTTACCTTAATTCTAATTACCAGTGGAGAGTTTTCTTACTATTTCCTGGATTTTAGTATGCCTTTAACAATGCAACAGTGATTCAACACTTCTATTTATAACTGTTTATAAATTATGTATTCATGCATAATACTCTATCAGTAGTGTGTTACCATATCATATTTGGTACTAATGACTTTATAATATAATGCTAACCAGAAAGAAAAATTCTGAGGATTTAAATAATTTCAGTGCATGCTAAATAAATGCTTGTGTTCATTTAAGATGATAATTGCATATAATGCATACTGAGTATGTCCTATTAAGACATAATCAATGTTCTTGTTGAGTAACAATCTCAATATTGAATCTAACATTATCCCAGAGTATGCTTGTCAGGATTTTGACAAATGTAAAATAAAAAAAATGAAGCAATGAGACTATTAACAGCTCTAACAGATATAATGCTTTGATAATTATAATATCAGCATTTATTTTATATGCCAATTGCTGCTGCATAAAAAGAGCAATACACACAGAGGCTTTGCATTTAGAGCTTGAATTACAGTTTGATGAATACAAAACCCCAAACAATTTTGTAACATAAATCCTCTTTAGCTCACCAATTTCCATTTTTTTTATACCATAAAGGAAGGTCTACAGTTTAATCACTGTAATAATGTACTTCTGTTATGAAGAAAATCAATATCTATTTACTACCCATGGGAGACATATAGTTCATAGGTATGTCTGGAAGGAAGACTAAATTTGCTCCTTCAACATCAGCCATTAAAAAAGAAAAGAAATTGCTCTGAAGTGTTTGTTACAAATAGGTTTCCTGGCCAGAGATATTTGTTTTCCATCATGAGGAAATCTGTAACTATTCAATACATAAGGTGCATAGGATCAAGACTTTCATTCTTCATAATGCTCACCTAACTATAGTGCTGGAACATGTGGATATTCATGGCACATTTCACATGGGAATACAGGAACTGCATGTTTGTGTTTCCAGCAGTCTGTGTAAAATCATCAGTTTTGACTAGCCCACAAATTAGGATTTAGAGTTACCATTGAGTCCATACCATTTTGGAGAAGGTTTCCAGCCAGGTGGGAGGGGGGAAACTTCCTTTGGAGGAATATTACGAAGCTGTAGAGAAAAACAACTTGCTCCCTCCCACCCAGAACACACACACACACACTTTGGGGCTGGAGGGATCACAGCAGCACCTCAGGGAGCTCCTTGCTTAACAATCTTATTAATAAGGATTTCTCTTGGGTAGAGATCACCAATCTCCAGGACAGAACAGTAACAAACTTGGATTCAGTCTGAGATATTTCCCCTTCAATTATTATTGTTAGGCAGGCTACTACCAAAAATGAGCCCAGGGAAGAGAGCAAACCTTCAGTATTCTAAAGAAGAACCTTAATTGCCATAAAAGATACAACAGCACTGAATTTAGTACCCATGCACTGACTTTGACCAGCCAAACCTATTTCCCTGAGTATAAACCCTTCGAAACAGAGTGGCAAGTCGATCTGAACAGCTGCCCACTAGATGCTCATGGTTTGGGAAAAGAATCATTTTCCATGTCAGCTGTGCTGGAAATATAAAGTACTATAATAATTTTAATAGAAGTTCAGAATAAGAACCACAATGTCCCAAGGAAAATACTCTCTGTCAAATAGGCTTAAATCGCACTTCTCTGTTTAAAACACAAGCTATGTTTCAGTTTTCCTTCTGGACCCACATATGTAATTTCTTCTATTTTTTCAGGGGGAAAAAAATCAGTTGTTCCTCATAATTAAACAGTACAGCAGAAATCTTTCACTCTGGTGTGAAAGCACCAATTATTATGTAACTTCTTGTGCTGATTTTAGACCATTTAATCACTCTGCTATTATTCCATACTCAGAGGTGCCAGGATACAAGGACCACACTCATCTCACCCAAACCCTGTGCCCCAGAGCATCATCCAAAGCCTCCTGGAGCTCTGGCAGCCTTGGGGCTGTGCCCACTGCCCTGGGCAGCCTGGGCAGTGCCCACCACCCTCTGGGGGAAGAGCCTTTCCCTGAGATCCCACCTAACCCTGCCCTGACACAGCTCCAGACCATTCCCTGGGTGCTGTCCCTGGTCACATCCATGGACTGCTGGTTAAGAGTTTCCCTAGGGCTTAATTTCCAAGGCTACACATTGGGCACTGCAATAACACCAGCAAACATACAATTTCCAAGGGCTTTTTCATGAAAATCAGAATATATGGTTAGAGACACTAAGAGTGATTGACAGAGCCACCATTGTCCCCAGTCCTGATTAATACACTTCTAAAGAAATTAAAACTACTGTACATTCTGCCAATTTATACTTAATTATTTTTACAAAGGTAACAGTTGGAACAGAGCATATAAAAAGAGCTGTGTCTCAGAACAGATAAATGGCTGCATCAGCACTCCTGGCTGGATTTGGGAAGGGAAGACTCAGTTCTATTGTCTCAACGGACATTCAAACTGGGTGTCTCAATTGCTTCATAAACCAGCCAAACCTGAAATGAGCTGTCAGGAACACTCAAGAATTCCCTTCTGGATTACAGATATTTATTTCAACAGAGCTTCCCCCCCTCAAATAATTGTTTCTGTAACAAATGCTCACTTTGACAAAACAACTATTTCCATACAAACGGATCTCCTGGAACAGTCAATCAGCTCTATCTGCAGTGTTAATTATATATTTCATTTTAACAGTCATGATTTGCAATTCAAATAAACCTGCAGGCCAAAATTTTCAGCCATTAACATATTAGAGTCTCACAATCTGTTTGCAGACAATTTGTGAGGAGAAAGAGGGCAAAGTTGTTCTAATAAATTATTAGTTGCAAATTATTGACTCATTCTTAGTCCCTGCCATAGGTAGAAATCAGTCAATTTAAATCCAAAAACATAACAGCAAATACAAGCTTCTCCTACACAGTAACCTCAAATGGTTTTTAGTAGAGACAGCTTTTCAAATACATCTGGAAAAATCCCTTTGCCAACCAAATTCCCCGAGTACCTGGAGGGTGGGAGGGTCAGATAACACAGATCAGGGCAGTGATGAGCTGTGGGGTTCTGCTGCAGCTTCGAGAGCAGGAGTCATGAGCAACACCAAAAGTGTTGGAGCCTGAAAGGATTCTGTGGCCAACATAAATCTGCACAGCTCCACTGCCTTCAAATGGACTGCCCAGCTTTATTTACACATTTATTAAGCTTTAACTTCCCCACTTTATGAATGAACGTGCACATTTACTTTCATGCTATAAGATGTTTGTCTCTCTTGTAAAATTGGCAGGTCCCCACAGGTTGGCATTTAAAGCAAAGCAGAACTCGGAGCAAGAGGCTGCCTTCCGAATCCTGGGGGCACCAAGAGCCTGGGAGCAAAGGTCTCTAACCACACACTTTGGAAAAAAGCCCCCAGAGTCTTCCAAAGAGGAGGATGAAGGTGATACTCCCTGCCTTGCTGCAGGTATGATCACACAAGAATTAGGGAAATGTCGTTCCTCAGTAATCACAGGAGGGTGTCTGTGCCTGTGTTTGTGCAACACACACTCAGGAAACTAATGAGAAGTTCCCCACTGGGGAGGGGATCAATCCACACTATAAATATTTCATACAAAAGCAATAACATGCAGCTGGTCAGCACTCCCCTCTGCTTACTGCAAACAAATTGCTTTCCTAAATCGTGTGGACAGCAGCCAATGCCAGTTATCAATGCTCTCATTGATAAGTACACGTTATACCTACAGCCCTGAACCAGGGGGATCTTCACTGAGCAGGGCAACAAAAAGCTCCCAGTCCAGCATGTCGCTCTGTGCTTGAGTTTGCTCCAGGCTCGAGAAGCCTCGAAGAGTTTCCTGCAGGCTTTGAGGAGAATATTGAACAGTGCTGGAGTTTTATCGTCTTAAGGTGCCAAGAAGCTGATCTGAGCAAGGTAATGGCTTTAGGTTGAAGGAGAGTGGGTTTAGATGGGGTGTTAGGGAGAAATTCCTGCCTGGAAGGGTGGGCAGGCCCTGGCACAGGTTGCCCCAGCCCTGGAAGTGCCCAAGGCCAGGCTGGACAGGGCTTGGAGCAACCTGGGCTAGTGGAAAGTGTCCCTGCCCATGGGAGGGAGCTGGAACAAGACGAGCTTTGGTGCCCCTTCCAACCCAAACCATTCTATGGCTCTGGGAAAACCTGAAGCAGTTCCACCTAAGCCTATTTTCAGTATTTCTCTTGCCCCACAAAGCCAGGTCTGCACCAAGCAGCAAAGCAAGATCACAGAGCTCAAATCCTGGCACTGCAGACCTCTGTACTCCCAGGCTGCCCTTATTAACACACCTTTGGGAAGGAATGCATTGCAGGAAACCTGATGCTCATCATTTTATAGTCTTCTGCCATCAAACAATCTATCATCTCCCCAGAGCAGAGTTCAGATTAATCAAGTTTATACCACTGAGACCTGCCTGGATTCCAATGCAACACTTGCACTAATCTCACCAGTCCGAGACACCACAGACCCACACAGTGCTTTCCTTCACCTTTTCATCAAACAACAGATCCTGTTGGATGTTTAGCCCAGAAAAGTTCATTTAAATGCATCCAGGTGACAACAGCAACCCCAGGGAGGGCTTTCTTGACCAGGACAGACCTTTGGAAAGTGAACCTCCCACTGGTTACACTCCCACAGAGAGTGTGACAACTGGACTTGTTCCAGCTGACATTCACCTGGAGAACATGCCCTGGGAATCACCTAATTCCTCACAGTCCCAAAGGTTGTGACACCACAAGAGCACCAGACAAGGATGAACCCTCTGAAAGTATCTTTTGCAGAAGTTTTTCAAGTAGCTCAAGATCTACAATATCTTGGCATTATTGCTGTGCCCAGTTTGCAGTGCTGGATGTGAACGAGGCCATTTGTTTGCCAGGCTCTGTAACTGGTCACTGGGAAAGATGTTTCCTGAGGATCTTTGTGCAGTAGCTGAAAATTAAAGTTTTCCTTGGGTTTCAACTTATAATCATCGAAACCAATATTCTCTGCCTAGGTAATAAAAGATAATAAGTTTTGTGATACCTGCCTAATGCCAAGTCTACATAATCTGTTATCAAATGAATCAAAATGAAGCTTACTGGGTTAACATCAGAAATCACATTCTCACAAATTAGGCACACTTAGATTATCTTTCCCTCCATAAACATCCTAATTCCCACAACAGAAAGCAATGTTATAAAGGTCAGGATGGAAATTGTATTTCTGCTGTGTAATCTGCTTTGCAAATTTGTACCAGTGGTCAAAATGCCCAGAAAACTCAATTATTGACTTGCTATGACAACCATACATCAGCAGGCCTGGGCAGACAGAGGTTATTTCTAAAATTAGTACCCTAATGCAAAAAGCATATTCTGCCATTCCAGATGTACAACCTTTGCCTGATGTTTATATTGTTAAATATTAATGGAAGCACTGTCTATTATTTCAGGCGTATTATCAGGAACATAATATTCTAGTTAAATAGTTGCATTAGAAATTGGAGCTGGAGGGGAAAAAAAGCCTCCCTGTCCCTTTGAAGCACTTACCATTTAACCACGGTATTCTAATCAAAATAGTCTTCAAATGTTACTTTTAATCACTATTATCATTTTTCCTGTAACTTTAATTTTTTATGCAAATCTTATTTTAGAGTTTAGTGTTCTATTGCCAGTAATAATTCCAGGTAGCTTTTGAAATAGAGGACCCTGCTGAGAGTGTAATGAATCAGTAAATGATCCCAGCTTTGCTCGTGGACAAACCCATTTCTAGTGGCTGCATTTATACTCTCCTTGGGTTACACCCGCAGAATATAAATTGGTCTAATTCCACATCATCCAAGGGAAAATGATGCAAAATGGATTTCAATTACACTATTGCTGTTTTACCAAAAAGCTTATCACACTATGGGGTGATAAATCAACCCCTCCATAGGGTTTGCGTTCTCATGAAAGACGCAACAATGGAATTTTACATTTAAAATTTCTCCAGTCAACTTCAGTCTTTTCTTTTTTACTCCTACATACCTTTTTATCAGCTTTCTTTCATGGAAAAAAATTATTAAATGCCTTATTTGGAAGTCCATTACTTTCTGCTTTGGGTAATAAGTTCTCTTTTTGCTAAACTTTCACAATCCTGCTTATTTTCTAAGAGCATCTGCCAACCAACCAGTCTCCACCATCACCCCAAAGTCAGGCTTTGTCCTCCTGCAACCAAACCAAGATTTACAGGTTATTCTCACTTTCAGACTTTGTCACTGCCTCGTGCAGAGTTTGCACTGCAGTACAGTTGTTTTTGGGAAACAGGAGGATACTTGACAGAAAATATAGGACACACAGCTCAAATCAGGAGAAATAACACTGCAGGATAAACTGACTCCCTGCTGTGCTTGTGCTACTCAATGTCAGAAATGTCTGGAGGCCTGTTGATCTACTAAGTGGTTTTATATACAACTATCCTTCAGGAGAATTCCCAAGCAAAAGAAATTATTGCTGATCTGCAGGATTAAGAAAGAAATAGAGATAAGGGTTAATGGCTGAGAGGAATCCACTCTTTTGTACTAAAGAGGGACTAACTGCAATTAAGTGAGAAACATCTCCATGGTGGAGAGACAGAGAGGAGGTGAATCTATGAGGTGGGATTTGAGAGGACGTGGGGGTGAGCAGAGGTCAGGGAACTACAATAGAGAGAGCCCATAAAGAGTTCTGCAAACTTCAAGTCCCGTTTCCAGGCAGTTCTTGTAGACTAAAAGCAATAAAACCAACAAAGGGGAGAATGGTATGGGAGGCACTGGTAGGAGAAAAGGAGTGGGAGGAAAGAATACTTGAGCCCTTTGAAGGACTGGGAAGAGACATCCATAACATTATGAAAAGAACTTTTCAAAGCCAGCAGTGCTGGGCTGTGCCTGTGCATGTGAGCAGCACTTCCATGGGAAGCACCGTGCCACAGGATCACATTTCACAATCCCCATCCTGGGTTGTTCCCCTCATTCCTTGCTAGGAAGGTGAAGGATTAGTAGTTTGCTCCTTGTCCAGGAGCACATTGTGCTCCATGTGGGTCTGGTGTGCCCTTAAACTGTGCCTTTGGTTGTCTCAGCCCTGCCAAACCCACCCCCCTGTTCTGGGCAGAGATGTGTGCAGTGCCTTCTCACTGCTGAACCCCTGGAGGTCCATGGTGTCTGAGGAGATCCATACATCCCAGCATGGCATTTCAGCCCAGCTCATGTGGCAGAAGACACACACAGAACTACAGTACAGACAAATTCTGGCCACAGTCACAACGTTTCGATGAGCAGGTTTGCCCACGAGCAAAGCAGGAGCTTTAAGAGCATGGAGGAAACTGGGATAAAACCTTCTCAGCACACCTTGGACACGGGTGGGTGTCTGATGGACATGGGTGGGTGTCTGACATCTCACAAAGGTTTGCAGTTATGCCAAATAAATGGTACCTTTTCCATTCTCCACAGACTGGCATGTTCTGTGTCTGGAATGTGACAGGGCAGTGTGGGAAACTGCAATTCCTGCCCCAGGGTGTCCATCAGCACCCCTGGACCAGCAGTACATTTGATATTGATCTCAACCAGATCTAATTCCTGACATTTCTGCAGGTCAGAGGTTATCTGTCATTCAACCTTTACTGAGTCCAAGAAAATCTTATTCACGTAATTAATTTATGTGCATAAATATATGGAAACCAACAAATGAGCCAGAGCTGCAGGATCAGGTTCATGTGCTGGAACAACTTCAAAACATTTTTGTAAAATGGGAGCCAAAGTGGGCATAGCAACTGTAGGTCTAACGGGATTTAAACATAATTAATATTGAGGACTAAAAATTATAGTGTATAATCATAATGACAATTCAAGCTTAGCATGTGCAGCGCAGTAATGAAAGTATTAAAAGAAATACACTTTCTCCCTCTCAATGGAAGGGTCTGAAACTGTTTTAATACCAATCCACTATTTGAACTGAGATTAACAAATATTAGTCCCATTATAAGTTTTAATATTATTTGCATAAACTTCATTGAGTGAGGAAGGAAAGGAACAAAGAAATTTCAATTTCACAAGGAAAGTATAAAATTTAATTTTTTCTTTCAAAGGGCTAACTAGGTCACTTTAAGTTATACAAATTTGTAGAGGTAAAAAATGCTGATTTAACATTACAACAACCAACCACTTGGAAGGGAGGCTTCAAGGGAAACAATTAGCTTAATAAACAGATGGAGAAGACACTTCTAAACTTACTGCCTTTGTCAAATGTTCAGCATCTTAAGCCTGGTAAGATTCTGTTTGTCAAAGCAGGAATGCAATTACTGGTGAAAGTGTGAAATAAAATTTATATTAGGTATGTGTTAACGTTATAGAGGAGACCTGTGGAACACAAACGAAAGTAAAGCAGAATAGAAGAGAAAAGCATCTAGGTTTGTGTCTCTGGGAATTCAAAGGCTGGCAGCAGATACTCAAGGAAGAATTCACTTATCTTCCACTGTTCTCCCTCTCCCCAAGCTTTGCCTGCTCTTTCTCTCTCTCTCCTTGATTCAAAACCATTTCAAAGGCACTGACTGAGCTGTGCTTGCTGGGAGGAGGGAAGGAGATCCCAATGGAGACTAAACAGAGCAGGGTTCTCTCTCCATGGGGTGAAACTGCAGCTCTCCAGGCTCACCAAAGGAATGCTCGATTAAACACACCATTCTCAACTAAAGCCAATGTATGCAACACCCTAAAAACTGCCCAGGAGATCTGACGTGCCCCAGAGCACAGGGTGCCCAGCATGGCTGGGCCACGCTCCCTTGGGACTCAGAAATGCACTGAACTCATCTGGGAAGGCCAAGAAAATCTTTCCTTCAGGATGGCTTTTTTTCCCTTGAAAGCAAAATCCAGCAGGTTCCAAGTGTTGCCTTTCTAATGTCCAGGCTGTTGGAAGGAGCTCGTGTGAGAGACCCAGTGCCTTGGAAATTCACCTGCTGCTCTTCCAGTCACTCATTGCCCCATGTAGACAAGTTACCAGGACATGCAATTTGCTCATGATTATAAAATGAGACCTCTTGATTACAGGTTAAAAAGGAGCAGGAGAAAGACTACAAAGAAATGCAGCCTTACAGGGAACTGTATGTCAAGAATTCCCATGCAAGCAGGTGTTTGGGTTCATGCCAAGGAATCTCTTTAGGAAGTAACAGGATAACTTATGTAACTAAAAAGAGCTGAGGTTTCATCCTTGCAAGTGCCTTTTTTAGCAGGACTTCTTTGTCCAAGCCGTGCACTACAGTAAGGATTCAGCTATTAAGGGATATGCTATTAAAATCTGTGTGCTACTGTGCAAGCCATCTATTTAGTGTGCAGAGTGACAACCAGAATAATGAAATGTGTCTTTACAAGAGGAATCTGATGTCTACCACAAACACCCATTAAGTGGATCCAGCAACACCCCACAGACAGGTTAATTGATACAGTGATAAATAGCATGGCTTGAGGTCACGCTGAAAATCACTTGGAGACTTCCAAGCAGATTGGGAGGGTTCCAGTTCCCAGCCTGGAGCTCTAACAATTTCCTCTCTTCTGGTCATAAATGAAAGGATTAAGACTCCCTTCCTATTTTCCTAATGACTTGCACAATTTCCCTGGTGCAGATGTCACTCCTGTTCCTCTCTTGCCTTACTCACTGACCAATTTGCTTGTCTGGCTAAAAATCTCCACATTCACGTTCCCCACAAACACATTGTGGCCAAAGAAAACAGCAGGTGTCCCCCTTGTTTCTGCTGCTCATGGTTTCAGTGGTTCTCTTGTTTGACTATTTGAATTTTCCTGAGTGTTCTGGTAAAATCAAAAGTTTAATTACCTCAGGAGGCAGCAGGGATGTCAGGGCTGACACAGGTCAGCTGCTCACTGCTTGTTACTCACTGACTCTAATTGGAACACTTGCCTTGGAATTTTAAAGGCAATAAGCTTGGGGATATTTGCATAGCTGCTTTGGTTTAGGTATATCCTCTCTTATTAGACCCAAGGAAACAACACTCACATGCTCATTTTCCTGAGACTCACTTTAAATCCTCTAAGCCTCCACGAAGTGGTTTGTTTCTACCATTTAATTGCTGGTTTTGATTTGATGGGACGGGGCTCTCTGGTGATGATGCAAAGGCTGATGTGTAAGTGTGCAGTGGGTGGAAGATTTCTTCCTCCTCACCTGGAGGATAACACCTGAACTTCACTGTACTTGGGGACAAACAAGAGAAAGAAAATTGAAATTCCTCAGCCACTTGCCCTAAAATTCTCAAAGGCCAAGTGACACACAATGTTCCCTGCAGAAGTAATAAAAATATTCTAATATTAAGGAGATCAGTCACACTTGAAAAATACTCTGTGTGTCTGTGTGAACCTCCGAAGGCCTAAGGAAAGATCTCGGTTATTCATGCTATTGTGAGCTCTGTGTACCTTCCAATTCTTTATCTAGAAAGCTTAATGGCCATGGATTATTTGCCTCATTGGTTATGGCGCTAGGAAATAAAACAATGGGAAATATTCATTATAATGCTTTCTTGTATTGAACTTCCACTTGGCTGAAGTATTAAAACAAGCTGCAAGGAAAATTAAACCTCAGGAAAAAATGGCAGGTTTATTTATGATTGTAAAAGCCAAATTAAAGGCTCTATTCCTCTTGGTTTGCAGTGGTTGTGCTGTAAGCACTCCTCCCTGTGGGCTCATTCCATCTATCCAACAGGGTTTGGCTCACTTCATTACTGGGTGGCAACCTAAGAACAGAAACTAGGGGCATGTGGCAGGTGAGATTACAGAACACAGCAACAATCCACCAAAGGACTGGAAAATAATGAAACAGAAGCCATAGCCAGTATTTCCAGAAGAATCATTTGTCTTCTCAAATTTGAAGGTATTAGTAATTAAAAAATTCAAATTACACTGACCAAACAGTCATCTCAGAAAAAGATATTAGTGGAATAAAAGTTTTGCCTTAGGCCTATTATGCTGAAAATTGACTTTTAATTTCTTTGTCAGTTAGATTAAGGCAACACGAGGGCAAAATTAATGGCAAGTCTAGATTTGGAGACACTTGAAAGAGTGTCTGTGATGGATTTGTTCCTGTGATACCCACAGGATGCTCAGAGAGCTGAGTTTAACCTGGGAGGGCAGGGACAGCTGAGAGCTCAGCTGTGGATTCCAACCACAGGCAGAGACACTTGGGCTTGCCCAGCCTAATGGAAAGCTAAAGTTTGCACTGAGAAACAGCTGCAATATATGTTGACAAAAGTAATGTCATGATATTTAAATAGTATAGAAATACTCATTTATGATATTGTTTTACTGTGACTAAAGATCACAGATTTATCAGTTGACAATAGTTTGCTGAGTGGAATCAAGTGTCAAACAGGCAGAATGGTTTCCCAAACCCTTAAATTATGCTTAGTTGAATAGTTAAATATCAGCTTTCAGTGAATACATTGAAAACTGTACATTAGATATGGCTGGATATTGACAATTTATTAGCTGAATATCACCAAATCCTTTTTTGACAGCCTAATGGCCAGTGCTTGGTGCTGCCAACAAGCTGTGGCTGTAATTCCAATCAGTGCTGGAGGTCAGCACTGAGCTGAGGCCACACCACTCAGTAAAACTGATAAACAGCTCCGTTTCAACTGGAATATCTTAAACCCTGGTTAGCACATTTGATGACTCTCTCATTAATAATATAGCAAAAAAAAGCTTCAGGGATTTATGGTGGCAAGAACTGACGATGACATCCCTTTTTAGATTTCAGGGTGGCATCAAAGTGCCATCTGAGATGGAGGGAGAGCGAGAGGGATTTAGTCTTGCTTGCTTCTTCCTGAAGATAAGGTTACTTCTTTCCCAGCACTTTTACATTTCATCTTTAAAGTGAATTAATATTTTTAAAGGCCAAGCTTGTGGTTTCATTTTTCACTTTGACAGCTTCTGAAATGCAGATAGATTTTATATCATATAGAATATTTCTCTTGTTTTGGTTTAGTTGTCTTTTGTTCCAGTGCCGTAGAACAAAGCACTGACTTTTCAAATGACCCTGTAAAAACACAAGATCAGAAAACAAAGCTGTTCCTGTCCAGCTGGGATATCACCTTCTCATCTTGAGGAAGCTGCTTTTTGTTCTCATTTTCTTCCTTTCCAGCAGTTTCTTTTTAATCTATCCTAGCAAGAGGTTTGACAACAAAGGATCTTCTTGGAAAATCCTGTTGAGATTTATAACAGTGAAAATTCTTAGCACTGAAGTTCAAAGGTGACACAACAACAAGCTGCTTGTTTCCCCTAAGTCCTTTCACTCTTTGCTAATTGGTAATTGTTTCTGAGGGGTTTGCTGTGCTAAAAGGAAACACCAAACAGTGAGATTCAATTAATGGCAACAGGTAAATAGAGATTGCAGCAGATGAACCTTTGGCATAAGTGAAGAAGGGAACCCCTGAGTTCTAGGTGTGCATCACCTCACAGGTAACAAGTGTCCTTATGTACAATCAGGCCAGGGGAGCTGGAAAACACCATCTGGGTAACTCCTTTGATAATTTGAGGAGACTAGTGCTTTATTTGCCACAAAAAAAACTCATATCTTGTGTTCCCTGTGAAAGAACACACAGTTTTAAAAGCATTTTTGCCTCCCACCTGCCTGGGTGCCCCTCAAGTGCCATGGGGAAGTTCTGAGAACTGATCAAAACACAGCCTTCTCGAGGTGTTGAATTTCCACTTGTTTTTCTAGACCTGCAGGTAAAGCCTCTGCTTCCCAAATGAAGAAAAATTTGTTTATAGGAAACTTGTCTACATAATGCATGCAACAGAGCAGTGGAGGTGTCAGTCAGGGTTATCTCACACACATTACACCATTAGAATCAATGTGCTGACTATGCAAAAGACAGAATTTCTTGGTCTAGAAACTTCCTCTAAGTACTCTAATTTTGATTTTAAATTAGCTATTAAGTATGTGGTTTACCAAACAGTAATTAGAATTTAATTTTTATTAATGCTGTGAATATTAATTCATCCCAGGTTCATTTGTTTCCTATCATTCTTACAAGGCATGCATTGCTGCTCTTCTAAACTATTTTTGTGTAGCATTTCCTCCAAGAGGGACTGGAAAAGGTCCCTGTTTGTATCCAACAGTTCTCAGTGTGATTTATTTTTGAGAAACTAACACCATATGGGCTCTCACAGCATCCACTGTAATGGTATTGGGCACCAGCTTATTTTTCTGTGCTGTTTTGTAGACACTGAGGACATGAGGTGAATGTAAAACCTGCCTGGAAGGTATCAAAGTGATGGAGTGTTAGGCAGTAGAAGAGAAAACTTCTCCAAGTGATGATTGACTCGGGCTGTGTTTTCCTGCAGACATTTTACATTGTGTAATGAAGCCATAATATGAGCATACATTATACTGTGTCCTCATCAGAAATTTAAACAAGCTGTAACAGCTCAGAGTACAGACCACAACGTGCACGGCAGAGCTCAGGGGGTGATTTATTATCATCTTAAATGCAAGCAGAATTGGACTTGGCACTGCAAACTTTGATTCACCTGCACCAAGACAACTGTATGTCACTAATTCCAACATTAAGGAACACTCAGAATACAAATTAGTGCTGGAACAGCGTTTTCCAACTGTTTCAATTTATTCTAAAACAACAGGCAAGTCATGACAAGATAGAAATTAATTAAAGAATCCAAAAAACTTCAGGCCAGTGTGTGATGTGTCATTTGAAAAGTAGTTCAGTCACGTTGTGCAGCTAAAAGGCTAGAATTTTATGCTGCCTGATAAAACAGCAAACACAAATCGGCTGGTGTAAGATGCAACACTGAAAAATTTATGGAGCAGCAGGAGAAAAATGGAGCACAAAGGATTTAAATGTTTCCTCAGGTCACAGAGCAAATTTGTGTCAGCTAATGATTCTAGAATCCTCACTCCCAGGACAAAGCTGTAACTGCAAGTCTGTGCATCTTGGAGCACCTTCTGAGTCCTAAGACAAAGTAGCTTTTCTGCAGCAAAGACACTCAGTCTCTGACCCTGCCCTGCCCAGAGAATGAACTCAGGCAGGGACATGGGCAGTCCAGGCTGTTATTTGGGAATAAGAGATGAGGAGAAAAATTGCTTTTTAAGGAATTGTCCTATATTTACTGCAGTGACCTCACAGCTCAAACACTAACTTGAAACCTCAAGCAAAAACAGAGAAATTTCTCTTCCAGCAATGGGCAACTTTTGAACTGCTGGAAATACATTCCTTTCCATGCCTCCTTCAGGATCCCCTGTGTGAGGAGGGACTGTCTGGCTCAGCTTAGTAACAGTCTTTCTGACAAGTGATCTCATATCTTGGCACTGGCAATAAATGAACAGGCAGTTCCTGATAGATGAACAATTTTTGAGACTGGAGCTGATTGAAAAGTCTGTCTGCACTGACTTTGTGACAGCCCAGATGATGTTCCCTAGTTCATGCTTTAGATTGCCTCTGGTTTTCAAGTTCTTATATTTTGACTTGAACCATCATTAAATAATGAATATCAGGCATCCTGTTTTCATAGAATCCATGTAATTATTTGGATTGGAAGGGATCTTAAGACCATACATTTCCAACCCTCTCGCTTTGGTCAAGGACTGTTTCACTGGACCAGGTTACTCCAAGCCCCATCCAACCTGGTCTTGAATAATTCCACAACAGGCAACAGAGAGGTATTTCCTCCCTTCCTCTTAGCAGGAAAAAAGGTTCCATATTTGTACAAAGGTCAGAAATTAAGAGTTAAATAGGTTCACAAAATAGACTGAAATATAAGTGAAAATACCAAACTTGAGTCCTTCATGTTTTAAAAACAGTACTCGCTCTCACATCTGAATTTCAAAACACTGCTACAGCCTCAATCTCCTTCCCCTGTTCTATTCCTTCTACCTGGACTCAGTAATATCTGTCACCGACTCCCCTTATAACAAATTCCTCTGGTTTCCTTTCTCTTAATTCCTTCCCTTTTTAAAAGGGCACACTAACAATAATGGCCATGGAAAGCCCAAACCCGAGGATAATGGCAATCCTGCCACCAGCAGCACAAGCTGCAGTCTATTACTGACCTAATGATGTGAGACTGTTTAAATAGGATAAAGCTCTTGTTAGGAGTTAAAGTTAAGATTAAATAAATATAAAGGCTGCCTCATTTAGGTCTATCATTTCATTTATGTGAGAAATTAATTAAACATTTTATGATCTATGTGGTCAGGAATTCCATAATGTTATATATAATCATGCCCTCCTCACTCTGCAAATACAAGTCTTAAACCTGCACTCATCAGATCAGTCCATATTTATCACTAAGTGTAAGGGGCAAAGGGATAAGCTCAAGTTCAGCAACATCTGAGGAATCAGGAAATATCAGGAAAACATCTTGGCTGACTGTGCAGTGCAGCCAAGCCAAAAGATTAATTCTTCATGTGCCACCTCAGTTATAAACCCTTGGCTGAAGAACTGCACACCAAACTCAGCTGCTTTGGTTTGAACCTCCTCCACACAGAATCCAGCGCTGGCTCCTGATGCTGGGCTGCACATTGCCCCTTGGCTAGTTCTGCAAAGAGCTGCTCTTCTGCTGCTCCAAGCCCTACCAAGGGGTCTGACTGACCCAAACAGCCCGAGGCACATCCCCCAGCACACCAAGGGATCCCAGAGCGTGCTGTTTCACACCAAAGGGCAGCAGAGGAGGAGATGCTGGTTGGTGCCCTGCAAGGGCTGGGGCTGCTCACAGAGCCCTGCTGGAGTTCTCAGCCCTGCCTGTGCTGGGGTGGCTGCACTGATTCCAGCCCCAGCATTAACTTCTAGTTCGAGCCCAGAGCGGTGTGATGCTCCAGCTGAGTCTGATCTCCACTGGCTTTTTGTCTGGAATATAATAGTCAACTCGCAGAAATTCAATTTTTTTATTCTGTCTTGCCCTTCTAAAGATATTTGAGTCATGAGGCTTTACGAAAGGTAAGTGAACAAGTTCATTTTAAATGGACAAAAATGTACTCAAGAAAAATACAAGCAGCATCACTGAAAGCTTCTCGACTCCCACATAAAACCAGCAGCTCAGAGTTCATCTCCCGAGTCCATGGGATAATGCAATCTTAGCTCAGGCTGGCCTGACTTACTAAACTTGCCAGCAGAATCAACTCCAGGTCAGCACTTCAGATCATTTACCCAACACAATTCCCACTGTGCCACTGCTCCTGCCCTCTACCTGTGGCTCAACTGGGAGGTGCCACCTGCCATTCCTGGTGTCCCAGTGGCTCTCAACACCAGCTGCACTGGGCAGGGTGTCAGGGACACTCACTACCTTACTGACTCATGGAGTCACAATTTCCCCATGGCAAAAATCATCTCCTGCAATAGACTTCAAAAAATATAAATGTTTGAACTCAAACAAGAAAATGGACAAAAAACCAGAGTAAATTGATATTTGTCCACTCTACCAGCAGATACCAGTCTAGCATGGTCAAATTAGCTTTCATTCTTGACTATAGATTTATTATCCCTTTGCTACTTAGGTGGGCTTGTGTATGTGTGTGTAAATCCCTTGAATACAAAGTATGAATGGAAAAATATGTTGCTACAAGGATAAGACTGATTGAAGGCTCCTACACACCCAGGGCATCCAGACCTTGTGAGAAATTATAGCACCTCCAGGAAGAGAAGAGCGGTGGAAGCAAGAAGTACCTTTTCTCCCTTTCTGCTTTCTCCTGCTATTAAAAGAAGTTAATAAGAATAAAACCTAATCCTTTGTTTTCTAAGAGTTCTCTTTTAAGAACAATAAGGGTCATGACTAAATGTAAACAGGGGGGTTTCTTAAAAATGTGTAATGAAGACAAAGGCCAAATGAGCAAGCAGATATTGCAGAGGGCTTGGAGCACTTGTGCACATACACCCAACTATCACCAAAAGCACAAGACAAACTCAGTTTAGTTGCTCTGTTTCTGTGCTCTCAAGCAGCAATTCTGCACATCATCACTAACATCTCCTTAAGCACAAGTGATAAGCTTTCCCTTGGTGCTACAAGGTCCTGAATTGCTAGCTTAGAAAACCCTGTAAAACTGAAGGCAATTACAGATAAATTATTTCAGTGCAAAACAAGGCAAATCTGGAGCTTGCCATGCAGAAAACAGCGTGTGGGGGAGATCACAGGGGGGACAAAGACTTCAAACTGGTGCATTAACTTACTGAACTTCCTCTCCCTTCCTCTTGTGTCCCTCTCTGTTCAAATGAGTTTCTATTGAACTGCTCAGCAGTGCCTCCCCATTACAGTGTGAATATGTATAGACACAGCAGGTGGTTTAAAAATAGCTGCAAGTGTCTTGAAAAAATACATGGAATGTATTGGGTTGTTTAGGGAGAACTTTAATGACACCTATAGCAATTTACAGTTGACAAATTTTTATGTTTCCACGGTGCAGAGATACCCAAAATGAATTATCTTGTTTATCACTGGGAAAAGGACAGTAATGAAACATGCTAATTTGGGAAGTGAAATTAAATTCCAGTCAAGGCGCTATTCAAAGGGGTGCCATCCAAATTACATTTGTTACACCTTGGACTAATACTCTCTAATATTAAAGGCAGAAAGGTATCACAGGTTCCTCCAAAGAGATTTGGGTAAGCTCAGCACAGGAGTGCTGGCTGCAGGATTCAGACTGCCTGCCTTACATCTCAGGACACTCTGCAAATTACACGGGAAAGGAATTTTCTCCATGGGGTATCAAGGAATGGCTGTGTCACCAAATGAAAAGCTGCACATTCCCCAAACAAGATCCTCCACTTAAATTGGATCCTTTCAAATATATATATATAGGGTAATAACAGTGACTTCTTCGTAAAACAGGTTTTATGGCATAAAATACAAAACAAAGAAAAAACCAAACAAACCCCTGAGAATCCTCTAAAAATAATTTCTATATCTCACAGTATATTAATGCTGCTGTGGAAGAGTTCTGCGTGCACTTCTGATGCTGCCTTTTGCTATCAGTAATTTATAAATTACAATTTTACTGCTCAGGGTCTTTAATTGGAACTCCCAGGTTTAATTCCAAGGAATTGGAGTATTAAACCATCGTATGAGAAGGTGATGTGTCACTCTGTGGAGACACATTTATTGCTTTGGATCTTCAGTCCCTCCTGTGGCCACCCACCATCATTTCTAATTATCGCTTCAAATCATACAAAGCACATCCCCTGCCATGCACAGAAGGCAGGTGGGTGAGTGGAAATCTATTACAAAAACAGGCCTTCAGGGACGGAGAATTACACTGTGCTATTTTTCTTGGTTTTCAAAGAGCAGTGCTGTTGGTTACAGCCCCTCTTCTAGAGCTGCCTAAAAGCTTGAGGAGCATCCCCACGACATGATGAACGACCTACCAGCAAGGGGTGGCTGCAACAACACAGAAAGAAGAATTCATGTGTTTCAAAGTAGTAAAAAAGTAGAAAAACACCAATTACTGCAGGATGATTTACATGATAAAATGCCTTCAGGACAACACAGTTGTATATCTGTAAATTGATCCTGAAAAATACTGAGGGTATAGTAGCTCACATAGCACCTTCTGAGTCTGAAATGTGGCTCTTGGTGTCTTAATGACAGCCCAGAATTCACTGTTTGGCACAAGAATGAACACATTAGGAAATACAAAGTAGTTAAAAAAACAAGCAAAAAGTTCTTCTGTGTCAGGGTATAACACTGCCCATTACAATCCAATTTATTAACTCTCATTTAGTACAGCCAGCAAGCTCTTTGTACTCTGCTGCCCTGGCCACATGAGGCAAAACCCAGTGTGCAAGGGAAGGCTTTTCAGCACTGTCTCTCAACATCCTCTTCAGCCTCCCCTGCAATCTGCCCTTCCAGAACATCCAACTATTGCCCACCATGCTGAGAAAGCCCAGGGTTTCACCTGTGTCTGCATTTCCCATTAGCTCTTCCTACATGCTTATAATTTCTTAGAGGAAATATTAAGGTTTTTATCTCCTTCATACAAATATGTGATATGTTGGAGTCCTTACCAGTTGTAATAAAGCTCCTGCAGCAGGGTGCCTGCAAAGCTTTCTTAGTCAACACAGAGCAGAGACGGATTAAATCTTACATTGTTCTTATTTATTGTTTTTTATATAAAAGCCTCATCACAGAAATGGTAGACTGCCTTTTGTTGTTGTTTTTGCCTGAAATGCTATAGCAGTGCAATAAAGAAAAGCTGCATGGATCTTTTATGTAATCAAAGCTATTCCTCCACATCCCCAAAAGGGTAAGACACCCATTTCTCAGTAAGGACATAGGAGGATGCAGGAGGATCTGCCTCAGTTGTAGACATGATAGCAGTAACAGTACACATCAGCAGGATGCTGCATCTTCACCAGACAGTTATGAAACCAGGCTTTTAATGCACAAGTTTAACATTAAAAAGAAAAGAGAGACAAAAGAGGAGCAGGAAAAAGATGGAAAAAATATGGCATTCTCCTTTTTATGGGTCAGCAATGGGGAGATAAGAAAATAAGGCTATTTCAATATTTCTTTGAAAATCCTACCCCCAGTTCCTCTGCTCAAAATCTTTTAAGGATAACATTAAATACCAAGACCTTCTGGGAGGAAAGCAAAAAGGAGAAAACTGGCACTGGACCTAAAGGGGAAATTCATCAAACAAAATAGAGGAATCTAATCTGGAAAGCAAACTGAACCCACGCCAATGAATTTGGATGGGGTGGCCGTGGTTCAGAGGGGCAGGTGTCCTTTCACACTGTCCTTACCCAAGGGTGTGACAGGCCCCAGGTCAGCCAGGCATCAAGGCAGGGACCAAATCACCCAGCTCTGAAGTGTACCATGCCAGAACACAAACTGCAGCAGCTGGAGCAAGGCTTGGGATGTGTGGTGGGGGTTGGTCAGACACTTGGTAGTTTCTTAAAATGAATGTTCAGCCTTGGTGGGCGAAATGGATTTATAAAAAGCTTTGGGGGGAAAAGAAAAGCTTCACTCCCTGAACACTGTGCACTCTTGGTGCAGATCAATTTTGCCCTCCCTCCGGCAGCTTTCCCTGCCTTCTCCATCTGTACCAAACTCACACAGACCTCCTGGGAATTGTCTTTCTCCATAATGACTCAGGCTTGGCTGGAGATCTGCTCCCTGCTCTTTGTGTGTGTGTCCCGGTGCTTCCCCTGCGAGAGGCTCTCAGCTTGCTGTCTGCTCTCATGCCTGCACTCCTGATAGCTCTGTTCCCAAATTAACACACTCTGTTGCTTTTCCCAGAGGCAGAAAAGCTCTCCTGTCACTGCTCTCCCCTGGATCACAATGTGCAGCAAACAAGACAAGGCAATCACCATCCCTTTGAGTTTCCAACCTCCTACATTAACAAACCACGCTGTTCCCACCTGGGAACAAGCAAATAGAGCAGAAACACCTCCTGTCCCGAGGGGTTGCTATGAGGAACCTTAGGAGTACTGGAAGAAGGAACTAAGAATGAGAGAAAAGAGAAAATAGTTACTGTCAGGGTGTAATGCAAAGTGTGTTACAGCTCAGCAGCAGTCATGAAGCCACCAGTGGCCTTTCTGAACTCTTTTCAAATACAAACTAATGTGCTGATCATGTTTCTTTGTAAACATGTGATGGCAAGAAATAAGTATTCCCTTCATTTCATGACATGTTTTCCCATTTTTATTGGGCCTCCAATATAAGACACAATCTTGGCTCTCATTCTAACCAGTTTGAAATTGCCTCAAGCTCTGCCAGGGAAGGTTTAGGTTGGATATTTGGAAGAATTTCTTCACTGAGAGGGTGGTCATGCATTGGAACAGGGTGCCCAGGGAAGTGTTCTGGAAATGTTCCCTATCCCTGAAGGGTTCAAAAAATGTGTAGATGCTGCACCTGAGGACATGGTCTCATGGTGGGCTTGGCAGTGCTGGGTTAAGGGTTGGATTTCATGAGCTTAAAGGTCTTTTCCAACATAACAGTGCTATGAGTATTAAACAAACTTATAATCAGAAAACATGGATTTTGAAGACCATCATTTTTAATTGCAAAGCAGCAGTTTCAATGAAATGCATATCAAGGAAAAATTTCAACACCAATATGGTCTCATTAAAAACAGACTCATTAAAAACCAGACTGAGGTTCAAGTGTTTATGCAGAAAGCACAGAGCAAATAACTCCAGGAGAATATTTTCCCCATGTCACTGTTGCCTTTCATTTTTTAACAACCTCTACTTCATCCTTGTGCTGATTCAGACAATTATTGAAAACTAGACAGGGCAGGAAAGGCAGGCTCTGTCCTAGGCTAATGAAACTTTTCTTCAAATTTCTAAGCTACAAAGTCTTTTTTCCCCCTGAATAAACTTCTGCCTTTAAAGCTTCTGAGCAAGGTTCAAAAGCTTAAAAGCCGTCAGAGGAACCCCTGCATTCTGATGAGGTTCTTTAACTCTCACACCCAGTAACACATAGGAGTCCAACATAAATCACACATTAAGTCACTGTGCTGCCAGATGGAACCCATTTGCATGGTGCTTGGAAGACAAGGACCTTCATTTTATTTGAGCATTGCTTCTTATTAGTTACAGGTCAGTCAGTCACAAGATGTTTCTAACACCTAACACAAACCAATTATGACAGCACATTCTGGGCAAGGATGAGAGTGTTCCAGCCTCTCTGAGTGGCAGGCACTGCTAAAGGGGCTCTCAATATGCCATTCAGCCCCTGCTCCAGCACTGCAAGCAGGATCACAGTCTCCTGAGCAGTCCTGATTTTGGAAAGCAGCAGAAGTGTGCAAGGCTCCTGAAAGGGAGAACACAGACGGACTCTATTCTGTTTGATGTGCTGTCTTATGTCTGGTTTTACTGCATTTAAAAATTCCATTTCATTATGTTCATAAAAGCTGAATCTACCACACTGCCGAGTCTAACAGCTGTGTTGCATATAGATATTGATACCCACAGGCAAAACTCTTTTATGGGACATCTCCTGGGATCACGGAGAGATGCTCCAAATGTTTCAACTAAGCCGTAGCTGGGATGACAAATAAATATTTGAGACACACAGACATGTCCTCAGACTTCTCACTTTTGATTTCTAAATAAAGTCTATGAAATATGTAGCTATGCCTGGAATCAAATGCCTCGTACCACACACACTGCAACTTATTGCCTGCCTTTTACAGCACCACTATCATCCATTTAAGCAGCCAACTTAACCTAGGATTGTATCAGTGATAAAGAAGATTAGGTTTAATATTTATTACCCCTCCTCACCCACATCTAAGGCAACCATAACTGTTGATGTCTGCTGCACAGGGGATTATTTGGGGGGGAATTTTGAGCCAAGTTAAAGCAGGAGCTGTCTAAAATTGCACAGAAACTTTCTCTTGGGGGGTTTCAAGCCCAATTTTCTCTTTATGAAAACTGACTTTCAAAATGGTGGCCTCACTTGTGCAGCTGCAGTTTTGACTGTCAGAAAAACAGAAAATATACTCCAAAATATCGAGCTCTTCTTTGCAATTGACTTACTGCATTGCCTAAGTATAAAATAATGCAAGAAGTCACTAATTCTTTCCTTATTAATCACAATATTAATGTGAACATCTGTAAGGCATTTGAAAAGAGAAAATGAACACTCACAGGTCTAATTCAGGGCACTGTGTAAGTGTAACCGTGTTCAGTTTTAATTGTGTGTTTTCCATATATTTTAACCATGATTAAACTAAACTTTATTCATTCAAACTTCCTAGCTGATTTTGGCCTAGACATTCCACATTTTCCTGTTCCACCCTCATCTCCCCCACTCATGAAACTGGTGTGAAAAGGACTGTGTTGCTCTCAGAGACCCTGGGAGTGTCCTCACCATGGGACAGTCACCTGGGAAGCCACAAAGAGCAGGATAATTTGGAAGCAGCTCCCGTTGCTGAAAGGCAGCTGCGATTTCAGCTTCGCTGCTCTTTTTGTCCTTTGCTGTTAGTTCCAGTGGTTATTTCTTTCCTAATGGATTGCTGCAGCAAAGGACTAGAAATGAGTAATAAGAGTAATTTGCTGTTTCCATTGCAAGACAATACAAGTTATATTTTTGGTGTCTGACAGAGAGCATTGCAGGGAGGGCACAGCCATAAGCAAACCCAGGGAAGGTTAAAGGGAAATGCCAAGGCTGCGAGCAGCTCTCTCAGTCAAACACAGACAGGCAGCAAAGTTCAGAGCTTTGGGAGGGTGAGGGCAGGGCAAAGCCTGACTCCAGGCTGTGCAATTCCAGGGCCAGGGCACCAAGGAGGGCATGGCTGGAGCAGAGGAGAGTGTTCCTACATCCAAGGCTCGCAGAACTGGCTGAGGCTCAGAGGGGGCCCAAAGAGGGACTGATCTGAGCTAGGGGCTGTGGCACAGCACTGCAAGTTGAGGCAAGTGTCACAGTAATGAAAAGGTCAGCTTTTCTTTCTCAGTGCCATCCCCGAGTTTTCCATGTGCATTTTTATCCTGGGTAAGTTCAGCTGCCACAGCCCCACCAGCTCCACCACCAGCAGGCAAAGGGACTGACTGGTGCCACTGGGTGACCTCCTCCACCAATTTACACTGCTGTGGGTTCCCTCTTTGGACATTTGGGGTTCTTTTTCCTCACCCTCTCCCAGCCCTATTAGTGGCCAAAAAGTGTGTTATTTCTCACATTTCTCTTCTCAAGAAGAGTAGCCCAGACTCATTCCTGCTGTTATTCACTCTCCTCTCCTCTCATTAACCTTGAGCCTTGGGTTTTTAAAACCAGGAGCAGAGAGAAACTGTGCTTTGTGTTGAGGTCACATCCAGGAATGAGCTACTTCACAACCCAACTTTAGTTGCCTGTTGCAACTAAATACCTTTAAAATATACAGCTAATGAGACAAGTATTACTAATGAAAAGAGTATGCACAACTTTGGCTCAATTAAAATAACTTAAAATTGTTACTACATTAAAATCATCATCAATGAGTAAGAAATAATATTCTTAGATGAAGGTGTTCTGATTCAGACCCAGGCATCAGTTTAAAGCAAATTAACAGTGTCTAATGTGATCAAACATGTGCTTCTTACAGCTAATCACTGACAGCCTTTCCCTTGAAATCCCCCTCTGATGCAGGGTCAGCACAGAGAAGGGTCATGCAAGGCAGGCAAACAGCATCTCATTACCAGCATTTGTGCTTCCAGCTCGTGCAAACTGCTCCAAATACATTCAAACTCTTTCTAGGCTACTGCACAGGACACTAAAAACACCCTTTGGAAAAGGGTACGACCAGCACAAGAACTGTCTTTAACTTATTTTCATACACTGTGAAACTTTCCAAATGTCATTCTTGGGTTACAAATGTTATCAAGCTGCATTTGTTTAACAACAGATGGATGATGTTTACGGATAAACATACATTTAGTAAATATTTAGTAAGTATTTGGTAAATATTTTACTGAGCACTTTACACAGAGGTTCTGTTGAAGTAACATTGGAAGCCAGACCCTCAAACAATAAGCTGATTCTATACATTTACTAAAAACCAGCAGGTGAAATGAGTACCAGGGAGTAAAACAAGTGCTTTGATCATATTGCTGAATGAATAAAGCAGATTTTTGCTGTTCACAGGCTAGATTTTTATTTCATTACACTCCTGTAAATCCAATTTAAATGGTGTTCAAAGACTTAAAAGGCTTAAAGCACATGTGAAAGCAGGAATTAAGTAAAGCATCCCCTAGATGGAGCAGGTTAGCAAGGGCCACGCATACACAGAGCTCCACAAACCTCCCCTTCAGAAGGCACTTTTAATGCAGGACACTCAGTGTGCAGTTCTGGAGCACAGGAGTCATCACATACTCTGTGCTGCTCACCTAGGAAAACCCTCAGTACAACTCTGAGCTGAAAATGGCATTTAGATCCCTCTTAGTGTCTACAATGTTTGCCTAAAATAAGCTCCACACCAATATGGTTTGGTTCCTTTTCCCCCTTTCTGAGCCCTGTAGAGCCAAACAGTTCCCAGGGAGTGGGATCTCAGCTCTCCCAAAGCTCCAAGGTGAATGAAGCTTCAAACAGAGGCCCAGGTATCACTTGCAGTTATAATATTTCAAAGTTTTGAGGACAGAATATAATTTTCTATGTCTATAGTGCTTAGTTCCACAGGGAAAAAAATAATCATGGCTGTAAGGTAAGCAATTATATTTATTTGTCAATTATAAAATGAGGTTTAGGACTGACTAGGGAATATCAATTCTTAATGCCCCATAAAGCTCAGCTAATAACTATAGATACCCATGATTTTGACCTTTCTATTATTTAGACTTATTTTTCCTTCCATTTATATGGCCTGATAAAAATTAATGATGCGTCACCCTTGAACTAAATTACCCATGCTTAAAATGACTTCTAAAAATGATTTTGTCTCCTGTGTTTTGTTAGTTGTACAGACCAAAGCTAACGAGAGATCAAATGGCCCACTTAAAACCAGGCCACGGAGACAAGTTTTTGGGAAGTGAAGAAGCATCTGGGACAGGTAAAGAATTCCCCCTTTGGCTGCAGTTCAGTAAAATCACCTCAATAAGCACAGCCATCAACATCCTCTGAGGAGGAGAAGGTTTATATGGAAAGCCTCATGAGAATTTCCAAGCTTGTAAACCATTTCTCCTCAACTTGCCTCTTTTTCAATTTTCCCCCCCCCAAAAATACTACAAATACATCACACAGTCTCAGATGGTGAAAGGAAGGGATTAAGAACAGAAGCTGAGTGTTTTAGTGAAATGGGATCTTGTTTCCCACCTTTGGGTTCAAGGAGGGAGCATTTCTGACACCCTAATTGACAGAAGTTCTCATGGGGTGGAATATTTACAGAACAGGCTCTGCCACCACCTTTGGAGATGCTCAAAACTGGAACTTTGGCAACACTTAAAGCTTTTCTCTTCTAAAATCCTTCTCTTTAATTACCTACAGCACATTAACAACACACCTTTTCCTCCACTTGTGCCCCAGAAAAATCTGTGTATTCTTTATACAATGAGTTCTTTGTTCAGTCTAAGAATTATTGAGCCTACACTACCCCATATTTACCCTTTCCCTCCAGTTTTACAGCTTGTTTCACAAACGTGGAACAGGAATAAAGAGCGAGGCGCACAAATGTGTACTGGACACTGCAGGAATCCTCACCTCCCCCTCTGCACTCACTTGCCTTGGGTCAGGGCTTGCCCAGCCAGGTAAATACACCTGCATTTGGGATTTCTCTGTAATTGCCTTCAGGATTAGTTGTCTCCAATACATTCTCTTTTTCTACCTTAAATCACTCTGATGTGTTTTACATATTAACTTAATCCTACAGATTGAAACTTGAAGAAATGCTCTTATGTAACTACAGCACGAACACACCTGATTGCCAGGATTTGCAACATTCAAAAACGCATTTTAAACAATCAAAACTATTTCTTTTGTAAATAAAGGGGCTTTTTGAACTTGAGCAGCAAGTACAAGGAGCAGAATAAAGAGTAAAGATAGTAATGTATAATTATATAAAATATTATCTAGAATCTGATCCTGTTATCAAACAATAGAGATCACTGCCATTGTGCACACAGTGTTTTAATTTAACATCACACAACCACACTGACTCAAGTCTGGAGAAAATAGAAAGCTTGAGTCTAGAGAAAAACAAACCCAATTTTAAGCCAAATTCCATCTCAATCTAAGATTCAGAGTTCAAGACCCCAGACCAGAATCAGCTTTTCCCTGTGCATCACAGTCCTCCTGTCCACGTTCCAAAGAAAATGACTTTACTCTCTTCCATCTAAGACCAACCCTTCATGCACTCAGAGCTCTCCATGGCACCTGAGGACACACAACTGCTTATTATTGTGCCATAAGGGATGTCACAGCTCTGAGAGGGGACACAGAGCTCACAGTGTCCCTAGCTGGGAGGTTAAGGCTGAAACACAGAATGTAATCATGGGCTTCATGGGTGTTGCTTACAAAGAAATCGTGTATCTAAAGAAATAATACCAAAAAGACAGTTCTGATCTGCCAGGACCTCAGTCCATTTGCTTTAAAACTGTTTCCTGCTTAACAAACTTCCATTTTAAGATTCACAAGATTCAGCTGGGGGTATAAATAAACACACTTTACTCACAAAAGCTGCCTCTAAGAGTGCAGGATGGTTTCTTCTAGGGAAACTTTTTTCAGATCTTTTCTATTGTTTTTTATCTGCTCAAAGGTGTAAAAGGAACAGGAGAAGTGAACTACAGGCCACAGAGTGGGGCATCTCCAGATGGAACACCCATTTGAACTCCTGAGAGCCTGTCATTCTGACATCAATAGCTGATTAGCTGGAAATAGATTTTCCTGGGATTAAAGGGGATGTAATAAAAGGCATTGCTGCCTCCCTCCTCCTATTAGCTCATTTGATACCCTTCACATCCTTTGTATTTGTAATACACGTCTTCGAGGAACATTTTCATATAAATTATATTTTAAAAATATTACTTCCCCTCTGCTGATATGTGGAATATTGATATGATCATTGCATTGCCATTTCCTGCTCATGAGATAGCCGAGATTTAGCAAATGCAATCGAGGCTGACATTCCGCTTGTCTGAAATGAGGTTTTACATCTTCCTTTCACCAGCCATGTGGAAAACAGTTTAATTTCAAAGCTGGTGAGCAGTCCCACCTCTTGGCAAAGCAGTACTTTTGATTCTCTGGCCCTGTTTATTTAAGTGATTAAATATGGAGGAAAACATCTATTTTCACCCACCTGAACGGGAAATTTTGCCTCTGGTCCCTAATGCTCAGGGGAGTTACATGTTCACTGTATCTATCAACTTTCATTGGGAGTGGGTGTATTCCATCTCTTTTAGAGTGTAAAATGACCCCTATCAAGGGCTCTACCTGGGCCAGAGATTTGTGTAGCTCTGAAGGAAGGTGCCTTGGGATTTACTGCCAGCCTGGGACATTCCTCCAGGGGTGATCAAACTACCAGCCCTTGCTCACACCGCAATAACCAAAGGAATATTCAATGCTAATCAAGAGATCCAGCACTTGTAAAACACACAAAGTAAGAAAATTTATTTTTCTTTTTTCCAGTAAAACCAATCAGACTTCCCACCAGGTCTGTGTTCTCGTCAAGCTTTACCTTTGCATGTCAAAGCCAATCTCTGCAGGTGACTTGGAGCCAAACCCTCTCCAACACTGACTGGGGTCAGCACCCAGCAAAGCACGTGCCAAAGGGTTTCTATTTCCAGTGACCCTCTCATAGTTACCAGACAGTTTTAGAAGCCTGAAGTGTTAGTTATCTACTGGTTTTCTTCATGGGACTCTGGCAAATACTGACTCCAGGCACTAACTTCTCCAGTTTTTTACTTTCAGCAGTATCCCCAGCACTTTTTACACCACACGGGAGCTTGTTCAGTGATAACAAAAGAAGGTACACAAAGAATCCCTTAATACAAGCCTCATAAATATTGACATCAAAAATGATGCTCAGCTTTCAGCAAACCTTGCCCCTTGATGAAGTTCAAAGTCTGGGACTGAACCCAAAGTGTTTGTTAAGTGTCCATTTTGAGTGAGCAGATGTGAGCAAGTGTTGCAAGCCTATGAACAAATCTGGAAACATGATTTCTGAGTAACCGCCTGGAGCAATTTCTGTAGCAATTTTCCACAGCAGAGAAGAAGCTGGGATGACTCACAAACTCTAAAACAATGTGGATAAAACAACATTTTTAAACCCTTTCTTGTTTCTATTCTTCTGCCACGCTCTATGTGTTGATTTGCATTTTTTTCTGAAGCTCTCAATTTGTATCTTTTAAAAGACTGCAGAAGTTTGATTCTATCTACAGAGACTGAGGGAAGTTTGTGCTGACTTGAAATAGCACCTTATTCTCTGCACATCTGGACACTCAGAAATGAACTGTTCTTCCCCAAAGCCATCAGGGCTCTTCAGAAATAGCACAGATGCTTTTCACCTATTTGCTTTTCCATTAAGCCCACTGATACCCCTCCCACATCCCAGGATGCTGCTGCTGCTCATCGATTTGTACTGTACAGTCCCTCAAGGACTTCTTCAAAGCAGTACTTTTAACTCATATAAAGGTTTGGCTTGGGAGGGACCTGAAATGTCCTCTTCTTTCACCCCCTGCCATGGGCAGGAACACCTCCCACTAACCCAGGTTGCTCCAAGCCCTGCCCAACCCAGCCTTGGACACTTCCAGGGATGGGGCAGCCACAGCTTCTCTGGGCGACCTGTGCCAGGGCCTGCCCCCCCTCACAGGGAGGAATTTCTTCCCAATATTTAACCTACTGATTCCTTGTCCTATGTTTTTGAAACCTAGAATTAGTTTCAACTGCATTCAAGTGACTGAGGTGTTGAACACCCATGGCTGCACCTCCCCAGATGTTTGCACAGCAGGACTGCACAGAGAGGAAATGCCCATGCAAAACCCAGCTTGTCCTTTCAGTTCCAGCCCTTTCCAGGCTGCTTTTTTTGCAGTAGATGAGCACAATCACTCACCCCTTTGTGTGCAAGGAGAGGGTTCATCCCATGGAATGTTTTTAAGCACTGTCTGGCCTGCCATGTGTCAGTGGGGAGCAAGAGGCATTTGTGATGGGCTTTGCAACACTCCCAAAAGCCAAACCTCCCTTTCATTGCTGAGTGTACAAGTGCACCTCTTGCTCAAAAGCCTAAATCAGGTTGGATCCCTCCCCAAATTCTTGAACAATTTCTAGTTGTTACTCATTTTCTTCTCTACTCCTTGCTTTCTCCTAGAACTCTAACAACTATTAATTTCTTAGCCTTTCCTTTTTCTTTCCAGTGATTCCTTTTTGCCTACAAGTCTTAAATCAGCTGTTGCATCTTTGAGTGGTTACTGACATGCCCATGGATGAATAGGAAATATATTTATATGCAAAATGTTATAACACTTTTCCAGTTTCCTCCAATATTTATAAAGGAGAGAAAAATATGCTAAAAATGATATAAAATGTTCTAGTATGGGGGGTTTTTTGCAGTGCATTTTATGATTTGTTTTAAAGATACTGTCTATTTTCTGAGATGGGCTGCACAGAAAATAGAAAAGTGTTCAGAAAGTTACCTTTCCTCGCTACTGTTTATTGAAACTTCCAATATTCTGTTTGATCCATTACACTTATCAGTAATAGTCTGAATTATGTTACATAATTTATCTTCGCTGGATAGGATTGAAAAAGACAGGCTTTGCTCCAACTAAAGCACAAGGCATCTCTGCTTATCCATTTCCTCCAAATGTCATCTAAATTCTTAATTTATATTCCAAAATCTGTGTCAGTTTTTGGTCTTCCATCTTCATAAAACAAAAATTACATACTTCTTTCTATCATTTCAGGCATGAAAAAAGAAAACCATATCTTGCTTTATCTATTGGAAATGAATGCCCTCAGTTTAATTTAAATCCCATCTCCTCAAGTAGGAGTAACTTACCAAGTCACTGAGATCAAATCCAACTCCCCTTTGCCTCCCAAAACTAACACTGCCATGTCAGATCATGTAATCAAACCTTGTTTACCTCATATGGAGGCTGATAAATGGGATATGATATATGAACTCCAAGGGACAAATGCCAAACTGATGCACTGATGGAAGTGGAAAGGACTTAACAAGACAGGAGTTTCTACGAGAACTTTTTGAGCCCCCATGTTCATTGTTCTGCCCCTTCCACCCTAGAAGAAACAAGACCTGCTTTGTAAGTGGAAATAAATGCTGCTCATTTACACAGCTTTAAGCCATGCCCTTGTTTTTTAAAGGTTGCTTCCTCCCTCAAACCAAGTTGTGCCACTCCATGTGCAGCTGGTTTAGGAAAAGCTTGATTTCATTCTCTCGACACCTTTCCATGAGATAGGATTGACTTTTCCTGCTGAGATGTGGCAAACACAACGAAATTATTTGAAACGCCATGTCACATTTTCCAATTAAAGGCAAGCCAGTTACAAAATGTCTTTCAAAAAGCTCTCAATGCAAAAAAGTATATGATTTTACATACATAAAATAGTTTCTATGTACTTCAGCAGTTCACAGATCCCTGTTAGACAACAAATTTTGAATCCTCCCTGCATCCAGTGCACCCAAAGAACTGAATTTTCAAGAATTTGAAGAACCTAAAGAAGACACTTCTGAAAATCTCAGCCAGCCCTTAACAAACAAAACAACTTGGAAATCCCCTGCAGGCTTGAGACTCTTGAGAAGGGAATTCTCTGCTATGTAAGAAACAAATTCCGTATTTGCCTTTCTCTTGTATTCTCAAATATTTAATCACATTAGCAGAAATCTCTGGACTTCCAGATCTTAGAGGTGCATTTTTGACATATTATCCTGAGAAAGTCCCTCTCATTTCAGCTCTTACCACCCATCACTCATGGTTCATTCACAGTTCATTCCCCTCTGGGGACCCAGTGATCTCCCCTCAGTTTGTCTCTTCTCTAGGTTGTGTATTTTATCAAGGATATACTAAAGGGAGTGCTGAGAGACAATCCAGAAGTTTCTAAGAGAACAGAAATTCGGGTAAGGACAGATAATGCAGCCAGCAGGATTTCTGTCACTCCTCATGTCTGAGTCATGGAAACACCACTCAGAGCCTCCTTTTTCCCTAAGTCACTGTTTCTGCCAAAGACTTTAATGCATGCAAAGTGCCAGTCTGAGGGAAATGCCAGAGCAGCAGCTGCTTCAGCCTTGGAATTGTTCTAATAAACCCACATCATCTTTTTTATGACTCCGAGGACCTTTCTCCTCTCCAGTGTGCAACTTGCCCAGAATTGTTACCTGGATAGCTATTTAGTGCTGCAATGCTGCACCTCTGGAGCTTCACTGCTGTGATGGCTGAGCCAGGTGTCAAAAAGCATTACACCAAAAAATGAAGTTATTCAGAAGGGGGATATTGGGCCAAACACTTGGATTTTATCCCTCCTAAACTGGGTCACTGATTCAGCACCACGTGTGATGGCCATGGCATGACTGCTGTTGTGCTCTGGGATATTTAGATTAAGATATTAATAGAAGAAACTCCTACTACAGGAGGTCTGAAAGCTGAAAATTAAAGTGTATTGGGAGAAAATTTAATTAGGATCTTTCAGTTCATCAGAGGGCTGTGGAATGAGTGTGAATGAACTTCCAGGGCTGCAGGGACTCCCACGGGAACAACACACCACAACTTTCCTTCCACACTTCCGAGGGAAATTCAGCTGTAAAAACCCCAGTGCTAAACCCAAATCGAACCAAAGCAGCATATCTAATTTTTACAGTCTACTTACTGCTACTATCAAATATTCATTTCTCCCAACAAGCAGGTAACTATGGCAACAAACACACCACGGCTCTCTGAAAAGGTGCCAAGCAACAAAAAAAGTGACAATCTTTACATTTATCTCAGGTTTGGGCTCCTTTTTTTAAAATTTCGTTGGAATTGCCAGCACAGCTATCAACTATTTATAATATCTGCAAATGATTAATTTAAGTAAAATATTATGTAGACACTCAACAACTTCTGTACGCACACAATGGGAAAGATCCCATTCCTCTCTGAAAGCTGCAATCAAAAGTAATTTCCAATTAAAATAATTTCTGACAAGAAGAGGAAAATTAATTTAAATTTTAGCTCTAGGACGAAAGGAGAGCGAGCAACGTCATGTTTCATTTTCTTCAGCCTGTCACTTCAATTCTCTTTCGAGAAGGACTTATTTTCAGATGATATAATTACAATCCTGAAATGGCACTTTTAAATATACATGGCAGATGTTTATTAAATTGAAATACATTTGGAATAAAATAAAATTTACTACTTCACCACAGAAGCAAAAAGCAGCTTGTAGGGCCTCTTTTCTGTTGCAGCCCCTTCAAGCTGGAATGTTTCCCTGATGGTTGATGGAATTATCCCCCATTTCAAAGGCTGTCCTGGCATCTCCTCTGCAGTGGGAGTGTTGCCTGGCCTAAGTGTACCTTCCAACTTGATGCAAGGCAACACCTTTGTGTAAATACTATAAAGAAAAATTAAAGTGGCAAGGACATCAATTCTTATGCAGAAACCATCTCGTCTAGGGCAGGTTGTGGTCCAGTATTCTAAAAATCATTAAATGAGCACTGTCAGACAACATATTCTGGAGACATCAGAGGTTGTTTGCCAAAGAAGAAAAGTCACCATTCATAAATTCTGCTCCCTGGCACCATCAGCCTACAAGGCAGAATTCATATTTTAGCATTTTCCCTGCAGGTATCTATTGGGGGATGATGCTATAACATGGCACAAACTTCAAGTGTTTACAAATCACTTTCTGAGTTAGCAATATCTTCCCTTAAAAGTGATTTATATGTAGTCTCCAAGGAGTCAGCTTATACTTGTTCTGCAGGGAGAATGATGCTTTATGGATTTCCTCTTGAGGAAACAGAGTTTCTTTTAAAAAAAAAAAGCCATGGCACAAGAGAGATCAAGTTAAAGATGTCAAAAGCAAAGTATAAAAAGCAATCAGCAAAACTGGGTTCATGCACAGAGAGCAGCTTTGGGAGCTGCACTGACAGGGACTCGGAGTGCAGGGATCTTCCAGCAGGAAAAATCAATCAAGGCAACTCTCAGAGCTGCATCAACAAACCATAGGATGTACATAAGGGAAAGGGCCAGGCCCTCGGTGGGGAAGGGAACTTGATTTCTCCAGCAATCCCTCACAAAATGCATTGTCTTCATTTATGCTTTAGATTCGGAGCTTCTGAATTGTTTCAGTATACATAATAGGGATGTGATGGATGTTTACAACTGGAAACAGACTCAAAGGCTGTCACTAGTCTCTCTAGGATGTTCCAGCTATATTTTAATTAAGATTTCAATTTTGGTAATTTGCTTAATATAAAAAAAATTAAAAAGAAATAAGCTAAAAGTTACATGAACATGTTATAAGTGGAGTACTAGTGGGTTCTCCAGGCCAAAAGAGAAGCAGAGGCTAATGTGATTAATGTGAGTCTTTATTCACATTCTGCCTTCCTAAATTACCCTTTAATTGATGTAGTGAGTATATAAACAGAAAACTAATGTTATTCATGTAGGCTAAGAGGGGTTTATTTTAACCAGGAACAGAGTTTGATAACACTGTGTGGTACAGAGTGGGGGATGTTGACACATCACAGAAGCCAAAAGAACACAATAACACCGAGAGTAAAAGCTGGAAAGACACTCCCCATTTAATTAATGGTATCGTAAGGAGATACTCCAGCACAAAAGAGAGGTAAAATTAGGCAGAATTTGGAGAGAAAGAGTTTTCCAACTGCTGGGTTTAAATACAACCTCCCATAAAGCAGAATATTCATAAGAAAGCAAGAAGGAACAAGTGAAAATAAAAAGAGAAGGATGAGCCTGTTGTGTGATGGAATTTGGGGAATCAAAAAATACCATCCCATTGATGCTGGAGGAATTATCCCACAAGAACACACTGGGAAATTTTAATTGCGCTAGTGGAACCAAAATTAACTACATATGTATTTTAAAATACCCTTTTTCTATTCAAAAAGAAAACGATGACTCTGCTTGAGTCATGCTGGTTGTAAACTGGCCACTTCCTTTTTGCTCTCTTCAGCACTGAGTGTTCTCAAAGTATTGATTCTTGATGCGAAAATCAAAGCTTTAAGACAGGAAATTCAGAAGGGTCTTTTTCAAGTATTAACTTTGATACATCCTTACTACTTCTGTAAGTTCATCTTATCCAGGCAGCAAAACCTGTTTGGAAATGGGATACTTGCAAGAAAAGGAGGATTTTTGGGATTAAAGATAGTGACTTACTTCTGCCCTTTGGAGTCGTATTCCTTATCTCTATAAAAGGGCTGCAAAACATTGGCAGTGAGAATCTTCCAGAGTTTTCTCACCTTTTGGCCCTTCCAGCCTCTCCCCCTGAACTGAAACTATCACCCCAGACATCTCCAAAATGCATGGCATGTCTGCATGCTGGAATTTCTAAATTTTACAGTCTTCCACCACAGATGAACATCAGAGACCACTGTGCTCTTTGCACTAACAGAAGAGGAGCCAGCACTGAGCAATTAAACAGCTCCTCTGCCAAATCTGCTGCTTGAGGATTTCTTTAAGTTCACCACTTCTCTTCCCCTCCTAGACAGTCATTTGTCACAGCGAGATTTTAAACATCTAAACATCCCTAGAGCTAATATTCCTTTCAATTCTTTAAATAAAGAAACTCCAGCCAAAGAAAGAGATAACATTTCAGTTATCAGCCTCTATTCAAAGCACATGGGCAGCTGATACCGTGTTTTGTGTCACTCTTTGTAAGAGCCTTGAAGATGATATTTTTTAGATCTCTCTGCAATGCATCAGTGCCAGAGAAACTGGGGATGTTTGGATGAGTGACATGTCAGAGGCTCAGCAAACTCTCTGCCACAGGAGGTAGTGATACCAAAACACGAGGGAGAATAGAAATGTTTCATGAAAAATCATATTCACATCTTCATGTGGAAAATACAGAGCTTTTCCAGAACACAAGCTATGATAGGAGTACGTATTTTACAGTGATGTTTGGATCCATCACTAGCTGAGGATCACCTGGTGCTCCCACTGTGGTGGATAACATCCTAGAGGAGCCAGAAGCCTACACAAGAAAAAAATCAGAGATCCCAATGAAGAGCCAGGAATCCTCTGCTTCCCTTGGTGGTGTCAGGGGGAAACACAGCCAAAGCAAATAGAGAGAGATTCCTCTGTGAGATGGCTTGGGATTTCCTGTGGCTCATCCACCCAGCAGAGAAGTGTCCTTGCAGAAGCTCTGCCTGTTAAGTGGCTGTTTATCACATGTGCAAACTACAGTTTAAAAAGTGTCTCCAGAGCTGACCCCAGATCACCTGGGATGGAATTGTGAAGGAGCACCTACACATGGACACTGGGCAGCAGAGCTGGCAGGGTGGCCAGCTGGGCTCTCTGGTGGCCAGAGGTCCTACCTACACACCAAAGCAGAGCTCAGCACTGCAAAGGACACAGAGGGGACTCAGGGGAGCTCCAGAGCTTGGCAGCCAGTGCCAGTGGGACAGGGAAGTGCAGCACATTGAGTATGAGCAGTGGCTTCTTCAGGGAGCCTTTCAGTGACAAAGGAAACAAATGTTTGTTCACCCAATGATTAGTTTCTCCAGAGGTGGATCCTTACATGTTGTGTTTGGAAGCAAAGCCATTCAGTGCTTTATCCACCTGGGCATCTCAGGATTGTATTCCCTGCCCAGAAGGGCTCAGGAACAGCTGCCCAGGAGGCTCCTGATGGGATATGGCCACCCCTCCCACATTTTTATAGAAAAATCTCTGGTCCTATTATTGTCAGGTAACTTTTTTTTCTTTCTTGTTAACAAAATTCTGACTATCAAACTATGTGTTGAATTAAATGAAATTCTCAGTTATCTAAAAATATAATGAAAGATCTGCAGAAATTCTGCCACTAAAACTTCAAACAGATCAGGGTTTTTTTAATGAACATTTCCTCTTATGTTCTCTCAATAGGAACCTTTACTATTTCTAACCTAAATGATACTACTCATATTTTGACATATCATTCTTACTTTTATTTCTCCTTTTCACAGCCTCTTTCAAGATTTAAGAACAGGTTAATGAGCTCTCTCATCAAAAACATAATAGGAATCAAACTAAGAATTACTGGTGCATCTAGTAAAGTAAGATTCTCACTGCAGGCATTTAAGCTCTAAAGCTTAAATGAAAAGTTCATCATAAAATTAACTGTAAATGTGAGTTTACGTCTCACTAAGAGGCACTTGCCATCTCTCTGTCCATTTGTCCCTAAGTAGCACGATAATTGGGAGATTTCTTCTGCCCATTTTTCTACTTTTCTAATGTTTAAGATACAATGAACTACAGAATAATGCCTGAAAAGAGACTGAAGACCCACAAGTTCGCCTGTGACCCAAGAACTGCTTTACAAGCAACAGAAGCCATAATTTAAGAAATGCATTAATCAAGGGAAAAGGATGAGTGCCTTGTTTATCTTGTATTTTAGGCAGAAAGAAAACATGAGCTATTGCTATATCTGTCATCAAAAACCCCTAAACCGTAGAAATTGAGGTACAGCTACAGAATTTACCATCTTGCAAAACCAGTTAAAGGTGTGCAAGTGGGAATTCTGTCAGGGAAGACAAGACAAAATGATACAATTATTGCAGCTCAGAGCTGATACACTCCAAGGTATATGTTTTCCCACAACCGCTGTAAATATGAATATTTTAGAGGTTAATGTGAAGATCAAATGTGGAATACATTTGCTGAGAAGATTAATATCTTTTCATTAAAAATGAGAGTGCACTGTTGGTTCAGCATTTGCATTTAGATCGAGTAAGTCATAAGTCTATTGACTGCCTAAGACACCTATCTCCCAAATGGAAAACATGGATAAAGAGGGAAGTGTCCATGTGCAGGAGTGGCCAAGCTTTTGCTATTTCCTTCAGAGAACTTAAGCACTGTCAACACTGTGACCCTGTGATTTCCTTATCACGGCAGGGCTGGTGCAGCCTGCAAAGAACGTTTCTCCAGGTAGCCCCTCCTGCTCCCCAGCAGCCTGTTGGGCAATACCTGTCAGAGGGAAAACTTGCTCCCCACTGCACACCCATCCCTCACTGCACAGGCAGGAGGGGGATTTGGTGCTTGTTTAAATCTCAGAGCCATTGGTTGAGCAGGAGGTTCAGCCAGTTATTAGAGAAACACAGAAATTTTAGGCTTGGAAGGGTCCTCTGGAGAACATCCAAGTCCAATCGCCTGCCCAGGCAGGGTCACCTGGAGCAGGTGACACAGGACCATGTCCAGGTGGGTTTGGGATGTCTCCAGAGTGGGAGACTCCACACCCTCCCTGGGCAGCTCATCCAGGCTGTGCCACCCTCAATGGAAAGAAGTTCTTCCTCATGTTGAGGTGAAACTTCTTGTGTTTTAGTTCATGGCCATTGCACCTCTTCCTGTCACTGGGCACCACCCAGACCCCCTCTCAGTCTCCTCTTCTCCAGGCCCAGCTCCCCCAGTCTCTGCTCATCAGAGAGATGCCCCAAACCCCTCACCATCTGTTGTTACAAGCAGTTCACATAAACCCAAGAAGAATGGGCTGATGTAACTCCAGGCTTCTCATAGGTCATGGCATAAGACTTTCAGCTCCATTTTCCAAGTCATGAAGAGAAGAAAGGTTTCTATGACTCAAATAACAGCAGGTTGATGCTCCAGGATTGGTTCAGATGGTTCCAGAGCACAGCACCTGCTGTTTGGGCAGCACTCCAGTGCCAGCCCCACTGCAGAACACACATTTCATGGGCCTGACCCCAGCCCAGGGTCTCCCAAAGTCACAGGACACTGGGACTGCTCTTCTGGAGGTGTTTACCAACAGATGTGATGACAGCACAGAGATCAGCAGCAGAAGATAATCTGAAACTATCTGCTGCCTTTAACTCAAATTAAGCACAGCAGTTCCCATCAAAAGCAAGAGCAGGTTATTCCTCCAACTGTGAGAAGTAAATATTTCACTCAAGCAACTGTGGTGACAGCTTTCTTAGAGTGTTTCACTCATAAAATTTATACAAATCACAGTTACTTTCCTGTAGAGCAGGGGGGTCTCTAACACTGCTTTTTACCAAAACAGCATTGTGGGTAAGCAGAAAACCTGATTACTGACCCATAAAGGAAATTTAAGAGTTGATTCTACAAAACTACAAGCATTTTCTTCACCTATGCACATGAGGAACATTATTTTTCTTTTACTGCAGGGAAGTGTCACTTTGAAGTGGTGTTTCCATCCCTGAAATACAAATTTAGGACATTTCCTCAAGGTTTCTTTCCCCTTTTTTCCCCTAAACTTCTTCCCTTCCCCTTTTTTTCTTTCTTTTTTTACTGTTTCTCTGTTGTGCTCTATTTTGGGTCATTTAGACCATACACTTTGATGGAGGGCATCCTTCTCCTCTGAATTTATGAACCAAAATGTATTCTCCAATGAATACCTGGAGGTCTAATTTGCCCCCTAACACTCTTCAATCTTTATTACTGACATATTCAAGGATGCCTAACTCCCACAAGGAAAAAACCCAACACATCAATCTTCAAAAATATGTCCTTACCTGCCTTCTGAAAATGAAAATGGATGTTCTCGGAGAAATTACCCGAGTTTTGCTTTAAACCCCCAGGATCGTGTGCTTTTGGAAACAATTCTGAATCTCACAAATTTATAAATAAAAATATGCACAGCAAACACTGAGCCAGCTATGCCAGGGAGCATTCCCAGCTCCAAACTGTCCCCTGAGCAACAGACCCAAAAATAACAGAGATAGGAATTTAAAATATTGTCTTCACTTTGAGCTGATCCTGTGCAGATAAAAGAAAAGCCGAGGAACAGCCGAAGTTGACCAGAAACAAGTTAATTCTTTCCTTTTCCCTTTTAAATTGTTTTATTCTAGAAGTGTCTATTTAGAATGTACTTTTATTTCCAAAGTGTTATCAGAAAAAGAGTTTTCTTTGATTTTCATCTCTTAGAATCATTAACCTAGATAGTTAATTATGCATGCTAGGATTCTCCCACAGATATTCAGTTGGATGTAAAGAGTCTCTAGATGGCCAAACTTTGTTTTACTTTAGGCCAAATACCTGTACTTTGACTCTTTGCTCTGGAACACGAATTTCTAGGCTATGACACAGCAACTTTTCTGAAAATGTTGAAGCATGAAAAAACAATATGGACTATCCAGGATGTGCAAACTCTGCCAGATGTTTTCTATCTCCACATCTCTGTACCTCCCACTGGGCAAAACCCCCAGTGTCCTGTTCCCTCTGATGCACAAACATGAAATAAATGACACATAAAATAAATAAAAGGACAAAAAACAACCCCCCAGACAATTTATATTAATTTGTCTTAAATGGAATGAACAGTTTCCCAAAAGCACCAAGAACCAAGCAATGGTAAAACTTGCAGGGAGATGGAAAATAGGAGGGATTTTAATCAGTGTTTTAGCATGCTTTAGAAGACTTCACATAATCCTCTGGTGCACACACAAATGAATAATAAGAATGTTTCCTCTTTCTTCCCATGTCCATCCTGGAGATTTTTTACTTTAATTCAGCTCCTTAATTGATGTCTAGGGCTAATAGAGTTTCAAAGAGCACACCTACAATCACAGGCAATTGACCCAATAAAAAGTTAAAATTTAAGTAAAACCTTGGGTTCACAACAATATCAGCTGCCATCCTGCAGAAGAGCAGCACGTGGTGCTCCCTCTGGTCCAACAGCTCTCCAAAAAGTCACTAACTCAAACCTGGTGACATGCAGGCACCTTATTCCCTAAGCAGGAGTTTAGTCAAATGTTTCCTCCTCCTAAACTAGTCAAACATTTCCTCCTACAGGTGTTACTCCTGTCTCTCCCCACCTCAAAAACTTCATGAGCTACACAGAAATACACAAGTTATTTATACAACATCAAGATTGTGTTGGTACCCACATTTTTTTTTCATATTAGGATCATTAGACTTGTCCCTAAAAGCTGACATTTGGTTAAAAATAGAAATTATATATCTTGTACATGAATGTGCAACTCCATAGATCTGCAAAAGGCGGCATGACTACCAGTTTCCACACAAGACATGCGTGAGAGGGAAAGGGGAGAAGAGGCTAAACCCACAGATATGACAGAGAGCAAAGAGCCTCTTGTGAAGAAATGGAAAACATCCTTTCCCCCAACAAGACAACACAAGACTGGATTTTATCCGCAGATAATGCTTGGGTTTTAGTGTTAAAACCATCCACAGCCCTACATTTTGGCTCAAAAATCACACAGCAACAACAAAAATTACTTGACAGTTTCAACAAGACTGCAGCTTGTCATGTCACCTTCAAAGCAAAGCTATTGGATTGAGTATTATTAAAAATCATGAGAAATTCAGCCCCTGCTCTCAGGATATACTGCCCAGCCATAAGAGCCCTTCGATTGGGGCTGGGTTGCTTGCATGGAGACAGAATCATTATTCCATGAATCACCAGTGACCTTTGCAAGGCACCAGGAAAAGCAGGCATGTTCATTCCCTGCCATTGATTTTCTAATTTTGAGTAAAATGGTTTAATCTGGAGAATGGTTATCTATTAGGAATAAAAAGACCTAAAAGTGACTTTAGCAAACAGTATAAAGCTTTTGAACTGAAACAATGAATTCAGCAGGGGAACTTGAGGCAAAAGGGTAGTGATTGTATAAACCTTAACTTGGCCATGACTCTGGCCAGCCACCCAAATATAAAAAATTAGGATGTCTTTAAACTTCAAGAGACAGACCTACAGGCCCAGAGCTTGGTTTTACTGCACTCTGTCTGGACTCTGGGCCTGCCTCGCCCATTAAATCTTTGCTGTTGGAAAAGCCTATAGAAAAACTACTCAACCTCAAAAGAGAAGCAGCACAGGCAATGTTTTCATTGAGTTAAAATGAGAAATAACATGTTGAATATTGAGAACATTGGACAGACATGAATATATCCACCTCAGAGAACCAGTTCAGTGCCAGCACAGACCTGAGCCAGCCTGCAGGAGGACAAGTGGATGTCTCCAAGAAGCCAAGAGCACCCAGGGCTACTGAATTAAATTAAATGGTGATTTACAGAGTAACTGTTTGGGGTCATCACTGTCCTGTGCCCACATCTCATACATTCTGATAACCAAGCCTTTGTATTAACACATTAGGTGTACTTTATCATATTCTGAACTTTAAATGGTCATACCTAAGCATTCTTTGCTATCAATTTATGCTCTCATAACGTTAATGATCTGTAATAAACATAGATTTCAACACTACAGCAATTCACCTTAAAACCACTTACAGACAACATGTCCCTTTACTGTTCTGTTTTGTGTCTTCTGTCTTTGACTTTGGGGTACCAAGTTAATTAGTCCATTAAGTTCCCTCATAAAAAGGAAATTCTAGAGAAGGATTTAAAACACAAAATTGCAGCAATCTCTGAGCAAGCCATATGCACAATCAAGCAGGGAGGTTTTTCACTTCCAAGCAGTCAGTTGGTAACTCCAAGTTGAATTCTGCTCATTCCTGAGATTTTTGCTCTCCCCCTTCAACACAACATCTTGCCCAGCAATCACCAAGCACTGAATTCACCAACATTAATCACACAACCTCCCACACCCGAACAAGAAATAACCCAAACCCTTCAAAGACTCCTCAAAGACTCCTCAAAGTCCAACATCTCAATGCCCACCCCACACCCCAGGAGATTTCAGGCACAACCACTGAAAGGAGCAAAGCGTGCACTCACCTCTCGGTCCAGCAGCACAGGTGACACCACTGTGACGATGTCCCCCTTCTCGGGGTCGATGTAGAACATGTTTGGGGAGGGCTTGGTGGGCGTCTGTTTGAGGATGTTGTACCTCAGCAGGGCATTGTCCGTGCTGGCATCATCAGCGTCGAAGGCCGTCATGCGCATCACGGTGGTGCCTGGGGAGAGGGCACAGACACACAGGGCACTGATACTGCTGCTCTCATTGCCCTCACCTGGCACTGCCACCTGGGGCCAATTGCCCAGCAGCTCATCAGCATCACCTGCCAGGGGGGCTGGGCTTGTAATCACTTTATAATGTAGTATAGTAACTTTATATTATAATAACTTTATGAAGAACAGCTGCTCCTGATATAATATTTACCCTGTTATTTGCAGCAGCCACGTGGCTCTAACAGAAATTCCCCATATCTGTGTGCTGGGAACCAATCCAGAACTGCACTTGACTAAACGAGCTACAGGTGGATCTTGTTTGGTTTAAATGCTGCAGGTAGACACTCTCCAGGTGTGTGTGATGGAGATGACAACTGTGAAATAGGGCAAAGGTCTCCCTTTGCACTGTAAAGTCGTGCAGTTTCAAAATTCGTTGGATGTCATTTCTGTCAATATGAAATTTTGTAAATATTAAAGCCTGCATTATTTGAATTTCATTTTGTGCTATTTTATGGGTTTATTGTGTCAGCCTCAAGAAAATCCCCATCTCTGTTACCCCATGTCCTTCCAGTGATGAAGGGTTTTTAACATGGAATTCCTACAGCACACAGTTCTCTGAGAGTGCAATAAGGGAAACACTGTCCCTTGCCCAGATTCCTGAATTCTGGACTGAGGACCAACCTCTCTGCTTTGTGCAGGACACTGAGAACCAAAGAAAGGAAGTAATTAGACACTTGGGCTGAACTGGGAGATATTCCCCCCTAGAGCATAATGATTTCTTCATCAGTTCATTTGTAATTTTAAATGTAAGCATTATATTTTAGAAAATCTAACTAAATAATAGATCATCACAGCAAGACTGAAATATTTCAGGTAATACTGAGCTGAAGACAGAATTAAACTCTGACAAATAAAAAAAGGTCATGATTAAGTCAACAAACTAATTTCAATGGTGAATCACAGTTAAATAACAGATTAACACAAAATATATTTGCAAACTTCATGCAAATAATGAATCTAGGCAAGTATCCATCCCTTGGCCTAAAAATGCCAGCTGAAACAATTCATCAACTTCCCTGAGCTGCCCAATTCCACTGCAGAGGCTTCCTCTGACTCCAGGTGATCTCCTGGGGGAGTCACAGTGAGTTCTAATGATTTGTGAGAGATGGACCCCTGTGTGCCGGGTAACTCCACACACTGGGCAAGAGATATTTTAAAATATCATAAAATAACATTGTAAATACAACATTTTAATTTCCTAGGAGGTCCATAAGACCATGTGATCTGTTCTGAGTAGCCTATGGACTTTTGAGGCAAAAGAACTATGAGTGACTGAAGGTTTGTGATGCAGACAAGACCTGAGACATTAGACTGGAAGTGTCTCAATAACACGAATACTTATCATTCATGTACCCTGGAAAACAGGCAGTTCATATTCTTTCTGAAGGTCTTGTAGGTAAAAATCAAATAAGAATGAAATATTGTGGGAAAAATAAAAATAAACCCAGCTTCACTTCCAGGCTGATATAACAACGGCCTGGGTCACTGTTAAACAAACACAACTGGCTTGTTTAGATAGATTTCTTTTTTTCTTTTTTCTCTTTCCTTTTGTTGTGCTTCCCAGAGTACAAAGCATTGTCTCTTCTCGTAGTGACCTTGACTATAAGCTCTCAAAGGTTTTGCTTCATCGCTACTTGAGGCAGAGCTACCCCCTTGAGAAAAATAACAGAGATCTGACAGCATGTTGGTTTTATTCACCAGTGATTAAAGGTCAGACAGCTCAAAAAGGAGCTTACCACTGGATACCATGCCATGTTTTCCAGTATTACAAGATGATCCCAGCCCTGATATTTTCACTTACTTTGTCCAAGACTGTTTCAGAAGAAAATAGGGGAAAGAGCAGCTTTCTGTTTTGAAGAATGAAGAGTCACTCTCTTTTCACAAGTACAACAAAATGTGTTATTTTTTAGACATTAATTGCATTTTAGAAGACTTTTTTTGTATTAATATTAAATAATGTGTTTCATGATGATCTCCTAAACACAAGACTTCAGTGAAATAAGGACTAAGGCAAATCTTCAAGGGATCTTAGAGGGTGCCCAAGTTCAAGTGACATTTTAATGGGTTTCAGTACACAATGCTTCCCTGAAAAATGCATTTTAATAAGATGCCATATTCAAGTACATCAGACAGCATTTTAAATGAATATACAGTTGCTATTATTATTATTCCTCTATTAGATGAGCTGATGTTCAGCAGAGATCTAGGTACTTATTCCTATATATGCTCAGCAGAAATCCTCTTTATTCAGTTGTCCCAGATAGTTGTACTGGAATATTTCTGCTGATAAGACTGTGGAAGGCACATGTAAATTAGGAGATCTGATGTAAATCCCCAGATCTCCAGCTAGTCTGGCACAGAACTGGCTCAGTACAATGGCTGGGGCTGACTCTGCTTTGCCAGCTTACATTCAAGATACGCACTCCCTCAGCATCCCTCCTTCATCACAAAGTTTTATTCTTCATCAAATATTCATTTCCCCAGCCCTGTAAACTGACTACATCTAATTCAGTGCCATTTTACAAATTCTTCCATTCCTGGCATCAATCAAATGCAGCTGGCTTTCAAACCACAAAACAACAGCTTGCTCCATTATCATGTTAAACAATATATATTAACTTATCAAGCTGGGGAAGGAATGTCTGCAAAGTCAGCAGCTTAGTGGTGCCGCTGACGCACAGACCCCCATGGAGGTGACGCTCTCACCAAAGGTGTTTCTCCATATTCAGGGCTTATTTGTGACCCTTCTGGGCAGTGTCATCATTCCCAGAGTCCCTCAGAACCTCCCCTTGTAGCTCCTTGTGGCTCAGACACAATCCCAGCAGCCAGGCTGGTGTTCCCTCGCTCTGCTGGATGCTCATGTGGCCTCTGGGTGGGTTTGGGACTATTGACCAGCAGCTCCCTTTGGGCACCAAGGAGCGACACACAGCACGTGGACAATGTGGTGGGGATTGGAGCAGATGGTTTCTTGGGAAAAACTTGGGGGCATTTTGTTAATAACTTCTTAATAACCTTTCCATTTCATTCTTTTTTCTTTCCTTTTATTTTTTTACCCCTTTTTCTCTCAAGATCCAAGAGAACATTCTACTACCCTTTATTTATTTATCCAGCTCCTGGTTTACAAGTCACACTGGAACATAGTGGATGTGAGGCTATTTCTAGCTTGAGGAATTGTGTCTCAAGCCTACAGCCCTAAGACTCTGAATTTCAGTATTCATATTAAAACATTATCCATTTTAAGGAAAAAGTTGTAATTTCATGAGAGCTGCAATGCTCAAAACCTTCACACTGGAGTTTTCTCATGTTATTTTGACTCTTTCTGTGTGTCTCCTCTGTGTGTTCAGTATTTTAAGTGTTTTCTACATGTGTTACAGAAAGGGAAGGTTCCATTTTCCTGGTTAACATGACTGCACTGCTGAGTTTTATTTCCACCTTCTTCACAAGTTCATCTGGACCTCTCTAAACGGATTATAACCAGTTGCACAATGGTATAGTTTCAAAAAATAAAGATATTTTAACTCAAGAAGAAGAACAAAGAATGAAGAATGGGATGAGGAAGGAAGAAATCAAGAGGGTTACCTGTATCTCTAGAGACAACTTTCAGCAAATGGAGCAAAGGAGGGCCCTCCTGACCATGTTCTCATCATAGCTACTGACACGTTGCACTGTCATTTTGTCCTTTAAGACAATAAGCCCCAGGGCAGCAAAGCAAACATAAGAAGAAAGGTCTATTATGGTTCCCTTCAAGGGCACTTGACTTGCAGCTGTGGTTATTAATTTATGTATGTTCTTAAAAACTGAAAGGCCTCGCTCAACAGAGAGAACACTTAGTAAGAATTACTGAGTTCAGGCTTTTAGCATATTTATATTTGTATGGAGCAATCATTTTCTGCCCTGTGGGACTTCTTCCCATTGTCTATTTAGATGTATGGTAAAATCTTTTTAAACTGGAGCTTAGATGGACTCCCCGAGCAGTGCTCTGGGAATGCCAATACTCTGCAGTCAGCAGGACTGGGGGATGCACTGCTGAACTGGGGGATGAATAATAAACAAACTTCTCTTGGTACACAAAAGAAACTTCAGTGACGTTAAGCAGAAATGAACAACTGTCAAGAACTGTTAGTATGTGTAGAGAGTTAATGCAGACAGAAGCCCATAAATTGAATCAGAGCTAATGGGACATTCCCAGCTGAACGTTCTGACAGAGCAGTGAAGATGTATGGGCAGGTCAACCTTTAGCAGTACAGGAATTTAACCTTTTTTCTCGTGAGTAGCACAGCTGTTTTGGCAGGATGAATTACTCACTGCTGGGCTGCCCAGGACATGAGTTACACCCAGCACTGTCCCCACCACGCTGCAGCCACTGCCATGGCCAAGAGTGTTGGCAAGAGCTCCCAGAATCTGCTGCCCCAGGCACTGGGATGTGAAACGGCAGCAAAAGAGTCTGCACCAGTTGAAGTTATGGGACATGGAGGTTACCTTGGTACATTGTGCTTTGTCCCCAGTGCTATGGATGGTTCTGTTTGGTGGAAATATGGAATATTATGAGCCCACCAAGGGTTCCCAAACTGTGTGTGTATTAACAGTACAGACCATTTGGGTAGCATTTTGTGGCAGCATATGTATACTGAAATTTATGCTCTACTGTTTGCACATGCAAGGAATTATCAAGAATGTTATTTATCCTTTCCTAACACTAAAATCCCCATCACAGATTTAGTGTTGTACAAGACTTGGGGGCCCCAATTGTTTGATTTGTGCAGTCTTGCTTCAAAAAAAACCCCACAAACCCTCCAAACAATACAAAACACAAACAAACAAACAAAAGCATGCAGTCTTTGCACTTGTCTGATAGACTACAGATAGCACGGAATAAGCACTTCCATGAGGAGTAAAATCAATGCAGTCTAATTTCCTATCTAGTGCTATCCAAAAGCTCATCCTCTGCATGGATAAGATGATCTCTTTACAGGGGCTCAACTCAGCAATTCCCTTACAAGACCATCATTAGGATCTTTTTCTTCTCTTTTATTTTCATGGCTATTATATGAATTTAAGGAAATCCTTCACAGAACCTTATCCCTATGAGAAAATTAATGGAAACTGAGTGCTGAGTTCAAAACTCTTGAGGGACTGAATGCCAGACAGGCTGGTAGAGTCACCTTATTCAGATGGCCTCTTCTTTTAATGTGCCACTTTCTTTCCAACATGTATCTATAGTCAAACTCCAAAATAAAAACTATTGCCAAGCAGTCAGTCCATCCAGGGAAAGGAGTGGGCTGGTTTTTCTCTCTGCCAAGTGTATTATTTATTAATCTTCCTCCTCACCTGGACATTTACAGGTAGAGGAGTAACAACAGGACCTGGATATGAGGTGACAGGGCTATTAAATGTTTTACTATGAGAGGAACAAGGCTGCTTGGTGGAAATGTTCTACTCTTCTTAGCTTATAAAAAAGTATTAACTTTTCACAGTTTAAAATAAATAAAAGGGTTTAATAATTTGATACACACAATTTTTAACACTCAGAAAGGAAATGCTATGACATGTGCCTGAACCAAGTGTATCCTTTCTTAAATGTGAATCTAAGCATCCAGAAAAGAGAAATAAGGGAAATGGAAGAGGAGAGGAACAGTGACAGCTCTCGTGGGGTAAGCTCAGCAATTCCCCCAGTTCTTGGTATCTGTGCTACCCCTTCAGCAAACAAGCCTTCCCTCACTGTACACAGGGAATGAATCCCATTTGTTCACTTCCAGCCCCTCCAGGTGGACTGGGAATTGCAAGTTCAGGGAAAGAGGATTTAGGACAATTGAGATGCAGCTGAAAAAATGACATCCTTCCTCCAGATATGAACAGGTTGTAGATTTAAGCAAATCACCAAAAGACTTTTTTTTAACTAGGATTCTTCCTAAGTTGTGAATCCGTAGTAAAACTGTCACCCCCTCATGTCTGCTTCCCTTTTGACCAGCGAAGTTTATTAAGGAGAAACATGAATTACTTCTTGGATCATGACCATAAGCTATAAAAAGTCCCACTGTTCTAATATTCTAAGTGCCAATTCATAACATAATCTCCTATGTCAGATAACATAATTCATAAAGCAATATAACACATTCTTTTGAAGTAAATGGTTTAATGTAAATGATGATATGCATTGAACATCTCGCAGCAGGCGAACATGACAGAACAGTGATTTATGTGTGAAAGAATATCTATTCAACATACAAAGAGCAAGATTCAGCCCTAGGCACGCTCAGCAAACACAAAGGACCCGTGTTCTCTCTGCAGTTTGACTAGCACTGCAAATCAATCAGAACAATCAGCAAATAAAGACTAGATGAGACATTAAAACATCATTAAGATCAACCCCATAAAAACAAGGCAGGGCAATTCTTGAAAAGGTACACAAAAATATTGGCTCCTTTTTTGGAAAGTCTGAAATGGTGAAATGTCCACAGTCCCTGTGTAACTCCTGACCATGGCAAGGGCGTTTGGCAAACAGCTGCAGAGAAGCAGCTCGGGTCCCAGGAGGACACTGGTCAGTCCCAGGGGAGGAGGAGGAGGAGGATGCTGTGGAGCTCTTTCCTCCTCCTTTCTAGAACTACCAGAGGGAAAAAGCCTCCCACCCTCAGCCTGGAACGATTTGCTCCCTCACTGAGCCCTTTGGTTTGAACTGTCCCACAGTGAAACATTTTGTCAGAGATGTCACAACCCACGGGTCCCTGTGCTGCTCTCCCACTTCCCAGGGAGAACTGGGATTGCCTGCAACCATTCAGATTTGATATCAGGACTATGCGAGCTGCTTAAATGAAGATGCAAACTTTATAGTCAAGAACAGCCAGGCAGAGAGCTTACTAAAAATCTATGTTCTGCACTTATCTCTATTTTATAATCCAAATGTTTTCTTTTAGCTTTTCTTTACCTTTACTTTAATAGTTTCATATTCTTCTGCTCTTCCCTGTTTTTCTGGGTGGTATAATTCTGGCCAGAGCAATGCAAATTGCTAATAGACAGCAATTTTTAAGGTAATACAAATAAATAAAGCCAGGTGTAATTTTCATATCCAGAAATACCCATGAGAAATTACCTTTTGAATGCGGCAGAAAGCTTCCCCTAAACTTCATGATAGAGAATAAACCAGACAAAATTAGATAAATCATTTAACTTTCTCCCCAAAAAACCCAGGTAATAGCCAGTCCCTTGCAGCCTCTGAGCAGGGAGGCATTCTTAATCAAGACAAATGAGGAAAAGAGAGGTTTCAGAGACTTCACTTAGGAAAAAAGGATTGTCAGTTATTTGCATTCTGAACTCCTGGGAGGGAACTGGCCATCTTTGTCTTCTAAGCCACTTTCACCTTGTCAAGCAGAGTTAGCATTCAGAGTATTTGCAGGAATGGCAACACCAAGAGGCAGGGGCTCTCCTGCCAGCCCTTCTGGGGCAAAGCAGTGGGACCCAGTTCACAGCCAGCAACCCCCAAGCCGTGGGAGCCTCTGCACTGGGAGACCTGGCAGCTCCCAGAGCTGAGAGAGAACCAGGGGCACACTGGACTGCTCTCCTTTCCTGTTTTAATGCAGAAATCCCATGCCAACAGCAGCTCCCACACAGAGATGTTTGTCAGTCATATTTTCCTTTCTATCTAAGACTGTCTAAGGTAAGAGTGAAACTAGTTGAACAAAATTCATGGGAATGAAGGAGATCAGCGCCAAATGCAGGTTTTAAATCAGTAGTATATTAAAATCTAACAACACTTTGAGAATGAAAATGAGAATGTTTTTCCTTTCATTCCAACAACAAATTATTTCAAAATGAAAAGTGAAAAAAAGAGGCAACAATGTAATGTGTGGACACTAAGTGTCTATTTCTTTAAACACTAAAAGTACAGCCTGTGAGTAATAAGAAACCCAGGCTACACCACCCTGGGTGTGTACTCTGCATTGGGGCTTGTTGCAGGACAACCAAACAGAGAGATTCACAGATTTCAAACATCTTTTGATCGAGGCCACACTCATGGAAGATCTCAGGCCTTAAATTACCTGTTTCTTGTAAAGGAATTGACTAGCTTCTTAAAAATATCTTTCACAAGAAAGGCAGCAATTACACTCTCCTGTCTCAGTGGGCTTTAATCAAAACCACGTCATTACTTCGCAGAAATCACTCTGCACTGTTCATCTACACCCAAGTAAGGGACCCTGGCAGCCTTCCTGATTAAAAGGTAATAATATTACATTTTAATAAGATGTCTCAGTGCAAGGTCAATCTTCCCTGATTGGAAATGCTTTTTGTGACAGTGGGCCAGAATTTCTGTTCATCTAATTCAGCCCAGCACTACCAAAGCAAAGATTTATACTATGGAGTACAGGAATGACCTTGAAGGTCTGTGTTAGGTATACACAGCATTACATTGCCTTTATTCCCTTTTTACCTTCCTAATTTCTTACTTCTGGATATGTGAAATGAGAGAGAAAAGCAAAAGGATGATCTGTGCCTTTTTTTTTGCCTTCTTTCTCCCAGCAGCTTGTACAAGTATCAATTTTTCTTCATATGGATATGGGCTAATGACTATCCACCTCCATCCACTTCAGCAGCCACTGCCCCTTGGAATTCCTCATCTTTATTCTTTGCCTTGTTAACTAATATGAACTGGTTGTGCTTTAATCTCACGCTACAGAGTGGGGATAGAATTGAAACATCCATCCCTGTTATCCACGAGCCTGTCACTGGGACTCTCATCATCTGCATCAATCCAAAATCAACCCAGATAAGCCCAGGCTGCTTCAATATTATAAAAGTAGTGCTGATGAAAGAAGAACCAGACATCCTAATGAGGAGGTAAATCATCTTCCATACCTTCCAGCTTCATTTGTAGGAACCAGAGCACACACTTAATTCTAATGTATCATTTCATCTTTGTATTGATTTCATAGTCAAGTCCCAGCCGTTTTGATCTATTAAACATCTGAGAGTTTTTATCTGAGGGATAAGTGTTTCCATCCTAACACAGGATCTTTTTGGTGAGTTTTGTTTTTCTCCCCCCTTTCCACAGATGAACTACTGGATAAATTATTTGGTTGGTCTCTCAATGTCTGCCCTGTTGAATTTATTAAAATTCATTCTGCCCGAGCAATATCTCATAATGAACTTCACTGCTGGACTCAATAAATAAACTGGGAACTACTCCCTGTTCTTCATCCAGAGAATTGCATTAAGTCCATTGCCCTTTTCTAAATAAATCATATCAAAGATGCAGTAATTCCTGTTAAAACTACAAACAAATAGAATATTTGATTTCAAGGTCTCCAAGTTAGCATTGAACAAATCCTTAGAGAGGATCATGGGGCACCTCTTGGAAAGACATCCTTTCCCTTACCCAGGATTCATTCTTCTGAAACAAGTCCAAGAGCTTCCCTCTGTTAAGGAGTGCATGGGGAGGAAGGATAAACACAGCCAGTTATTCTGGAAACCTACACTGCAGATTGGTCAGCCTTTAAATCAACCCTTAAACTCCTTCTCTAATAGCAGTCTAGAAGAATAGAAGATGGAATGTTTTCCAGTCATTTATCCCATCTTGAGATTGAAGTATCTGCACATAGAAATCTTTGCAGCCCTATTCAAAGTGATCCTTTTGGCTAAATTATCTTTTAAAGCCACTATAGCTGAATTTAATAAAGGATTCAGATGCAGAATGCTCTGTGATTTTACAGCAGGTCTTTGACTGTCTGATATAAATCACAGGTTTCAGAACTCTATCCATACATATATCAAGGATACAGTTTGGAATCTATGATGTATGTTTTCAGCACAGTCCTGACATTCTTTCTTGAATTAAGTCATTAATGAAGTCACTCAGTTCAGCAAATTTGGGGTTAGAAAGTGTGATTGATTTCACTCAGTTATAACCATTTTGGGCTCAGATATCCAGTCTTTTACATTTCTTAATGGTCACTGGAGAGGGACTGGCAACTTTGAAAGCAGTTCATCCCATTCTCATCTAAAAATCTCGGACAGGTGAGATGAAGCATCTTTAGGAGAGATGAACCCTGGAAGAGATCTGACTCACAGACACATCAAACTCCAGGGCACTTCCAAGGGGTGATGTCACTCCTGTCAGTCCTGCCCTCACTGCAGACATGGCAAGCAGGCTTAGAAGACAATGATTCTCCTGCACTCCTGTTCTGGTCCCACACACTTCCAAACCCTTCCTCCTGCACCCACCCAACCCTGCACTGGGGAGCTCACAAGGATTAACAGCAGACCCTGACACCGCTGCTCCTGCTCCCCCAGAGTGGATGCCTCGTGGTGGGGAGGGACCTTAAGTGATAAATCAAGTTATTTTAACTTCATGTGTAATTGATTTAGCATTGAAAGGGCTACATTATGTCCCTGCAGAGAAAATATGAGTATGGAAAAGGTTCTGTATGTCATAAAACATCTAAATATTGACTGTGGAACTCCTTAATGTAAAATTAATAATTAAGCACAGAACAGCTCATGATATATCACTCTCAGCAAGTGGATACTGAGAGATCATCATGATTTGTGGAGCTTTGTGCAGATACAGGGTCATTAAGGCCCAGGCTTGCTCAAGTACATTTATACATATGTACATATTCCTTCTTAGGGGCAAAACCACCAAGCATCAGTCAGTGATAAACCAGGAATAAAGTTCAAATGGTAGCAACCTTCTGCTTTTGCACCAAGTGCAACCTGTAAACACCACTTGTCAAACACATTCCAAAATCTTCCCCTCAACCTCAGCTCTTTCACAACCTTCAGAGGAGCCCTGGCTCAAAGTGTGTGGAGGAATGACCATTTCAGATGAATTCAACCTTCAGGATGCAGTCTCTGAGAGCTTGAGCGGATTTCTTCCATGCAAAACTTGTTAGAAAAATCAAGAAATATTTTACCTCATCCCACTTGTGTTTCTGTGATTTATTTGCTTGGTTTTCCACTGACTTACAGGAAACCCCACTTTCTCTGGCTGTGAGCTGTAAATCTCGCTGGTAGTCAAGAAGTCAAGGTCAGAACTGAGTCACAGCTTTTGTCTCCAGGATTTCTGCTGATGTCCTTCCCTGACACTGCCATCCACTCCACAACTGGATGAGATCATCAAGACATTATTGCACAGGATATTTATGTAAACTCAAGGGGTGAGGACCACAGAACCCCTACTACAGCTCTACTGTAAATCCCTTGACTTGTGGCAAGACCAGCAACTTCCAAAAACCTCCTCAAACTTAATCCCTGCTAAAGAAAAAAATCAAGCAAACAAACAAAAATCCCCCAAACTTATCAACTTTGATATCTTTATGATTATTTCATGTCTGTTTATCTACAGCAGAACCCTTCTGACAGTTATAAATGAGCCACGATGATTTGTGTCTATGGATTACATGTCAAATTTGAAAAATTGTCGCTTAAATCCTGGATTCCTGACAGCTCTGGAAAGTCTAGGAGGAGAGAGGCATTCCAATGACATGCACCAATGTCAAATGAAGTTATTCTGTATTTTCTCACCTCCCCAGAAACATGCATTAAATAGCTGCAAACTCTTCTGCTCCAGGAGCAGTGCTTTTTATTCTAATCTGCCATTTTATTCCAATGTCCTGCTTTATTCCAATGCACTACTTTAAAGAGAATAGTTGGTAATTTCAGTCCCTTCCATGCCACTTGTGAACTAACCCACTGATACAGTCCCAGCAGCATTCTGGCAAACATATTGTGCTTTCTGTGTCCACAACAAGCAGATCTGACAATGATCTTCTTTGCACTGAATGTATCTGTTGACACAGTGCAACTACAAATTAAACCAAATGGGTAATTTGCTAAAGCAAATAAAAGATGGCACATTTTACAAGTTTCCCAGTTACACTGCAATGACACAGAATAACAATGTAGTTTAAAAATTAAAATAAAAATCATGTATACTCCTGCAAGCATTGACTTTTAAAACCACACAACTGGTGACAGATTTGTTATGTTGTCAAAAGCACAGAAATTCAGGTGCCAATAGCACTGTGAGAAAAAATGGGGTAAAAGGATGTTCTCAAAGATGTCAGATCTGTGATTTCTTCTGTATGTATTTTCTGAATTTTTCAGACTTTCCCTGGTCAATAGAATTCCATCTCTGTTAAAATATACATAAACACTTGCCCCAAATTGAATGTATTTAATAAGGCTTATCAAGAAACATTTAGTTCTCTATAAACCAGCATTTTAAGTGTTTTCTTGAGAAATGGCAAAATGTTTTTTCTGATATTTTGCATACAAATATAACACAATTTAACTAAGCTGCCTCTATCCAACTGAAGTAGTTCACTCTGGTGCCTGAAACTCAGCGTGAGCCAAAACTCCCTCCCTGGCTGGGAATCTGCTGGGGCAGGAAATGAGGGAGTTTTGCTGAAAGCACCACTCACACCTGGGGTCTGCACTAAATAAAAGGAGAAATGCTGCCATTCTCTGCTTAGATTTGTCCATAAATCAGTTCTTTCTTTTGCAAAATTAGGAGGGAGTAAAAGCTGCAGAAAAGCACCACTGAAGCTTTTATTCCAATTTAGCAATCTTAGCAGTGGTTCATAATATCATTCAGCTGCATCCCACTTGCAGAATGACCTAGTTATGCTAATTTTGGAGGGGTTTATCACATTTTCACGGAGGAAATGAATTGATAAATGTTCTGTGGCATATCAGTAACGGGATGCACTGTGTGTACTGCTGGAGCTCCACAATCAGACACTTCCCCCTGCTTCAAGGCACCAACATCCCCGTGCCCAGCAAAGGAACTCCAATGCTCAATAATGCAGTGTCATGGAACGTGCTGATGGAGCTGGTTTCCAAAAAGCTTCCTCTGAAACCAGGGCTTTGTTCACTGCTATGCCCAGCTCTGGGCAGGGGGGAAACACCCCTGAGCTGTTCTGTGCAGGATATCATCGAGGTGCTGCTCCACCACGGTTTGAGTGGCAGAGCTACAAAGGGCCCAGCGTCCAAGGGGGGGAAAAGCAATTAGCAAAAAGCAGTGACGAGGATTTCTCATTCTCTAGTCGTGTGCCTGTTCCTAAAGCAGGCAGATCTATGTACCAGGCTACAAATTGCATTATAAATTAACCATGCTACAGATGTTTATAAGCCATAATTAGAATCAACCCAGTGACCCTCATTTAAACATTTATGAAAGATTTATTCCAAACCAGTTAACCATTTATAAGGCACTTGTACAGAAGCAGAGGAGAAATGATGAGTTTCAATTTTCTGGGCAAACTTTATAAAGCACTTTCATTTCATCTTCTGTCCTAATCACTGCATGTGGAGATGCTGCAGTACTGGAGATGTAATTTTGGGTAAGTTTGACTCCCTGATTCTGATGACACGGTGAATAATGGCCCAGGAGCATCACAGGCTCATAAAGCAAACGAATGCTTTAAGAGCTGACAGTGCATACAGCCTTAAACCTGAAACCTATTTAAATGCACTGCTCTGAAGCAAAGAGAGATATTTTAGTACATGGATAATTATGATTGTCTGTGTATTTTCCTTTGATATAGTTTCGGTTTGAATAGTTCTATTTAAATATTATATCCACATATACTTGTGTAACACAGATAAGAGAGAGAGAAAATCTTAATAAATATATTTCAGTGAAGTTATTTTTAGTTTCTAGCAGTGCAAACCTGGGGACACATTGCACCCATGGCCTGCCCAAGCAAGGACAAAGACTGGGAGCTCCCATAATCTCACACTGGTTCCCAGTGGGGCTTCCAACCTTTGCACAATTAACACGCTGACCTGAGTTTAAAGATGGGAAATTACACAACCAGCACATTTCTGAGAAATTCAAGTCCTCGGGGTTTATTCCTCTGAAGCAGAATTGTAATCTTGATCCAAACACACTGGTCAAAATCTTAACTCTTACCTGACCAGCCAACTATGGGAATTAAAAAATATATGCTTTTTAAAAGTAATTACTGGAGATATTCTTATTGTTCATGTTTTGCTGCAGCCATGAAAAGCAATTAGTAGTAACAAAAAATTACACGTGTTGACAACTCCACCCAAATTGTTACAGAGGAGGAACAAAACAGCTTTTCTGCTCCTGCTTTCATTAAAATCCCTGGAAACTGAAATGTGATGCTACCATAAATATAATCTGTTATTAAAAGAGGCTACAATTTTGCAACTCTAATGCCCAAAACTGGTTATCTCAATTTTTTACCAGGTTTGTTCAATTAGAATATTTGAAAAAATATGCAAATGTGAAGGCAAGCAGCCATAGATGTTTAACAAAGGTAAGCTACTGTCTTTTATGTTCAGGGCACCTTAAAAGTAAAAGTAACTCTGTCATTTAATGTTTCAATTCTCAAACACAGTAACAGAGAAGTAATTACACACTTCCTGTACTAGTAACCAGCCCAGGAATTTAAAGAGAGAAAAAAATTCTGATTTCCCCAATTTGTTTCATGTAGGCAAACATCTGAAACGTAAACAAAGGAAAATGTAAAGATTCCTCTCCCTCTGTAAGAAAACAGCTTCATTTGCATAATCTCCTACAAGTCTCATTTTCCTTTATGATATTTTGGAATGTTTTCCTGATCACTGAATTCCCTACGGCAGCATAAAAACTTCCACACTCAGTAATGAAACACTTTTTTCCAAGCACAAAATGAGGATTTGCAGTACAAATATCCCTGGCATCCTGCCCTAAGACAGAACTGCTTCATTCCTTCCTTTAAACAGAATCCACATAATCAGGAACAGATTGATGCCTCTGGAATCCCGCAAGGGAGAGCTTTCCTCAGAGGGGAATATTCGTGTTCACGACAAACCATGGCTGGAACTGGGTTTAGAAGGAAATCCAGACCTCAAAATAGATCAGCACAAGCCCAACATGAAGTGAAACTGTCATCATCTTCTCTGCCCTTGGTTGTACCAAAGGCATGTTGCTCTGGCAGGTTCCAGCCTTCTTCAAACATTAAGTAACCACAGGATTTGAAGGTTTTAAGGATTTAAATCCACATGAGGAAGCAAAGTGGTTCCCAACGAGTGTCCACGTGAATATTTCCAGGGTAGTGACACTTCTGCAATAGGTAAGTCTTTCTCTGAATGAAGGCTGACTTAGCAGATGTGCTGACATAAGATCAAGTTGTCTGAAAGGTTTTATTACACACACGTTCCTACTAATGCAGAGTGGTTAAATAAATGCTGCTACTACTGACAGCAGTAATAGTGACATGATGGGCAGATCATTATTTATGTAGTTTCCACATTCCCAATTTGTTCCATTTATTTCACAACTACTTGAAAAGACTTCTTAAAATGAATCATAGAAATGTGAACATCAGAAAACCAATTAGATCATCAAGTCTATATCATTATTCTGTTACTTTCTTATTCCCTTCAGGTTACATATGTGGAAACATTAACATTTCCTTTTAAAGGCGATTCCAATAAACTTTTTTTCTAGCATTAAGTGCAGATTTTCCTTTCCTTCCACCCCTCCCCAGCATGCAGCAGTGACCACTGATGTGTTTATAAATGCATGTATAAACAGTCTGAGACTTGCTAGGAATGTGGCAGTCCCTCAGCACCCTACAGATTATGCTTTATTCTCAACTTCTACTTGAAACCATAAGCAATGTTTCTTTTTCTCTGTACTGACTATTTTTTTCAGATCAATGATTTTCAGCTGCATTTTAATTACAAAATTGTAACATCATCTATTCTCCTTATGTATACATAATGCAATTTGCTCCAAGAAACATGTATAGGAAATGAGGCTCATTGTGAACGTATCAACTGGAAAGGCTGATTCAGTTTCTTCCAAAAGCTGAAGAAACAGACTTGATTCTCAGCTACATTCAATACTAAAGGTCTTCTAGGAATGAGCAAGGAGAATAAGGCAGAATGTGCCTTTGCATTTCCCCAGTCCAAGGAGCAAGCAAAGCTGATCAAAACCAATCTCTGTGCCTCCAGGTGTCCCCTGGTCACTCTTGTGCCACTCCACGAGCTCTGTGTCCCCGGTTTACACCACTGGACCATTCCCTGTCCTGACAATAACAGTGATGGCTATTCCAGAGAGGAGTTTTGGCTGTTCACCCAAGCCCAGGTAACCTCCCTACCCTAAGAGGACTCTGCAGTATATGTAGGAACTGAAATTCCCAATTCCAAAGCGAACAAACCAGTTTTCTCTGCAGAAAACCAGTATTATTTTTAAATGACTAAAAAAGTATAACATGAAGAAAATAGAAGACCTTCTGGGTACCAATCTCATCCTCCAAGGGTACCTTTCAAGAGGGCTTGGTGACCCAAAGGCAGTTGGACAAACATAAGTCGACTCACACTCTCAGGCCATCACAATCACAGCTACTTGTGTGAAAAAGGGGTTTACACTGAAATCTTTGGCCAGACACGTCCTGCCCCTCAGCTGTAGACCAGGCACAAAACATGCTCTGGGGTCAGTCAGTCCTCTGGTGCAATCTCAGCAGGAAAATAATTTCTGAGCGCTTCTGGATCACCTCAGCAAATTGCACGTTTGGGCCATGGGAAGGATGGGACTGGCAGCCCAAACGCAGAGAGGAGAGTGTTGGGGTGCAGGACTGCCCTCCTGCTGCTGCTCCAGGCAGGTCCAGTGGGGCAGGGCTGGCAGGGGAGCAGCTGATGCTCTGCCAACTGGAGATGGGCCAAATTGTTGGGCTTCATTGCCCCTCCTCAGTGAAGAAAGATTTGGGGATGCACAGGAGATCACCCTGCACAGAACAACATGGCTTTTCTCTTGAGGTCACCACTGAAGTCAGACTTTGATGTAAATGTGTATCACATGCTGAGCAAACGAGTTGGTTGGCTGCTCTCTCTGCACTCTTCCTGGTTAGCTCTTCCAGCAAGGCTCAATTCATGGGGAAATTTCACTGCATCTCATGAAAATCACACACAGTATAGGGCAGAAATAAATATTTTAGAAATGTCAGCCTTTTCTGTTTGCAAACTTCAACAAGAGGACTAGTGCTGGGTGTTGGAGGGAGCGAATCCACACATGAGAAATTCCTGAGGATGGAAACTGACTCACGTGTTTGCTATGTTTCCATCCTTGGAAAACCTGCCTGCAGAATAAAACACACACAGTTTTCCTGAGGCTGATTAACCAGCTTGTTTCCAGTAAAATTCCTTTCCCTTGAGAGGAACATTAAGGTTTTCTTTAATGCAATCTTCAGCCATTACCATTGATTATGACTTCATTAAATATGAAAATGAGGATTTACTCTTCGCAACAGATATCACTTTCTGCATAAATGAGTAAAGATTTTCCTCCGTGCTCCACTCAGAGAGAAGCGTGAACAAATATTTTATTTATGGACAGTTTTGAAGGAAGGAATTGCCTGTGGCAAAAACACAGCTCACTGGCAAAGTGCTTTGGCAGCAGGATGGGAGGCTGGGGCACAAACTTCTCCAGCCCAGGCAGCCTCTGTGGCACCAACAAATTAAATGCAAGAAACATTCATTAGCCAGATAAGCTCATTAATCACACAAATCCTGCTTCGTGAATGAATGCATACTTTTATTAAAAGGCTGGTTGAAGACAAAAAGATATTTCAGTCAGTATAATGCAAACTTTCCAGCCAGCTTGGTAATAGGAATGGATCTCTGGCAGGTGCAGTGGCTTCATCTAAAATATACATAAAATAGCCACAATTTAAGGGCAACCAGCAGAGAAATTCCATATTAATGTATTCACAGAACTTGAGCAGCACTAAAGAGGGGTTTTTTTTATCTTTCTTGCTAAATATTATTTGGAAATGCCAGATTTTATTCTGTCTTTGGGAATAAAGATATTTCAGAATATTCTAGTCCTGAGAAAACATCAGAGCTTTCTGTAATTAATACACTGCTCTATAATCAACATTTACTCCATGAAGCCTTGAAATGTTCTAAAGGTATAAAGACAACTGTTCTGCCTTGCTGCCTGAATTGCCCAGCACCAGAGGAGCAGGTCTTGGCCTGCCTTTTCTAAACCAGTTCCTGCTCATGGTTTAATGCGATATTTTGAAGATCAGACTCATATTCTACCTCTACGACTTTTGCACACGTTTTAAGCAGACAAATTCACCAAACACTTGCTGTAAAGGGTATTCCCAGTTTCCACATGTATCAAGGCGATTTTTCTAAGGGCTGATCTATAACCTCAGGGATCAATTTAGACAAAAGCACATCAGATCAATAAAGCAAGGAAGAGAAAACCAAGTGAGCAAGGAAATAGAGAGCAATAGGAAGGTGTTACTTTCAGAGGCACTGCCTACATCCCCTTACAAACAAGAGCTATTCCCAGAGCAGACAATCTCACTCTTGGCTTCCCTCTGAACCAGCAAAAAGTGCATTTTTAATTCACATCTTCACATCCAAGTGTCAGACATTGGTTTCTCTCTTGGGGCCAAACACATTTCCATGGGTAGACACTCAACAGCTTCTTGTGGAGCAGCAAAGTAAAACAGATCAGAAAATGTGCCTCACTCTGCCAACAACAGCCCTGAGCACGGTACAACACAGACAAACCCCAGCCCCTGCCAAAGACACCCAGCCACAGCATGCCAAGGACTTCAGCTCTCCCCAGCAGGCAGCTCCTCCCCATGCCCAAAATCCAGGGAAATATTCCCCCTGAGGAAATACTGAGACCTACCAGGGTCCACACAAGCTGTGGCCAGAGCGCTGCATCCCTTGTGTCATGTATTGTAATTAATATCCACAAACTGCTGGTGAGGGAGGTATAGCCACCTATATGGTCCAACAATCACCAAATGTGACAGTGGGAGACAAATTGTAAAGTTTTGCCTCAGGTTAAATGTCCCAATCTTTGTCCTGGGCCCTCTCTAGGATTTACTAGCACAGCCAAAGGGCATTTCTGCTTACTTCTCATATAAAAAGTAATATTTTACCTTACGGGAGAAAGAAACTATACAAACTTGAAAGCATACAGCAAGAAGTCAGCTTCTAAAAAAACCTTCAGAGCTATAATTTCACTGCCATATAATAAATTGTGCTTGAAGTAAGGTGAAATCATTCTGTCAAAAAGAACACAGATTGTCAATCAACAGCAGTTCTTTGAAAACAGACTGAAATAAACATAACAAGAGTTCCATCACAAGGACTGCCTGTGATTAAAAATGTTACAATGGGATCATTTAAATTCCTCTAAATTCACAGGAAAAAAGGAGCTCTGGAGGATGCTGAATACAAACATCAGCAGACAGAATGCAGTCACATTCTCTAAGCCCTGGACCAGTCCAGCTCCACAGTTTTCAAAGGAATTCCAGCACCAGTGAAGACTTGGAATCCAGCACTGTGTGGACAAATTAAAGCAGTGTTAATTGGAAGCCTTTCTCCTGTAATGCTGCACAGGAAGACATTTGACACTGAGACCACATGGGTGGCCCCTATTTTGTTTTTCCTTGAAGTATCCCATTGGAAAGATAAAAACCAGACCCAAAATATGCCAAGAGGTGATTTTTCCCATGGGAAGCTTACGCTCATTTAGAGCAGTCTGTGTTTTCTGTGCAACTTTTGCCCAGTACAAACCAAGAGCCAAATTTCCAGGTGATAGAACAAAGAGCTTCCACATTAATGTCAGAGCATTCCCTCCTCTGGGAAGAGAACCCTAATGAATGACAGGCTCCTGTAGAAGGTGCTGGCTAAACCCCACAAAAACATCACTGCAAAACTGAAGTGCCAAATAAGTCATCAACTTCCTGAGGTATCCAAAATTTGCTTTTGATCTATCACAGAAATCAGACAGATCCGGAATGAGGGATGGACTTAGTGGGTTCATCCATCTTTTAATATAAGCTGCTTTCCTTGAATACAGTGTGAACTTGGCAAAACATACAAGCACATTCTTAATTTATAATAGATTTAGTGCAGCACTGAAAGGCAGCTGCTTAAGTATTTATTTGTTTATGATGCTTTTTAATACCTTTTGTTTATTATCCTCATGGATATCCTTTTACAACTTGCTCGTCTCTGCCATGAATCAACAATGATTAGCATTAAAAGCCCTGCAATATTTATCACAGCAATGTGTCTCCTGCCTAAGGCAAGAAGCTAAAGAAAATAAGGATTTTAATCTTAAGAACAGACAGCACAACATTTAAAGATACTTGGCCAAATACTTTTTTCCTCCATAAAGGTAGAACGCTGTGAAGTTCTGTGATCAGAACAGCTCTTATCTGACAAATAAAGACAGAACAGAAACAAAAAGGATAGTTTTGAACTAAATATAGCACTGAAATGGGAACAGAGAGATCTTTGCTAAACATCCAATGTGGCCTCAAAAAAGCCCCAAACACCTTGTAATCTTTCTCTTTTTTGTTATGGTCCCTCATTTGTCAACTGTGCTCAACCCATGTGATGGAGGGCTGGAAACCAACATGTAAACCAATTCAGTTATTATTTTAAAACAGTCAACTCAGAATTTAACTAAACACACTAAAATCATAAATAACTTTATATAAGTATGAGAGAAAACTGTAACACCTTCTTTACCAAAAGAACCCAAGACCAAACTGAAATAAATGAACATGGATTTTAAAGATCACAGAGTATTTCTTATCTCCACTTCTTCAGCTAAAGCGGGACAAATATCAGCTATGAACAAATACCATTAAGGGCATCAGAACTTATCACCAAGCTGAAAGAAACCATGAAGCTTTCAAAAAGATCTCCTGATCAGCTGGAGACTTGAGAGATCAAGGTAATGATGAATTTTAAGTGGAAACAACATAGTGGGATTTGAGCTTCATTTTCTTATTTGCACTTCAATAAAAATGTCTCTTCTAAGAATATGTTTTCTTAAAGACAGACAAACAAACAAACACTAGACATGGCATTCTTAATAAAATACTGAGATGCTCAGGACAACACCTTAGATGTCACTAACGGGTGCTGTGAAATAACAGTAAGTGCCTGAAAAATCACAGGATGGTTTGGGTTGGAAGGGATCTTAAAAGATCCTCTGGTTCCAACCCCTTGGCATGGGCAGGGACAGGAAAAAAGAGCTTTAAATCATCCAGTCACTGCCATAGTGCTCATGGTGCATGAATTCTTCTAAATCAGAAGCCTCCAAAAGTGGGAAAACCCCTCTGTTGGCAGGTTTAGTTTGGCTGGCAGAGCAGTCAGATCCCGTGGTGGAAGATGAGGGCCATGCTCACCAAAGCTTCCGAAGTCAAAGCTAAAATTCAAATGTTTCAGGGATTTCAGCTACTCTTTCATAAGTGATTTGAGCAAGTTTTCTGTAGAATACCTGTCTCTGATCAGAGAAGTCATGAACAATCACCATATTCATCAAGTCTAATAAAACACCTAATCAAAGTATCAAGATCTTTTTTGCAAACCCTTGGTTTGTGCCTTCTCATCTCTCTCTTTGTGTCTCACCTGAGCAAAGAGCAGCCCAGTGAACACAGCACTGATGGAAATCCATATCCTTTTTCAGATTTAATTACAAGCCACTACTAGAAAAGTGTCACACAAGGAGATCTGTTACCTTTTAACCTCCCTGGTTTCACTTTTTTTTCCTGGTGTTCTCCTCCAGGGCACAAATCCCTCAAGATTATCCCCCCCAAAAGAGAACCCACCAAAAGGAAAAGAGTTTTGTATTAAAGCAGTTTGGGAAGCCAGTGGGAAAAAATGAGAAAGAGTTATTGGAATGACTAATAGCACATTAAAAATATATTAAAAAGGTGTAGTATAAAATGAGATAATAAAAAACAGGTTAGTAGAAATTCATCCCCAGTGAATCATAATTTTAAAATATTTGCAGAAACAAATGGAATTACAATATAAAATCCCAATTATTTAGAATTGAGGTGAGTATCTCCCTGCCTGACGTATTTACCAAAGAACTATAGAGGCTGCTGAAAAAGCTTTTTAAAATATAAAGTAATGAGAAAAATAATTTTCTCATCATAAAATCTCCAGCAAACAAGTTATAACTGGGTAAGAAAAAATTCACCCATTAAAACTTCCTAAGTGCTCAAACTTCATGGAAACACACTGAGCTCACCTAGTGAGAGGTGCAGGAAACCTCTCTGCTGGCAGGAGATTCCAGCTGCAAACGTGCACAGAAAGGGGAGCAATGGGCAAGTGCTGGTTCCATGCTTTGCTCTTAAGGTTCACACACTGTCACATACTAATATTTGAACCTACAGCTTCATGTTTCTTTGGGGTTTTATAGGAGCAAACGTTTTGTGCCAGCTTTCTCAGCATTTCATACCACTGCAAGTTGATTTGAGGTGGTGTTGAATTTTGACTTGACTGCAGAACTTACACTGTTAGACAATGCCTACATTTGGGAATGAAACTTCCTTAACTTTGCTTTGTTGGTTGTTTCAGATGATCACATCATCAGGAAATGTAGTTTCATTTATCCCATGGAATAGAAGGCTTTTTCTCCCTTGTATGCACCATCTGCATTGTCCTCTCAAAGGCTGCAAATATTTGTTGTGAAACCCATGCCAGAGTTCAAGGCTGTTTGTCAAGAAGTGAATAGTTGAGTAGCTCAAACCATGGAATTGTTGTGATAAGACCTTTCAGCTCACCAAGTCCAGCCAGCAGCACCACCACAATTGCCACTAAACTGTGTCCTCAGGTGCCACATCCACATTTTTGGACCATTTCCAGGGATGGAGACTCCACCAGTGCCCTGGGCAGCCTGTTCCCCCTGTTCCAACCAGTGCTCCTGGCCTTTTTGCAGCCCTTCACTCTGCAACAGGCTCTCTGCATCCTCTTTCAAACACTTATTAATTGGGCAACACTCAGACAAAATTCCCACTTTGCCCTCCTCGCCACCCATGGCCTTTTGCCATCAGCAATTAGCACCCTAGTCACAAAATGACTGCTGCCTATTTGTGTCTGTAACCCATGTGATTGTCAGCTGGCTAAATGTGATGAAGAATTTATTCCTGAATGCATTCCATGCGTGTACTCATTTGTGTTATTGGCATATCAACTGGATAGATGTCATTTAAAAAGAAACTTACTAAATGGCAGGTGTGAATGGCTGTAATTTATTCATTCTTTCTGCAATTCAGCTGTCAAGATATCAGCCTAAAATTGCATTGTTAAAAATAATAATTAAAAAAAATATATCCAATAACAGAAAATTACTTTCCCCCCACCCCAAGGACTAGAGGCAGCAACCACATTTAGTCCTAAATCATTTATCCAGTCCTAAAATTGTTGCTGCAGAGACATTGAGAGAGCTCCAGGAAAACAGGGAGGGAAACACCAGTGTCAAGCCAATGATTTTTCCAGTGAACTCAGTATGCCAGTGCTGGTTCTGTACTGGCCTGGCCACCATCTGCTGGGCCAGAGAGGGACCTAAAGGATATGGTGTCAGCCCCAGATGCACAAAGGTCTGCTGTTTGAGAGCTGCAGGAGCAGAGCTCTCAACTCATTTGATAAATACTGCAACACTTGCTAAAGACCTCAGGAGAAGGTGGAGAAGGAAAGCCTCTTGGCAAAGCAGCAAAGCTGAACTCAGCCAGATCCTGGCAGTCATCTTGCCTTGGCAGAGGCAAACCTGGCCCCCTTTGTTTGGGAAACACAGCCAGTTGTGCCCCCCAGTTTAGGGATGGCTGAAATGAGTGGTCCCCAGGAGTGGAGAGCAGCTCCTTTTCACTCAGCTGCAATGCAGGGACACTGGGGCTGTAATAACCCTGTCCTGAGCCAGGTGCTCAGCACCCAAACCCCAGCCAAGCCTGACCTTCACAGCCCTCTCTGACTTGGATTTCCACGTCCACACCAACCATCCCGAGTCCCTCTGATCACTTGCTGGATCCCCTCTCTTTCCATCTCCCCCAACAATGAAGTCAATATTGTGAGGTGCAAAGGCAACCTCAGCAAACAGCTGGGCTGCTTTCCTTTCACCGAGAGAAAAGGATGCACTTCAGCACCCTGGAGGATCTGAGCCTTCCGGGGAAAATGAGAAAATGGCAGGAAAATAAATTGGTGGGATTTGAGGCTATAAAGCCTCCTTTCACAAGCAATGAAAGGATGTCAGTCAACAGCAGGACAAGGTTTTAGACTTTGCTGATAATTCAGCTATCGGTGAACTTTGTCTGTTTACAAATCCCAAGAGAAATAGACACTACATTCCATGAGCAATCCAGCAGCCTGAGGTTTTGATATGAGGAAAACCACAATCAAACATACCCATAAAAGGGTATGCTCCAAATATAAAGACCAAACCCCTGAAATTGTGAGCAAGAAATCAGAGTGCTCCCTAATGAGACCTGCACATACAGCTCCAAAGGAGCCTTCATGAAGGTGTGGGTCAGACAGGTGTCCTAAGTGGAACACAAAGCTCTCCTGCTGTCCCTGCAGTGCCCTTCAGCTGTGTCTGTCTCATGGTTGTGATGCAGCACAATTGCTTAGAAAGGCAGCAGAGGCTGTGCCAAAATCAAAATATCATCTGTACAGTAAGTCCTGAAGCCACACAAACCTCCAGGACACACAGAAATAAGCACAGCATGAGAGGGATTGCAAAACCTGTATGAAAAGCAGCCAGCACTGGGTTCTGCAGGAATACTGAAGCCAAGAAATGAAACTACACTTGGTCTCTATTCCAATAATGAAGGAGAGATTCAGAACATTTGGCATATGCTGTTCTGGGGGGGAAGGCCCCAAGGTCAACAAGATTAATAAAGGGCCAAAAAAGCAGTTAGTCCTTTTTATATAAACAGTATTCTGCTTTTAATTATATTTTTGCATATATTATATATTCCATAAAGCTCCATATCCATCTTCAACTCCAAAAATACTTGATGTTTCCACAATTCTTGCTGAAAGCTTTTAACCCCCACCCTAAGGAACTGGAGAAGGGCACTGCCCCTTTCTGCTGCCTGCTCCCTCTTCTTCTAACTCGCCTTAACCACGGATTTGTTCCTCAAATTTCTCTTTCACAGGTAGGTGGCGCCTCTGCTGGAAGCACCTTGCATGAAGGGTTTGCACAAAGCCCACACAGCAAAGCAGCTGCTGTTGAACAGGAGGGTTCACAGCCCTGCCCAGCAATGGTGCCCAAGCAAGAGAAAGGCATAAGGAAGAGTCAACAGGACATGAATCCCAGAAAACAGCACAGCCATTTGTGTACTGCTCATATTTGATTACTGTGCTCAAGTCATATTGCTTCACCTGTTTGTCAGGACATCCCCAGAATCAAGTTATGAGTATTTTAATCAAAAGTGCTTCAGAGAGTGACAGCTCTCCCCGAGGAAGAAATCTGACAGCCTTTCCTACTCAGCCAGCCAGAGTCCACAAGCACACACAATGAAGTCTGCCAGATCCCACCACCATGGCTGCTGCAAACTTTGCAGCAAAATTTCAATTAAGTTGTTGTGAGCTTTATTAAAATATACATGCAGTCCAAGTTTGCCACCTCGCTGAGATGCCTTTCTCATGATTTTCCTGTGCAATCAATTCGCCAGAGAATACACAGGCTGTTTAGACAAGGTTGCTGCTTCAAGAGAGATTAATATTGTCTACAAAGTTTACTAAGTGATCCTTAAAGTTTGCTGGGGCCAAATTTGGCCACTGGAATGCCCAGGGTAGGATTTAACCAGCTGACTTCAAAAAGAGAACTGAAACATCAGGGTTAGAGAAGGTGTGTGTTTTTCTCTTGCTAAACCGACACAGGGAAGAGCCATTAAATTTTTTTTTAATTATTTGGCCACACTAATTTAAAGAATGTTAAATGCATGACTTGGGAAGAATGCTGTTAGAGAATGACTGAAATAGTTTAGCAGTAATTTCACATCTCAAATCATGCACCCGGAGCAGACCGTGGAAAATGATCATTGTACTATTAAAAATAAAACATGCTCCAAAGTGATTCGAGCACCTTGGATGAAATACAGCTTTCAAAATAAACAGACATCCGGAAACAATATCCTTAAATCTGAAAAGCTGCAAGAAGCTCTGCCATGACTTATTATTAAAGGTCTTTTTCATGAGTCCAGATGATTTTGTGATTTATCTTTATTTTCCTACTGTAGTTTCAAGTCCAACCTACAATTTCATGCCAAAATGCTAAGTAATTAAGAAATGATTACACCCTACTGCTTTTGAATTTCTGTGTCCTTCAGATAACTGCTAATTGAGCACCAGAATGGCACATTAGAGGCTGGACCTAATGGCTGTGGTTGGATCCTGATTTCCAGAGTCCTGGAAGAGCTGCCCAACGATTCCCTGTTTTCACTCACTGCTGCCACTGAACACAGAGCATTTCTGTAGCATCACAAATAAAGGCAAAATATCTCAGGAGTTGTGCTCCCCTCCAACCACACCTGTGCACTCTCCCTATCAGAAATGGCAATGAATACTGTGCCTTGGCAAGCAGGACCTCCAGCTGCAGTTACAGAACAAAGTCCCTGTTCCTGTGCCCGGGAATAGCAACAGGAGCTGCTCCGGTGGCTGCTGGGGGCACTGGGGAAAGAGGGACTGTAATCCCTGCTGGGCTGGGCTGGGAGAACATTCCAACCAGGGAATGGACCATTCTTCTGCCCCCCATGTCTGTCAAAAATGGACAAGCAAAGGCTCTGGCTGCTGGTGGAGCCCATGAGCTCTCAAAGATGCACTTGGGGCACTTTCCTGAAGGGAATGGATCCTGTGGTTCCCAGTGGTTCCCAGGCACTTGTGGCACTGTAGCCATGCAGTGAATGAGATTGCTTTGGGAAAAAAAGGCTTGTTGTGATTGTAATTTGTTCTGTAAGTTCTCTGGCAATTGCCTGTGGTTTGAATTACTCCCCAACTAATGAGTTTGCAGGGAACTACCAGCCAATATTTTCTGTCATTTGATAGTTCGTCCTCTTAGGCCTTTTCATTTTATTTTCCTTACTCTCCAACAACTCATTGTCTTTGTTAGACATTGGTGTGTCTCTTTTGAGCTTTTATTTAATTGCTTTTTGACTCTCAGCTACCACAGTGCCCTTTTTCATGTGATAACAGACAGCAAGGACTGCCAACAAAGCTGTGAATTTTCAAGGGTTACTGTAATTTTTGTCTCTTGTAAATCTATTCCTTATGATAAAAGGAGCAGTATACATCTGTTCTGCAATGGAGAACTCATTATCTTTGGGGCCTTCTATTAGCTACAAGCTGTGCAACATATTTTTTTTTTTACAAAGGATGGTCATTTGCAAGTGAAGTAGAGGATCTGTGGGCTACATTTAGCAAGAGATTTCCTTTGTCATTTATGCACTTGGAGTGCAGGGCTAAAAAGTTAAGAAATTAATGAAGAAGAAAAAAAAGCCACAAAAAATGTCAGAGCTAAAAAGCTTATAGAAGGGGTGAGTTGTGTGCAATTCCCCAGCTGCCATCCAGAAAAAAGGGTTAATGAGACACAGAAATAAAGAAAAGGTTACACTTGTATAGGGCAATCCCATAACCATAAACCTATAGATGGCCCTCTTTTTTCTTACGCTTTTTCATTTCTCACTTATAGCTTAAGTGAGGCATTAAAAAACATATAAAGTTTTTAACACTATGGTTTTTCAGGATATTTAATACAGTGCAATGATGTCACCTTCAGTAGATCTTGAATATCATTAGGACGTGTCTCCCAGCCTCTCAAGAGGTCTATTTCAGAAAATGTTTTAATTATTCCTAAACTATTCTTAACAGAAATTAGCACATCAAAGCAATGAGAAACCAAGGAGAAAAAATTCCCTTTGTAGAAGTCCTCAAGTTCATGTATTGAGCCTCTGTGATTATAAAAGGTACTGTGCCTGTAAAAGCGTTGTAAAAAGAGGGCATAGATAGAGTGATAAAGTCATTTTTTTCTTAACTCCTAAAAATTCAATTAAATGAAAGATTCCTTCAAAACTCCCAATGTTTTACAGACTGGCTGCTGCAATGTAGCTTTTCAGAGTACATAATTACTCAAAACCAATATCAAACTGGCTTGTTGGCTTAACCCATCTTCTGTTCCAGCCAATGGTTAAGCCAAAAGAAGAAAAGTATATATATATATCTATACTTCAGTATATATATATATACTAATGAGTCATTTGGTAACTCCACTCCAGAAAAGAGGGCTCCCTGTAACTCCTCTTCTCCAATGCCATGCTGAAAGTCTTGTTAACAGAGGTCTCCAGGCCAAGGAGTTCCAGATCACTGGGCATTTGACGTCCCTTTAATGGTTAGGGAGGCAGCTGAGGAAATATATTGGCTTGTGCTGGTGTTCCAGAATTCATAACAGCCAAATGGAGGACCAGGTTTCTTTTTTAAATGGATGCCTGCAATATTATCTCCATGGTATAACATATCATTAAATTCAAATACTCATCCTATTAAGCATTTCAGCTTTAGGTTGAATCAACTGCAGAGATCCATTTGCTGGCTTGTTTAGCCAAGCTGCCTGTCTGTAGGGAAGATTAACAGGGGAGACAGGCTGGGAAGCAGATTCATCCCAGTTCTGTGGATTTCAAGATTAGATTGGCCATTTGTTTTTACATAAAATGTAAACATATCTGCAATTACTTCTAAGAGAGAGCTAAGCACTCATAAGATATGATTTATATGGCAGGCTTCCGTATGGAGAAATACAGCAGAGCTTTTCCTTTCACTTGACATTCAAATTAGTCTGCAGTAGCTCTGTCACTAATCATGTCTTCTGAGAGAACTGGGACCAGCAGGACTGGGAAATGTCTGCTTCCCTACTCACACTCTTTGGAAACAAACCTACAATCAAGAAATCATCATTTTTTTCCTCTCCTGAGAAGGAACATGTGTCTGATGGCTGGTGTCTGTTTAGGAATCAGCATTGCTGGTAAATCTTACATATACATGAATGGAAGAAATGTGTGTGTTTAGACTTGCCTTGATTCTTTGGCTCTTCCTCGTGACTGAGAGACTAAAAATTACAGCAGTATTGACAAAGTTATAATATCATCACATAATGGACTTACAGGAAGATTTGTTATTGTCTGCTGCTACATTCACTAACTCTAAATTGAGCAATTTCATCAAAAACAACTCCAAAAAGCTTCACTTTCCCAGCTGTACCAGTTGTCACAGCCCAGTGTGCAACAGGGCTGGGAAGGTGACACTGCTGCTTCCTGGGCAGGACAAACAAGTCCTGACAACACTGGGACAACACAAACCACTCCAAGGATGGTTCCTACAGGTGCACTTTCCCTGGAGCAGTGAAGGGGGGAACCTGAAATGAAATCTGTGCTAGTGAAGACTCCGTAGTGTTCACCTAGGAATTTTTCCTGTAATGAATGCACTGAGAATAACTATCAGAATAAGTCTCAAATCCTACAAGCATTGCAAAACTATGCTTAAAATTCCATTTTGGGACTGAAGTTGCAACTTCCCACAGAAAAGCTCTCAGTGAGGGCTCATCAAGGAAGAAATGTTCCTTAGGTGTCCTTTCAGTCCTTTCCATTATTCAGTGCTGGAATAGCACTAAAGACTCCCAAGACTTCCTCCAAAACTCGTAGATATCAAAAGTTCTAAGAAAGAAAACCTGTATATTTTGAAGTTCCCTGGAACTGAAAGTCTCTCTGTCTGGAGAATCCAGATGAGAACATCTTTCTGGAGCTCACTGTCATCTTACCCTCCTGAAAATGCATTTCCCTGGCCAGGTGTCACCAGAGGACTGGGCTGAAGCTCAGAGAGAGAGCAAGGCTTTGCCAGGGCAATCTTGTGTCTTCTGCCCGCAAGATCAGGTGTTTCTTCCATCTCCTATAACTTCTCCTGGGTATTTTTTTTAGATTTAATGCCCCATCCAACCACAGTTACCTTCCTCTCTTCCAGACCTAGACTTTGTCGAATGCGAAGAGCCTCTGGAAAGCAGATTTAGGATGTCACGCAGAACTGATTAAGTGACAACTGCTAACTTAGAGAACTCTAAGGATCTTAGGAGTATAAAGGACAGCATTAGCAACATAATTTTTTAAGAAGAAAATACCCAGAAAGAGTGGCAATCTGCCCTCAGATTACCAATTAAAATTCTTTTCACTCTGGCAATGATAGCGCAAAGTTATCAAAGAACTTCTGAATTTAAGCCTGAGAACCACCAATGGTCTGAACAAAATGATCTTTATTCTAAGAGAGTACCCAGTATGCAGCACATGCAAACCATGCCACTTGATATCTGCCTGCTTTGGGACTTCTACTGCAAGTCTGAGACACTCCTAAATACCCACTATCCAACAAATGCAGTCTGGCTCCTTCTTCAACCCTCTCCAATTCCCCTGGTTTAGATCTCTGCTTCTCTCTCTGGAATTATACAATCCTTATCTCTTTAGATCTCTGCTTCTCCCTTCAGTGTTACACCAAATGGGCACTGTTTGGGACTCATGGACCTACAAATGACACTGGGATTGAAGAGCCTACATTGCTCTCAGTATTCTGCTGGGTTACAGTTCTGGGTGAAAGTGAATTAATTAATAGGTGTCACATAAAAGGTTATTTGAGCTTTCTTGGTGGCAGAATTGGGGATGGCTAATTTTATAGGATAGTTTGCCTTGTCTGCAGGACTCCCAAATTACCAAATATACAAGGGGAAGCATGTTAGTCAATATAAATTAATTATACTATCAACTTGGCTCTTATTGAGTGCTTCTCTTGTGACACTGATAAGGAATTGTTATTTATAAAAAGTTACTGTAGACAGAGAAGGCAGCTCTAGCTAGGGACTAAGTTATGTTTTCAGTCTGCCACTGACTCATCTGTGGCAAATAACACAGAAAAAGGGATGCAAAAAGCAAAAACTATATTCACGTGGAATGAAGAGAGTCAGCACTGGACAACCATTATGGCATTTTCCAGCTTTTCTCTCGTGCTGGGATGATAAAACACATCCAGAAAGATTTTGTGAGATTAATTAATAGAAGCCAAAAAACTCAAACAAGACTCGAACCTTTCTGATTTCATGGGGTATAAAACACAAGTAACACAGACAATTCTCTCCCAGGAAGGAACTCCAGACCTGTCCTGCCAAAAGAGGGGAATTGTGCAATATTTCTGCTGGACACAGATGTATGAAATGGTACCTCACCAATATTGAATGGGACTTCAGCAAGACCAGAAAAATAGGAGCTGTGTGATCATCTGCAAACTGCATCTCTGTGATGTGTTATATATTCCACTTATTTTCTTACTCTTTAGCATTTCTCTTAATTTTATTTCACCTTCCTTTACCCTACATACCATGTAGGTGTAACGTCAAAAACTGTATTAAAAAAATGGAGTAAACTCACCAATTAGTACTTCATTTGACATATAGGGATACTTATATAAAGGCTTTTTTATAGAAAGAAAGACTTCATTTTGACTTTTATCTTTGCACTGCAGAGTTGGGTGATTTTTATGGTATGAACACTCATGGCTTTTACCATAGTTCTGTATTTAAAGTTATCTGTGAGAAACAAATTTAAACTGAAAGCATACATAAGCTTAGTAAGTGAAATAAGATCAAGTCAAAACCAAATCTAATCTTCTTAAAGTAAGACTTAGACTGTTCAGTGGCTACAACTACAGACTGTTTAGTCATTGGTGAAACAAAAACAGAGTATTCACAGCCATAAGATGTATAATGATAATGAAATATGAGAGTTAAAAGAATTATATAGGTGCATAGAAATGCTTCTCATATTTGAGCTAACATGGACGATTTTCCCTTTTAAATTTTAAAAAAATATTTTATAACTTCACAAACCTGGCATTCAACATAGGAAGGAAAATATTTGATTCCCCTTTTCCTCTAAGTTAAAATTAGTCCTGAAATTTGATAAAAAATTAAAGTTTCAATGTGTTGAAGCTGCAAACCCTCCCGTTGTGCTCACAGGTAACGTGATGTGACTGGTCACAGCTTCCAGCAACAGCAAAACCAGGAAATAAATGAGCAAACCAAAGAGGAATCAAGAGCAAATTGGGAGAATTTGGACTTTTACTCCCCATTTTTTTGTTTCCCTTTACTTCTCTGTAGCACAACGTGATCATTACAAGAATCAGGTATCTGATTCAGCAGGATGTGATTTAAGAATCACAATGCCTTAAATGTTTTGAAGGCTGAACTTTAGAGGCTGGAGTTTGGTGGCGAAGCTCCCGATGTCCTCACCACAAGCAATACTTCACCTTGGAGGGAATGGCATTTTTAAAGAAAAATAAACCCTAAATTCTCAAAGCAGCCTTTATATTTCAATATTGCTTCTCTTATAACAATGTGTGCCAACAAGACCATTTGGGTTTTGATGACCATTTAAAAAAAACCCCAAACACATTAGTAACTCATATAATATCACAGTTAAAGCATTACATCTTTCTCCAATTATTAGAGAGAATGATGAGTCCTCTGTATCTTTTTGTAAAATTCTGCTTGCTCTCTACAATAAATGTTAGAAAGATAACAGTTAGTTCGACATTCTTCAGCATTTAGCAAACAATTTGCATGATGTAAATATTAATGCAGCCTTGAACATTGCAGGACTAAGGAATTCTGAACACCCTGCATTTCATTACTTCCAATATTGCAGCAAGTTATTGCATGGCACGAGGGAGATTCTTGGAGGGGTGATTTGTATTAATGTAATAAACTACAATATGAACTTTTTAAAAGTCAGAGCATTCTAGCAGAACTACTTAAAAATCCCTTAATGATCCCTTTTCTATACCCCTTTATTGTCACTGTTAAGAGACTTGGACCTGCTCTTCCCTGGGGCTCTCCCAAATGTGTTTTGGCTGATCAATCTCCAAGGTTTAGGATTCAGTTCATGGGGTAAGGTGAGTGAGAGCAGAGAAACAATTCTTTTCTTTCTTTCCTTTCCCCTCTGTACTGAGCAGTGCTTTGCCACTCACAGGTAGGACAGCTAAAGCAGGAGTTTAATATGAAAGTATTCTCTTGAAGACTGCAGTGCTAAATATTCCTTTTCACTGCTGGGTTCATAAAGTTCTCCCTAACAGAAAGCTGTGTTTCAAGCCAATATGACACCCTGACTTCTTTCAGCTTTGAAATACACAATTTTCCAAAAAAAAGTCCTTATATGTGCAGGGGTGTCAAAGAAGAGAATGAGCTTTCCGTGTCAATCCCATTAATTTCCATCATCTTGCTGGCATTTGCCATTCCCAGCGTGGCCCTGAGGCAGCTCTGCAGTGCCCCTGTGAGCCCCCTGTGTCTCAAACACGCTGCCCACCCTGGCAGCTGCACAAGAGGGGGGAATTCTCAGGCACCAGGAGAAACTGCAGCATCTCAGAGGCTTTGCCTGGTTTGCATCTCCCTGGGGGACACCAGGAATATCCCCCAATGTCCCCTGACGGAGCCTTACACACCCTTGGTTTTGTCCTTTACTTAAGATGGGAAATCACCAGGCAGTGTTACTTGTCTAGTCACACTCAGCTTTGTGCACCCAGACTCTGACCTCGAAACCAGGAGATTAAAATGAATTCATAATCATGAATTAATCCTTTAGTCTCTGGGGCTAATTAGGGTAGTATTTTTAAGCTTTTCCCTGTGACTTTGAAACGTGGTGAGTTTTTATTCTGAGGTATTCTCTTGCTTATAGGACTAAACTTTTAAGAAAAATATGGATTAACTTGCGGCTCCCTATTATATTATAAATTTTGGCACTCTTGGTGTTTCCTGACAGTGCACTGAATTTCCAGGATGAGTAAATGGGAGGTAACAAATACCATCTGAACAACAGCTGGCTGAAAACATGAGGGAGGAGGTTATGGCTTCTCCAGCTCACTGCAGAGGAGGAACTCATTTAATCTTCTAAAAGGAAACTGCTCCAGGGCTTTGGATACTGCATGGGAAGAAAAGATACTACACAGAGATCAGAGAGAAGCCACAGAGCAAAGTCTGGTTGGAATGGGGCAAACACAGCCCCAACTCCAGCTCAGGGTCATCAGCCACTGCAAACATTGCAGGGATAGTCTCTCCACAGTGTGGTGGGGGACAGTAGAGTGGAGTGTTTGTTTCTTTAGGTTTTTTGCTTTTATTGACTCCAGGAAAAAAAAAAATCAGCAAAAATAACACAGTATTTTTTTCAGTCTGCTCTCCTCAAGCAAATATTTTCAGTGGGCAAAATTCTGCAGTTGTAACTTTTGTCCAGGACTTTAATTTCTTAGAAGTATCTTCCCCTCTGCACTATAAAACAAAGATGAAAATAGTTAATATTTTTTGCTACTGGTTAAAAGCAGATGCCACATATTGGTAGAAGCTGGGCCAAGTCTGCACGGGATCTGTAAATGCAACTACAGATGAAACCTAACTGGATGCACAGACTAAATCCTGCCACTTACAGAAGTCATTCAGAACCAAAGTGACTGGTTCTGGTTTTCTCTGAGATCTGACATAAATAAGAACTTGGGGGATGCAGCATGGAGAGCTGGACAGCAAGAACAACTCTCAGCTGGCACATCACCTCCAGCTTCCAGCTGTCCTTGGCCTGGGGTCAGAAAGAATGGAAGACAAAAGCTGGCAATTAAATTGCAAACCTTTCAAATAAAAGCGAGGAGAGAGGAGGGTGCCCCACTCCAAAAAGCTTTGTGCCTCTGGTTTCCATGCACTAATAGGAAGGCAGGTGACACTCTCAGCTGCAAACTGACACATCCCACTAGGAAAATGATCAAGGAGAGGAGAATTTAAGGACATCCCACGAGAACCCCAAGAGCCACGTCTGCTGCCAGGACTCATCAAGCAGCCACATCCCACTGTCTCTGCAGACCATCAGATCAGTCTGAGGGGAACGTGTGCTTGAGTGCTCACTCCAGAAAACAAAACAAACCGAGCAAGAACCTGAGGACAAAACTGCAAAAGTTTGACTGGAGCACAAATGCTCCTGCTCAGCATCAGGCCATTAAAATTCCTGGCAGCAGCACCCAGGCCTGGCTTGCCAATGGCCCACTTTCATGCAGCCTATTTTTGTTTAGAAAAAAGAACCCACTTCAGAACATCCTGAATATTAAACCTTTCTTCAAGCTATAATGATCAGGGAGATTAGCTCTGATCAGCAGTTTTAGGCCGTATGTAAATTGGGTGTCCCTAGGCAGAGTAGCAAAGCATGAAATCCCCTCCTTTCTCCCTTTGGCTGCAGGAACAAGGAGGCTGCTCCACAGTCCTCATTAATGTTGGGCCACAGCACCCACTTAGCATTCAACAGGCTGCCATTCCTGGCCCTGCGAGGGACTAGCCTGCAGCTAAAGTAGAGCAGATTTGCAAGAGAAAAGCTACAATAACAAAGAAAACTTTACTTCATTTGGTTTCTCTTAATTAATGCTTTTTTATGTTTTCACTTCTTTGGCTTCTGCAGTCCAAGCAAATTCGGAAGTATTTAAGCAGCATCACCACGACCCATCCTCACAGACCTGTTTATGAAACTGCTAAAATCCTTAAGGTAAGGAAGATATTTTTCCTCTGCTGGAGCACACACTATTCAAAACCCTCAGGACACACCAAAGTAGCAGAGGGATACACCAGCACTGAGTAAATATCACAGCACTGCTTATGGAACAATACATTTAACAGAGAGCCACGGTGGGAATGAAGAGCCTCCCTGCCCAGCCTGTGTGGGAGAACATCCCTCCCCGGGTGAGGGCTGAGAAAAGAATCCTTGCCTTTATCAGGAAATGTCATTTAGTTGCATTTAGCAAAGAGACATCGACATTCCAACCACTCTGAAGGAAGGAAGGCTCTTGGAGGGACGGTGTCCCTGCTGGAGCTGCAGGTTTAATCCAGGTAGAGAGGAGAACACCTGGAATCTCGATGCCCTACCCTTACACCTTCCAGTTTGACCAGCTACCCTTCAAAGAACTGACTGGCAAATCTAGACATCAGGAAGAGGGGGAAAACAAAAGGCTAGCTTGCTTCCAAAAGGATCCTTCAGTTGGAAGTAAAGATTTTTAAAAAAGGAAAGAAAAATGAGTTAAAACTTTATTCAATAGCAATGAAGCCTGAAGCTGATAATTTCGACTTTCTGGGATACAGCTGTAGCAACGAGAAAATAAGAGTCCAAAGGATGGATAAACTATATTATCTTAACTAGCAAAGGCAAACCTTCACCATATGAAATTGGAAAAGCTGTACTATTAACTTTTTTCCCTGGCTGAAAAAAATACGATCAAATTTTCAATTCTCCAGTTCTTTTTCCCCGAGCCTGCAGCATCCACCAAGCTGCTGAAAGTGTAACCTCCCCAAATGAAACTGCCAAATAAGCAAGATTACAACAAGCCCACGGGGCATGTCTCTCTTTTTGTCTTATAATTATTTTGAGGACTGTAGGTTTTTGCTAACAGAAACTGTGATGGAGTTCAGCTTAAAATCAAGAAGGCAAAACTGTTTAAATTAAAACCCAAGAAGTTTGCAAAACAATGCTTGCAAGTGCGCTCAAACAGTAATATATGCAATTTCATGATCCATTACCCTGTCTGTTAAGAAGTGCTGATGTGTCTCCACAGATTTGGGTTTCCACAGCTCTGGCCCTTCTCTTGCAGATGGGAACTGAGCTCCATGCCAAGTTCTGGCCAGCCAGATTTGGGGAGCACTCGTCCCACCTGCACCCAAAGTTCCATAACAACACCAGTGCTGCCCACTGCATATTAAATCTGCCACAACCTTTGCCTGTTAAACTACGTGTGTTTTACTGCCGTTGTACAGCAGTGAGGGTGGGCAGTGCAAAGTCCATTGACTCACAGCTACACCATAGGCATTTTAGCACCTCTGTTCCCTCCACTAACTTAATTACATTTAATTTTACTTAATAACTAAGTACTTAACTAAAAAATAACTTAATTTTACTGTTATTTCTATTTTTTTGTCCATACAACTACTTATTCAGTGTCTGGCCACTCTTTAATCAACAGAAATTCTCAGAGTGGCTTTAGGACATGAGTATTCTCTCCAGTAGGATTTGTCTGAGTATTCCTCCAACTTGTTCATATAATTATTGCAGAATTTGTCAGATGAAAACCTCAAACCACTTCTATTTTTTCACCAGTGGCTGCTGATACTGGAGTTACTGTATCAGAGCAGAATGTTGATCCCAGATATCAAGCACCTAAACACCTTTTTTATGCCTTAAAACGATGAACTTACATCTCTTAATGGAGGAATCCAAAGCAAGTTCAACTGAAACACATCAGTAGGATGCTCATCCTCTTACATTCATCCTGGCTTCATCTTTATAAAAAGGAGGGACTTTTTATATAAGCACACAGTGACAGGACAAGGGACAATGGGTTTAAACTGAAGGAAGAGATGTTTAGATTAGATAATAAGAAGAAATTCTCCCCTGTGAAGGTGATGAGCCCCTGGCACAGGTTGCCCAGAGAAGCTGTGGCTTCCCCATCCCTGGGAGTGTCCAAGGGCAGGTTGGACAGGGCTTGGAGCCCCCTGGGCTAGTGGGAGGTGTCCCTGTCCATGGCAGGGGGTGGGATGGGGTGATCTTTAAGGTCCCTCCCAACCCAAACCATTCCAGGATTCTGTGACTCCAGGGTTCTCTCAGTACCAGCCCAATCCTGCAGACTTTTCCAGTTCCTCTGACTGGAGCACTTGGACTGCCTGGGGGAGTAAGAACCTGTACTTGCATACAGAGGACCCTCTATATTGTGTAATGGTTTGATTTGCCATTATATGCTACTGTGTGAGTTTTATTTTAATATCATGCAACTGCTGTGATTGCATTTTTATAATTGGTGCTCTGCCCCAGAGGAGAACTTTTTGAAGAGTAAAAAATGCTACCTAGGTGCTGAATCAGAGAATTCACAGAGGGCTTTGGGTAGAAGGATTTAGCTGCGAAGCTTCCCAGCAAAGGTGCTGCAGGTGTTAAAGCATTCAGACCTCTAGATCAATGGCATTAATTAATGGTTCACGCAATAAAATAGAAAAGGAAATTAAGGTAGTGAATTATTTTGAACAAAAAGTCCTGTACAGAATCCAGCTGATGCCCTTCTGAAATGTGTGTGTATTTTATCAACAAAGCCAGGCCTACACAATCTCCCCATTCTGAGTCAAAGAGCTGGTGATGTAACAGCAATGATTCTTTCTCGGTGCTAAAAAGGGATTGCTGTGAATTTCCTCTCCAAACACTGGGATTTGTACTACATGGGCTTTTAGCAACAGCAAGCCTGCCTGAATGTTGTTGACACTCCTGCAGCCAGGGATTTCACAATATGCCAATCTCAGCTGACACAAAGAATTGTCACTTAACAGGAAGACACAAAGAGATCTTTCATAACACTCCCTTTAACTTCAGGTGCCTTCCAAACTTCTCACCTACTCAGGAGCACAGGCTTGATGGCAAGAAATGACAGATAAAAAACTTTTAAATAACACTTCTTTAAAAATTTAAAACTGCTTTAAAGAAGGATGCTGTATTTATAACTGCCAATGGTAAAAGAGAACGACTGCTCAAGAGATTCTTTTTTAATCAAACATCATGAAATTCAGACTGTAAAAACATACTGAGACTCTGGCAATATTTTCAAAGCCCGAAGGAGCTGGTTGTCACTACAGATGAGAGACTACAGCTCGGAGAAATAAATAACACATCTGCAGTTGAGAAAAGCAAAAGGGGTTTGACCAACAGAATGTGCAGAGTTGGGGGGTTTGGGCTGCTATTTTTTTGTTTGGTTGGGTTTGATTTGGTTTTTTTTCCCCCAGCAAATTTGGGAGAAACATCTTTTACCTCCCCCTGCCCTCTTAAAGCCTAAAGCAACGAGGCCAAGAAATACTGTTTCCCTGTGTGCTTAATAAAATTACACCCTCGAGTGGACTGGGAGAAAATTCATAATATATATTAATTGAAAGAGTAATCATATGACCCCATGGACAAGCCCTGCAGTGCATCATAAATCATTTCATTAATTAAAGTAGCTTTGTCTTGAGGTGTGTCCCTCGATTCTAAAACCTTGTTAAAAATACATTTCCCGGCCAAGGTTCCTGACAATGCTTTTGATGATTAAAATGAAATTATATTAAGAATACACTGTGCTCTTTACTTTTATGGTAAACACAATATTCTTCCTTCCTCTTAGATATTTCTCAGAGAGAATGGATACAGTTCACCCAGGACTGTCCACCCCTTTTCTCTGGGGGCTGTGTGTGCTGCCATAATGTTTGCATAGCAAATATTGCTATTGTGTAGAAAATCCCAATTTTTACAACATTCCTATTTTTAAGACAATTATCACTTTACTACTCTTAGAAACAGATTTTACCCATTTTGGAATAGAACATCAGTATAACCACACTGGCAAAGAACAGATTTGGAAGTGGGACAGAACTATCCAAGAAAACATCTTCACCACCATAATTCTCAGCACGTGGCACTACCCATTTGCAAGCTACAAGTGTTTGCCAGTACAATGAGTAAGGATTGTGGGAAAATCAGTTAAAAGGCTTTAACTGAATTATTTTCTTCTTGTACTTTGGAATCAAGACTTATTTTGCTTTCATAGCGTTCGCTTGTACAAGACTAAAACATGAGCAGTTCCCATGGAAAGGATGTTTTAAATCATAGTAATGGTGAGCTACATTTGTATTCCATAACATCATTGTCTTCAATATGTATCTGTTCATTTTTTCTCAGATCCACATTTACTACTGGGAATTTCCAGCCAAGTGTGACTCTAACTCAGCCATCACACACACCAGCTGACAGCAACCTCTTTCCCCCTGCAAGAAACCCAAAAATAAGCTTTTCACCCTTACTAGAATATCCTTTGTGTATAAATGTGCCATTTAAAAGCAAAAATCTCTTCCTTACTTTTGAGCATGTTAGTGGTGCTCACCAGGAGGGCTCAATTGCTAAAAATAAACGTAATTGCCCATCTATTTTCAGTGGATGGCCAAGGAAAACTGTCACACAGAAATAGTATAACTATGGGTGCAAATGAGAAGTGCTGTGATTTTCTGTATTTAAAAGATGTAGTCTGAATGGAGAAATCAGAGTTATATTTTCTGGAAGTTGGGTTCAATATGTGAAAGCCAAGTGAACTATTTTGAATATTTCCATAAACCCCCCCAAACTTCTCATACCATAAAAACCAGATTACTTATCCTTATTTCCCGTTTCCTTTTTCCTGGTGGGTCATTCTCACTAAGGTTTCCTTTCCTATTGCAATTGCTTTCACTCTTCCAAATGGAATGTGAAATTTGGCTTCATGGGATTACAGACTGCAGTTTTTTTGGTGAGATAACATTTTCCTGGCATTGCAGTGGCTTTCAATTAATGGATTGCATGGATGTCTCACGTGTCCAAACTGCTTGGAGCTTTGGACTCACCCTCCTCTTTTCTGGGGGGACAGAAGGAGATGTGTAAAAACAGGTGCAAAAGCCACTGGTAAATATATTAGTGCACAAATTTCCCTTTGCAAACAATTACATACTGAATTACACAAACTCATTTGAGCCCTTGCTTTTCAGTACCCAGCAGGGACCCCAGTATTTTTTAAAAAATTCATTTGTTCTGTAATTAAGAAACATGCTTATTTTTATTTAATGAACCCGGGCTATGATGCAAAAAGAGCCAAAAGCACTAAGCATCCGTGCTTCCAGTGCTCTGTGTGAGGAAGTAGGAGCACTTGGCTACAGAAATTGTCCAAGGAAGAGAGACCATAATGCTCTTACAGCCTTTACCATTAGGCATTAACACTGATCTGGCCATTAGACTGATTTTTGGCTGGTCAAGTGTGTAAGGACAGGAAAGTATTAATGGTTACTCCTCTCAACTTCCAACAAGAGAAGGATGTGCATCCTTGTCTGCCATAAGACAATATATTATTAGCAAATACACAGCTTTTTATCCCATAATGGCCATCCACAGTAACTCAAACATATCAGGAGCCCTGCTAAAGGATCAGATAAACAACTGTGCCTACGTATGCTCATCTCTATGCCACATATGCACATCTTATAGATGCTATATGTATATAAATATACATCTATACATACACACAGTACCCATACTCACATACAGCTGTATTTTATTCCACACAGATATGAGTAAAAATTCCTCCTGGGACATTCAAGCAGCTGTGCATAATCAGCCTGGCTTCTGCTTGGCAGTTTAAATATTGCCATTCCAGATGTTTCTACCTCGTGCACATCCGTTACATTTGCAGGCCAGCTTACAAAAGGCAGCGAGTGTATCTTTGCTGAAATGGAGATGATTAATGCCAAGAAAAGACTGCTGAAAGTTTGCCATCAGCAAGTTTTAAAGGATGCCCAGAACTGCACTCATCTGTAAGCAAAGGAACTTAAACCCTGCGCTGCTGAGTTCTGCCCAGACCAAGTAGCCCATCTCCAGCAGGGAAGGACGAGGCAAAAGGTGTGCTCAACAGGCTTGTTTTCCCAAATTCCCTGTGTTCTTTTGCTTCCCTTCACTCAGAGGTTTCTTAAGCCACAGTCTCTTTCCAATTTATTCTTTTGTTTTCCACATCATCTCATAGCAGTGAGTTTCTTAATTAAATGGGTAACATTTGATGTCTCAAACCTCCTCTGAAACCAAAGTATTGCTGCAAGAGACACTGCCCTGAACCAAAAAATTTCAGGTTCAAACATTTAATTTTGAGATAGATTTGCTGGGATATTTTTGCTTTTCAGCTCAGATCTACAGATACTTTTAAGTTCTCTACTGCCCTTTTTTTTTTAACATGAATAATTTAATATGAAATAATGAGCTCAGTCATTACATACCTTTAGCAGCCCACAGGCAGAAAGTGAGAATGAACTGACAGGTCTTTAAAAACATCACCCATAAGTGAGGGAATGAACATTTAAATGTTCAACCCTTCATTTAGTCAGAACTCAGGTTTACACATGTGTTTTCAAACTAACCCACATCTTTACAAGTTGTTTTCGATTTGTTTGTTTAAAAAAACCCAAACAAATAAAAAAGTCGGGGTGGAATCTTCTTTTGCTCACCTTGAGAGAATAGAAAAGGAATTTGGATCATAGCAGTGTAATAAACACAGGATGGGAGAAATACCTTCCCAGGGTTAGCAGAGCATGCCCACCCAACTGCATCAACCAGGGCCTAACAAAAGGCTGTTAAGGATTTAATTTTATGATTTAGTGAGGCTCCCATAATTACAGTGCACAACAAAGTGCAACAGTTTGCTTTTTAGCATTAAAATGCATCAATATTTCCGTATCATTCAAAGCATCCCTACAAAGCCTATATGAAAGCTATGCAAATTAAACCTTTGATTCTTATTTGCCTTGGTAAATCCAGTGGCAATGATAATTTTTTTTATACAAAGAGTAAATCATAATTCTTCTATTAGGAGAAATGTCAAAAAAACATTCATAACTATTTCATTCTCCTTATCCATTGCAATCACTCATGTCAGCAGTTTTACAAGTTTTCTAATTTTTCTTTACTTAAAAAGAACTTTGAGGCCCAGCAAAAAACAGCTCTTGGACCCTGTGGAAATCTGAGCAGCCCTGTGGTCATTTGAAGCACAAGGAGTGCACTTCTGTCAGAAGGTGTCTCTGGGCTCTGTTCAGGACTAGGATCATTTTCCCTGAAAAGAGCTAATTTGCTGTAACTAAAAGTATTATTCAATTTCTCCAGGACAGATGTATCAAGAAATAAATATGTAGCTGTATCACGTTGTATTCCACAAATTTATACCATTAATTATAAGGTCTGGCAAGTCCTAGCTTGAAATTCAGATGAGTAGCTGTTGGTGTAATGCAGTTTATATTTGCAGTAATTATGGCCAGGTATTTGCCTCTCTAGGAAAGTGATGACACATAAATTGGAGGTGTCCAAAGAAGCAGTGGTGTTTAACTGTGAGTTCAAAAATCACACATAAAAAAAATGTGAGTGGCTTTAATAATACAGAAAATCTATTTAAACACCACCAAAATCCATCCAAACCGTGGCTGTGCACAAAAAAACCTTTAATTATTCATATACAAATTAAATAAATCCAAAAATGACACTCTTTCCCCATGTTTTCTTCAGTTTATTTCTGCTTCTACCCATTTCCATTGGCAGAGTTAGGAGGGTCCTTAAAAGGGGCTTGGCACTTTTCCCTGTAATTTCTATTTTTTACCCTAATTAGGGACTTAAAACATCGAACCATTAGGGGGAAAACAATCACTTTGTGAAACAATAAAAAAGCTCGAAAATGTGTCTTAGAGCAACACCAAAGAAGCCCAATATAAATATTCACTTGGGTTTTTTTAAGTTAAGATTAATATATTTAAAGTTTTGATGCTAACTCTCTGCAAAATTTATTTATCAGTAATTCTCTGGTATTTCTGATGAATAGGCAACACCTAATTTTACTTTTACAGTCAATAAATAAGTGGAAAGTCACTAGACTAGAGAATACCACTGGGTTTGTGAGTAATACAATTATGGTCTAACAGGAAAACACACAGGAACCCCACAATGAATCATTTACAGCAAGACAATAATACCATTTGAGGCCTTAAAAAGGCCTCAAAATCCTTCACAGCCCAGTATATCTACATTTTTCTCCACCTATTTATCTCTCATCACTGAATTATTAAAATCCATGGACGTTTGCACTTTGATCCAGGGAACATCAAGACACATCCAAGATACCTTTCTGAGCACTTTTTCTCAGCAGTAGGAAATGATTGCAGGGAACGGGTTTGATTCAGAGCTTCAATGAAGATGGAGGTGGCTGGGACAGGAAATCAAGTCATACACACAATGCAAAGCCTTTTTTGGCCAACTTGAATTGAAATACAGCAGGACAATGACTGCAAAGGGACGGAATTGGGAATCTTACACACAAACACAGGCACATGAAGATTTCCATCAAGCTCTGCAGTGCAACCATTGACTGGGAGCAGCAAGAACCTGGTGAATAATTCGAGATAAATGCCATAAAACGTGAAGAACTATGGAAAACAGATGGAAACAACATGAAATCTTGGCTGACTGAGGGCCATGTGCATAAGGAACTGTGACTGATTCCAGCCAAGGCTGGTCCTACAGGATCACTTGGGCACAGAATGATTCTGCATTGGTGTTCCTGACACCAGGAAAATGAGGTGCTGAAGTTTAATGTGAGGAATACTTGGAGGGGAGAGGGTAAGGAAAAGAAAGCTGAGAAAAAATGTTCAAATTTTTACAGGAAAGCCAATCAAGATGCAAAATGACACATGGATCAATGTGAAAGGGCAGTGAGAGAAAATGGATGAAAGCAATTACAGAATTCACTGGAATTTGGACTGAGAAACATGGCTACTGAATCATAAACCTCAATGTGAGGAATGAGAAAAAGGAAAATCCAAAATACTTTACAGATGAGCAAAAATAGAGTATTGTCAGTTATCAAAAAGAAATCCATGGCAGAGATCATTTTGATATAGAATTTGAGTAAAGAAAGGACAGACAGCAGGTAAGAGTGAAAGGCTGTCCCATTTTGGGTGCACGTGGTGCATGAGGGATGTGATCTGCTCTGAGCCAGGGAGGGGAGGCCCCTGAAGGACGTGTAGAAGCTCAGACACCTCCACAGGATTTAACACTGCAGGGTCTGGGCTGTTTGGCACCACTTTCTTGCCCTGAAATGCTGGATTTGGGGGCTGTGAATCCCCCAAGGCACATCACCCTCCCTGTGGCCTAGCAATGTGTATCTAAATGGACGTGACAAGAAGATGCTGCAGTTGAGCTGAAAGTGTAATAAAGTTGGTCCCTTGATCAGATTAGATGCTCACACTGTGCTCCAGCTATTGACTGGCTGTGCAAAGGAATCTGTGCCATTTATTAGCAAGGTGGTCCCTGTTAATTATGAAACTCTTGTTACAACATGGCAGGAATTGGAAATGGGACAGTCTAAGGAAGTTTCCCTTGAATTCTGAATATGCAATCAATACCTGAAATAAATTAAGAATGTACTGGAGAGCTACAATAGAAAAGAGTTAGTTCCACTTGAAGCCCTGCTCTCAAATATGAAACATGTTTCTTTTTTGAGTGCAAAGAACATCAATATGTTCATCCCATGCTTGGCACAAGTGATGTAAAGAAACATCTACCTTAAAATTTTAACCTGATGAAGGAGCAGCTCATAATGCATTTCATACCCTTTTCAAGCATGGGGAACTCCATGTGAAAATGCAAAATCCACCAAAAAGGTTACATAGTTTCTAGAAACTGCACAAATAATAAAATAAGGGCAAATAACTCCTAGTCCTATCAATATATAACACAAGGAAGTGAAAGGCACTCTCTATCCTTGTTCAGAGGAACCAAAACACATGTCACCACTTTAAGCCACGATGAATATTAAATATTCATAAAAATATGACAGAGTTGTTTCCAGATTTCATTTCCAAGTATTTCAGCATGTCCATCAGCCAGAACCCCAAGCCCACGCCCCAGCTCCAGCTGTGTAAGCAGGATCAGGCCCTGGGTTCCATGGGGTGTACAAAGACACACAAATACACAGCTATATAACCCACAACTCTGATCCCAGTTAAAGCACTGACATTAACAGCACCTTCTTCTGCTTTAGGTTTCTTTTGCCAAGAGCCAGGTTAACTCCACAAAATAATCTGAGCAGACAATGACACTTAGGAATGCACTGGAGATTCCTCTCGAGTGGAATTGAAGGGCTCAGTAAAATAATAACTCGATAAAATTGCACAACAGTTGAAAAAACCTAATGCAGCCTGTGGGAAGAGTTTAGTAGGGTGGTTGTACCCAAACTAAAATTTGGAACAGTATCTTATAGATTTTTATCATCAGACAAAATCACCAGTAAATTTAATCAGAACTCTTCATTACCAACTTCAATTCTTTTAATTGTTTTGTTGTACCTGTTGTATCTGCATTTACATGTTTATCAACATTGTTCAGTATTTCAATCTGCCCAACAATATTAGTTTATTCATAATGGGCTTTCCATCTATTTCTATTATTTACTAGACTCATGCTATATAAACAAATACAAATGATTCTTCCAGCAGCTAAACTTACAGAAAAAAGGTGAAATTCCCACTCTAAACAGAAAATGTGCGTGTTATTTGGTCTGAACCTTAATCACATCCTAGGGGTTATCCTTGTTGATTCAAGAGATGCATAAAAAAATGTGAACCTAAATTAAAGCTTTTATTTTCAACTTTTTTTTTCTTTTTTTCCTGCAGGGACTTGTCTATTTTTCAAAAATCATGACTTGCTGTCCTAAAGGTGTGCTGCTCCCACCTCTTGATACGGAGTAAGAATTCACTGAGCCATAAAATCAGCAAGAAAATTGCAGAGTATGATAATAATACATTTATCAAAAGTATGATTGGCAGGGACTCACCTGTAGCAGATCCCTCCATGACATGGCCAATGTAAGGCCCTTCCTTGAACATTGGCCTGTTGTCGTTCTGATCGATGACAGAAATATCCAGGCGCACGGGGCCATCGATGGTTTTCCCACTCAGGTCTGTGACCTCCACTTCCAGCTGCAGGAACACAAAGAGAGGAGCACATTTATTAACTCTCCAGCACAAGGAGCAGGGGGTAAGCAAAGGAACAGCTCAGAGCAGAGTTGCTGTAAGAGATCTTGCCCAAGGCAACACTTGCAGCCCGTCCTTCTGGAGCAGGCTCAAAGCAGAGCTCTCGTCTGAGAAACACAGAAAGGCAGATGGACATCTGAATTAAGATACCCCTTGGCAGCTTGGAAATGCCACGTTGCCCAGAGGATGAAAAGACCAGAATAGCAGAAAAAAAGACTGCAATTTTTGGTACAAATCATGGGAAAGTTTGGTTAGAATTCGTTTCTTTACCTTTTTCAAGCACATTTCCAATGCACACACATAGAACTACCATGGTATAATTGACATATCTCCTAAAGCACATTTTAAAGGCTTTTTAAACAAACAAACAAGAAGTCATTAGACATTAAATATATTTTCTCAGTGATGCTGGCACACAGTTTTGACAGTTCTCCAGCACTCCTAAGAAGGTATGGAAGGACAGAAGAACTTGTGCAGTTTCCTATATGCAAGCACGCCCCCATGGATGAAAACACCTGAGGAATAGAAAGCTGACATATGGGTCTGACCATTTGTTTGGCCTTCTTTACTTCCAAACACTGGAGAGAAAGATCCTGCTGTGTATCCCCACCCTCCAAACCATGTACAATGGAAACCCACCAAGAGTCACCAAGGCTTTATGAGCCATTAGGACAAACCAAGCCAAAACTTCTTAAACAATAGAAAAGATCGATTTTGATTTGTCAATTGAAAAGATTGTAACCGTGTGCTTCACCTGCAGTCCTGTTCCCTCACCAAGAAATCTATAAAACACAGCAATGAACATGTCAGAGACACCACTATCGTTCTCAGCTGCCCTCCCCCTCCCCAGACTGGGCTCTTTAATGGAGTTAAGCCAGCCAGAAAATGAACCCGAGCTCAGATGTGAATATCACTCTCTGCCAGTCTTTCCTGAGACAGTGGAAGCAGCAGGGGCTGGAAGTCTCAGAGCGCTTTGTTTATACTGTTAATTTATTCTTCATTGCCATGTCTTATACCTGTAAGTTATTTATAACTTAGTGATAAATCCTACTGGGAAAGAATTAGGTCAGAATTCTAATTCCTTATTAAAATGGATGGCTTATTATCACCTCTCTCTGTATTTTTTATGCTTATAAATACTTTCCACTTGTTTAATTCAATGCCTTGTATGAGTAGGAGTATTTGTTATAAGCAAACTACCTGTTTGTAAATAGTGTCACAGTCCATTTTAACATCTGCTTGCTGCTTATCCTCACCTCTCTAGGAATTGTTCTTGCAAGCCCTTCCCAAGCCTTATTTTTACGATAGATATGTACATATATTTTGATAGTTTAAAGGCAAACAAGTACTCTGATTCCAAGATAAGTGATTCCCATGGCATTGGCACAGCTTTATGGGGGCACACCCCCCCCAACTTCCATCATTTTTGTGGCCTCCCCTGGACCAAGAGGTCCATGTCAATCTTGTGCTGAGGACTCTGGAGCTGGACACTTTATCTTGCTAAATGTTGACTCATCAAAACTTTGTTAATTGCTTTGGGAAGTGAAAGAATAGCAATATTTCTCTGTGAAATTCCAGCAAATTAATTTTCAAATTCAAGATAATTTGCTCTTAATCTATCTCTCAATATCAAGTGACTCTTCTGTTCACTGGAAAGAACAAAGTCTTTGCTAAATTAAAAAAAAAACTATTTCAGCTGCTTTATCAAAATTGTAAGTCATTTAAAACAAAGGCTGATCTTACACTATGTTTTAGGGGTTTTTTTCCTAGACTAGAACAGATTAGGAAAAAAGTAGGAGATTCTTATTAATGACTGAAATAGATTTACTTTATCATTGCCAAGTCCACTACATCTGAGACCAGCTGTCCAAAAAATTTGGCATGGCAGGTCCATAGGAACAGTTATGTGATCTCTATTTTATTGAGATGACTGAGGACTTTATTTTATTAATCTTTGTACAACAATTTTCAGGCCTGTCCTAAGCATTATGGGTTAACTCACCAGCCCCTTTTAAGCCCATTCTCCTACAATGTTTTCACAATAAATGTCTGAAGCACTGAAATTATGACCATCTATCTTTATATGACTAGTTTGTGAAAGAAACTGCCTTACATCTTATCTTGCTCCCCTACAAAACAAACAAATAAAACCCACAAAAAATATAAAATCCATAAAGTCCCACTGCTCACAAAATACCAACAGAAGGATATTGTTATTTACAACACCCCAAGACATGCAAGTGAGAAAAGCATTCAAGCAAAAGCCAATATTGGCACTTTGAACAGGCAGTAAAACCAGGTGGAAAATTAGATGGTGCCTCACTAGCAGAGAGTGAGATTTCAGCCTTTCATTGCACAAGGCAGGAAAACCTATCTGGTTTTAACTAAAACTTGATTGATGGATGGAAGACACTCTATTAATTCTTTTGCTAACAAGAGATTGTAATGGCATGTTCAGAAATGGGGAAGCTCCTACCCAATGACAGCAATGCAGCTCTAGGGACAAGCACCAAGGCTACAGACACATTTGGACAAATTAATAAAAAGCAGCCTGCAGAGCTCTGTAGCTCTTTAGCTGGTGGAAACCTGCTATGTTTTCAGTGTTCCCACTTGAAAGTTGTGGGATTACATTCATAGGAGGTTGAAACTCAATGATCTTTAAGGTCCCTTCCCACCCAAACCATTCTATGATAATGGTGATAGTTCTGTTGAGCATAATGTAACCAATCGTATTTTCAGGAACATTTGAGTCTAAATCCCACTTTCATTTTTGACACAAGTGGACATGCAAACTGCAAAGCATAATCAAAGCTCACAGCACAAGTCCCCAGGGCAGGATACAAAGCAGGCTTTGGCTATTGCCCCTAATGTATCTAAGAAACCCTGATAAAATGAAGCACATTAATGCACCAGGGAAAAGCAATATAAACCCCAGACTGCAGCCAGGAACAGACTTTGTCTACACAAACCCTTCCTGAACACTCTCCCTGCTCAAAAGGGATTTCTTGACTTCCCAGAGTTTCCCTCGCCATATCCACATGATCTTCCATCACCCAAAATGCAATGATGACACCAAAAATGTAGAAAACTTATTTAAAGTTGTACAAACCTGTTTTAAACATTCTTGCTTTATTTTATATAGTCTTGAGTCCTTTCCACTCTGCAGTCACCAATAGCATTTATATGAAAACATAAGCAGTCTCCTTCTTGCCATTAAGGTAATTTCAAAGGTTTCTCTTCACAGAACAGTTGTTTTCATTCATTTATTGCTTTTGGTGAAATGATTCTGGATAGCCACCTTCCTTCTCTGCATATAAATGTCTATTTTTACTTTGCAGCCAGCCAGCCAATGGCCCACATAAAATTACATCATAAATTTGAAGTTTTTCATAAGTAAATCTGGAATATCTTTTAATGCTTAATTCTCTTCAAAGTCTAAGGCAGGCTATTTAGCCATTACCTGCCTTCTAATCTTAATTTCCAATTTGCTGCTGACAAGAATATCTCTCACAGAATTCTTCCAGTTGTTTGACCAGATGTTTTTCCACATGTTCCTCACCCCAACTTCCCAGGGACACTGCACCCCTCCCTGCCCCACCTCAGTGAGTCTGAGCTATCTATAGGAACACAGCACTGTGGGCTTTATTTGCTCCTAGCTTGGTTAGAATTATTATTGAGGGGACTTGTTAGGCTTGTTTATCACCAGTTTTTAAGTGTGGAATGCCAGACTTAAAGATTGCTCATGTTGGCAATTTCCTGGTGACAAAAAATGTGGTCACCTCTGGGTCATAAAGAGTCGACTAAAAAGTCTCTTTATAGTGAAAGGTTGTAGTAAAAACTTCATGCAATTACCTAACAAAGCTCAGAGAAGACAATAATCCAGACAAATAGAAACTAATTACTATTAACCTAGCAGTATCTTCCAGAGGCTTTACCTTCCTAAAGCAGCTGTCTCAAAAATTAGGCTGTGTTTTCTTTAAAAATACACAATTTACCACTCTAATTTTATTGTTTGCTTATCTAGCACCAGTCACATAAGCTTTTCTCAATGTGCCTTTCCACAGAATGCTCCCAAGTGAAAGCATCCCTTTCACTAAAACCTGGCACTGGCAGTCCAGGAAAGCCAGCACCTCTTGGGGACAGGATCTCCCTCAGTGTGAGATGAAAACAAATCTGGGAAGATTAAACAGTACTTGGAGTTTTGCAGGTGTTTTATCCTGTCCTAGCAGCACTAAATCCTTCTCCATCAGGATGTCCCTGGGTTTGCACCCCCTGCACAGGACATGCCTGAAAAATGCCATCAGTGAAATACACTCATTGCTGCAAAATGAAGCTAAAATACTGGACATTAAATATTTTTTTTTATTATTTTTAAAGTATGAAACTCCTCTGCAGCTCTAGCCTAAGCAATTATGAATTCACTCTCTAATTGAATGTATATACTGTAGTGCCATTAGTGTCACAGGAAATGTATTTCCTTCCACAGCTCTGTCTCTAAATCATAACGTTGCTAAAAAGGTGCTGTTTTCTTCTACAACTTACGGGCTGAGAATTTTTCTCTCTCTGGATATAAATGGTCCCTTTCCTTTCACAGAGCAGGAAAACAAAAAAATTTATGGAGAATGAAGGCATAAACTTCAGAGAAAATGCATTAAATATGAGCTCATAGAAAGCTTTTACCAAAGTGATCCTGCCTTTTCTGCAGGACAACACAACACCCAGTTCCAAAAGTTATTTTGATGTCTTCAGCTTATTAAAATATAACCTAAATAATTTGGGATTTTGGAGCAGCTTTCTTGTGTGCCAGTTGTAAAAATAAACCCCCAAAATGGGTAACTTAATGCCATAATTTTTACCAGCCGTTCCTGAGGACAGTTTTTAAGTTTTAAAAGCCAAGCTGGTCAGCAAGCAGCAATTTGGGTTTTCAGGGGGATTTTTATGTCAGTTTGGAGCAGACAAGATTTACTTATGAGTTCCTGTGAGTATTGTTTTAAAATTTCCAATTTTTAACATTTAAATATTTGTAAGATGCAATTCCTTGCAGATTCCTTCTGATCCTTGCAGAGCTTCCCCCCAGCCTGTGGGTGAATGTGCAAACCTGTTGCATCTCCCAAAATGCATTTTTGATAGGACATAAAGGAGGAGTGAGGGGAACCATCCTGGCTAGCTGTGATGGAACTGGTGGAAGCAACTGGTGCTACACAGCAGAGTATTCCCAGAGAGAATCAATCCCATAAATAAGATAAGCAAAGCATGGGAGAAGAAACAGAGATGAAATGACTTCAGCAAAGCTGAAGACCAGACAAAATTGAAATCGAGCCTGAATCTGGGTGTTTGATCTCCGGATACAAGGCTGATAGCTGTGTTCTGTCTCTTGCTGAGCAAGTGATGTAAAATCAGATTTACAAAGGTTATTAAGCTACCAACATGGGCACAGTATGACTTTTCAAAGTGCTTTACGAAGCTGGATAATATATTCTATTTAAATCAAAACACCTTTGAAAGAGCTTTGAAAAGCCAGTTGTCCTCTCAGTGTATCATTTTTTCCTTCCATTGCTCGCTATTCTACAACTGTAGAGACACAAAACCACAACTGAAAATAATTTTATGCATCCTCACAACGGAGAGGCACAAAGAGTCTCTGAGATAGCTAACGAAATTGAATTAAAATAACTTCAGAAGCATATATCCTGTTAAATATTATCTAGGAGTTGAAATGAGAATGCCCACTCCAAAAATAACCTCCGTGAACAACTGAGAAGAACATCCCTCAAACCTGTGGAGCAATACAGCTCTTCAAGAAGCCATGTGTACTTCACACAGACCCAAAGCATTAAGGATGATCATATAAATACTAATTAAAACCTTCCCATATCACAAGAGAACACATGTTGATCCCCTCCAAAAGAGAGCGGGGGTGGCAGAGAGAGAGAAGATATCAGGACTCACCAAAGCAATCAAGTCTAATCACCACAAAAATATTAAAGAAATCAAAAAGAGACAAAGTAGGACTGAAATAAAGGATTAACACATAAGCTGTGCCACAATTTTTAGACTCTGTGCTGTACCACAAAAACAACAAAGACACTTAGAGAAGAAAAACCAAAAACTGGCTTTGCACTTTTAAATAGCTCCTGGCAATATTCAACACTGCTCACCCTTCTCAGTGCTCAAAAATACCTCCAAAGGCGGAGGAAGTGGCGAGAGTTTAACCCCTTTCCTCTCTCCGAAGGATTCCAGGAGGAGCAGGGTCACAGAGAGCCCGTGGCTAAGCACACCAAGAACAAACATGCTCGATCTCAAATGCATCGGCGACAAGAAAGCTGCCTTGCTTAGGCATGAGAAATAAAGGTCACTGTAAATGTCAGGTGGATATCACACGTACAGATATTTTCTTTGTTATTATTGCTTAAAATATCTGTTGCCTCAAATGAGTAGGGAAAGGCCTTGGAAGTCAAGGATCACTTGAGTTTATAGCAGGCTATACAGATGTATCTGACCAGGTCCCCCTGTTTTTAAGCCACAAAACCAGCCATTACAAGAGCACTTGTACAAAAGACTTTGCAGCCTTTACATCGTCCTGCTGCCCAAATTCCTGGCTCTGCCCAAATTGCTGGGATTGCAGCTTGGCCTCTTCATCCTGTGGGTGTTGGAGTGGTGAGCTGCAGCCACGACTCCTCCAGAGTCCCATCCAAGAAGACAATAAAAGTGTCAACCCTTTGTCTCTTTCTTTATTTTTATTCAGCTGCTCAACCCTGTTCTAAGTCCTTTCTCAAGCTCTGGCAGCCTCTCCTGTACTCAGTGAACCTTCATTACCCACCAGAACCCGCCTGTCCCGAGCACAGAGCTGCACCACCTGCCATGGACACACCTCTGCTTCCTCAGCACATTCCTCTCCAGTAAACACTTTGCACTCTGCTGACTGTTTGCTGAGCCCAGAATTACATATTTCAACACTGCTGATAAAAGGTTTGTAAAACACCACCTTTGTGATTCACTCCCTACTGCGAGTTCAGTTATACCCGTCAGTGAAAGTGAGTTTATCAATGCCCCTCAGTATCACCCCAAGAGTCTGTGAGCTGTTGCATTGGGAAGGTGGAATTTTGACATCTGAGAGGCTGAAGCTCTCACAGCAGTTCCTCTATTTCAGTGCAACCGTTTAGCAGTTTTTTTCTATTAGGTATATATTTCATATATAGAAAAAAGGAATTATCTGAATTATAATAGGAAGTAGTTTGCAGACATGGATATTGTGGAAAGATATGCCAAGGGCAGCCTGATTAAAAAAAAAAAGTTGTTTCTAATTACCTCTTTTCTCTCTCTCAAATGAATCTTTGTCACTCTTAACATGTTGGACCATCTCTCTACATTAATGGTGAGTAAAGATTTAGTCAATGAGTCTCAAATTAGGTAAATTAACACAGTAATAGTCTCTTCTGAGTAGTCAAATAGTTCTAATGTAATTCCCAGAGGATCAACAAGCACCTGCTATGTAGTGACACAGCAAAAGACAGAATTTCTTTCATGTTCTTTTCTTTTTATTGCTTACATTTCAGCCAGGAACTTTCTGAAATGCCTCACTGGTCTTCAGCTCTCCTGACAATATTACCTGTTAAAACTATTAATCTTAAGGTGCAATTAACAGTTCTAGTATGTCTCACTGGATTTATTTGTTTATAAATATCTCACTCAACCATACTTTACTGCACTGATCAGGTTAGAAAGGCATCTCCTCAGTAAACTGTGTTACACCATCATTTTCCCTTAATCTGAGATCTCACTTGATATTTTACAACAAAAACAGCTTCTTGTTTCCAGGTTATAGACATGGGACACATAATGATTGGACTTCACTGTACAGTAAAATAACAATTAATTGCAAATGGCATAAAAGTTCTTCACTCAGTTCTGCTACATCACCAAAATGCAGGTTTTTCTTCTTCAGCTTAGCAAGGTCACTTTTCATCAATATATTGCTGGTTCAAACATAAGATAATTTCTTTTATTTGGAGTAACCTATTTATAAATCCATCACTATTAAGCAACTTGCTAGCTCAATGCAAAGCACACAGAGAAACCCAGCCCAATCGATCCCACGAGTTTGATTTTTGAGCTGAAATCAGTGGCAATCCATCAACCATATGGAGCCTCTCAAAAAGAGTCAACCACTTCTGTTTGCGCCTGAGGTGTCCTGCAGCACTAAAGGTTTGTTATTACAACACCCAGTAAATCCTCTGGCTCTGGAACAACAAAGGGCACCTGAAACCACAGAGCACCCTCTTTGTAGGCAGAGCAAGAACAGGACCCAACAACAGATCACTGCAATATGAGCACTCGCATAAAAATTGTTCAGTGAACACAGACACTGAAGATATAAATGAAATAAATGTGTTGCATGAACCAATATCATCAAGTTTATCATTTGGGAGAAACCCTTTCAGGGCTGTCCAGCCTGGAGAAAAGGAGGCTCAGGGGGACCTTATTGCTCTCTGCAGCTCCCTGAAAGGAGGTGGGGGTGAGGTGGGGGCCTCTAATCCCAGGCAATAAGACAAGAGGAAACAGCCTCAATTTGCACCAGGACAGGTTCAGGGTGGATATCAGGAAAAATCTCTTCACTGAAGGATGGTCAGGCACTGGAAGTGGTGGAATCACCATCCCTGGAAGGGTTAAAAAATGAGTGGACATAGCACTCCGTTATATGGCTCAGTGGGCATGGTGACCTCAGTGATTGTATAACAAAAGCAAAATTAGCTGCAAAAAACAGCCCCAATTTCAAACTATTAAGTCTGTTTAGGAAAGCAGAAAGATCTCCAAATATTTTCCCAAACCTAAAGTAGGCAAGGAAGAATTACGTTAGAGCCTCTGTGTTTGTTTCACTTCACGTCAAAGAAGGAAACAAAGGGAAGCACACTACAATCTCTTTCTGTATGTTAAATGTTTTGTAAATATGGTCGTGGCTCACCAGGGCTGGTGGCTCACACAAGTGTTCAATAGATGGCACTCTGTGTTCTGCTACAAAGAGCTGATCCACACCAATAAAAGGAGCAGCTGACACAGGGTGACTGCACTGAGCTTACTCACCTGCCCTAATTTTACTACAGACACCACTTCAAAAGAGTTCCTTTCTATCAGAAGATAAATGAGCTTCACAGTGAACAACTCAAAGAAAGGGGAAGTTTGAAACACAGAAGATATGCTTGTAAGAAACATATTTTAAATAATCAGACCTTCATGTCTCACTAAAAGGTCAAAAAATAAGCATGTATGTGGATTGCCTCTTCAGCAAGGAAAAAAACCTGCCTAACAGGAACATTTTCTTGCAGGGAAAGGATTCTCTGACTGTTCAGTAGAAGGTTGGAAAAATGTTATAAAAATGCATACACCTAAACACAATATTCATGTCTCATCACAGCCTGACATGTTCTGGAACGTGATGGCACCAAACTATGTCACTACAAATGGGTTTGACACCAGGTAAATTATATCATGGAAGAGTTTAACTAAAATGAACTCACAAAAAATATCTGGATCTATAGAGGATTTTCAGCGTTAGAAAAATGTTCTATTACCAATGAAACAATAGCAACAAAAGTGACATTAAGTTTATTTTTCTGCTTTATCCAACAGAAGATCATAGAGAGCAGAATGAATAAATGTATAGAAACTTTTCTTTTTTAAACCTTTTCTCTGAGCAGGTTCATTTTCAGAAGGACATTTATCTTTTACAATTACCCATCAGAAGCTGTACTTGAACACATCTCAGCCTTTAGATCGGGAGTGCTGAATGGCTGTGCTGACCGATCCCTTCACTCACATGGCATTGCTGGCACACTCCGACTCAGCCTCCCTAATAACCATGTAGAGGGCTGGAATATGTAATTTCCAGCTCAAAGCTTCATGGCAGCCTATGGTGGTGTGGCTATCTTACCCAACAGCCTGGCTATTCATTTATAAATATTCCTATCAATACCACATTTCTTCAACTCACACTGTTAGAAAGGAGGTGCAGAAACAACCATCACAGCAAAGACGGTGTTTGCTGTAACAAGTAGTCCCTGACTTGCTGCCTTTTCAAAATTCCCATCATGCAGTTAGTTTGGGCTTTTTCCTGGTGTTTAATATTGGTATAAAATATTTATTCAGTAATAGTTGTAGCTCGATAATTTAACACACAGAACCCAGCAACCTAGAAATGGGCTCATGTTGAAACCTATAATGCAAAAACCTATTTGCAGTTGGCAACAGCTCTGAACATTGAATTTTAACCCAAAAAATGGTTTATGGGTGATTGTGTTGATGGAAGTGTCTTAAATCTTTTATATCTGTTGTTGTTTCCTAAACTGACCACAAGAAATGAGATTGGTGATGAATATGACACTTGGGCAGCCTGAAGGTTTGGAGCTGAGTACTTTCTAAAGTCCCTCCCACAGAGACAAACCTGTTAGCAGGGTTCTTTTTCGGCTGTTTTATTTCTTAGCATAATGAAACCTTAATTTGTATAAGAAGCTTAACATCTAAAGGGCAAGAGGCCAAGTAAAAAGTGTATCATAATCAAAGAAGGAAAAAAATGGGGGAATTCTGCATTTACCAGGGTGATAATGGATACAATGGGCTAAGAAATATTTCTCTCATGGTCACTGACCCTTCCCATCCCCAGTTCTTTGACTCTTCCGTGACACAAAGAGGTCTCTGTACATACAGGTGTCCTCAAGTAAATTTTACTCCAAATTTGTATATTATTTTTGGTAACATTTCTTTGACTTATTTCTCGTTCCTTCCAACAACAACCACAAAGGCTCATTTACCTTATGCAGAATGCAATTAGCAGGTATCCTATTTATTTGACAGCTTTCTCATTTTCTCAATTCTGTGTAATTTGACAGGGACTATTACAGATCTGTAACTAGTCTTTCAGAATGACTTTCACAAGGTTAGTTCACTTATTAATTGACCCTTGGTAATGGTAATTTAAGAAGCATATTAATCTCATCTGTCAGTTCTAACATATACTAGATGTATAAAATAATTTGTCTTTTGCAAGGAGCCTTGCAACAGAAATGAAGTGTCTAAATTTTTAATTAATATACATTTTCTTTCAACAAATGAGATTGGAGTGGAAGGAGACTTCTTTTCAGTGATTTTCTTTATTCTGCTTTAAAGCCCCTGCATTTTCTTATTGTGAAAATAAACACTATTTCACCAGTCAATAAAGCCTGTGATCTAAATAATCTTCTACAAAGGACATTCTGGTATCCTCAGCAGATCCCTGAAACTTAAAAATGTGCAAACAAAGCATTTGGCACTTCAACAGCAATGTCTTATTTCATATACAGATTAAAGGGTTCTGGAATTAAGGAGATTTAATACACTAAGAACATTAAACTCAAGATTACCATTCAAAAATTGAAAACTTCAACAAGTATCAGATGCTTGAAGTTGTAATCTTATAAAATCTGGTTTTCTGATGCATCACAGACCAGAGCCTGCAGTTCGTGACTAAGAGGAATTTAACATTCCTAATCCCAAGTACTAGAAAGGGCCTTCTATAACTTCTCCTTTATTCCATTCATCAAGTAAACTATGGGAATGATTAAAACCCAGGGGAACTGTGTAAAGAACCAGTCTGTGATCACCTGCACACTGTAACACATGGGTGAAAAGCAGCTAAAAATGCCAAAGGGCAATAACCCTTTGCTGCTGAGGTGGGACACAAATCCTGGGCTGTGCTGAAAAGCAGAGAAGCCCAGAAATCACAAGAGAAAAGCTGAGGTGGTCCTCCATCCCTCCATTGACTTCTCCTCTTGTGTCCAAAGAATGACGAGACCTCCTGAAGGGGGACTTTACAAGGAGCAGAGCCTTGGCTGCAAACCCAGGGAGGTTGTGCTGAGAAGGCATTTCTGCATTCCCCTCCAGCCCAGCCCTCGTGTAGCTGGTGCTCCAGCAGAGCTGTGCTCTCCCCATGGAGCAGCAGCACCAAATCCCACCAGCCCTACAGGGCACAGAGCCTTTGCCACCACCAGGGACTTGGCTGTGTGGGCACCTTGCAAGATTGACCTCCAGAGCAGGAGGACACGCAATGATTGCAGTCACTGGATCCATACCATGCTCACAGAGGGACTTCAGGGGACAGGGAAGGTCTGGAGAGTGCCAAGGGTGGGCTCCTGCCCTGGGGGACTGCACTGTGCCCTCTGGACAGGGGTGAGGGACCAAATGCCATGGGAACCCATCCCACAGAGTGTGTTTTCAGCCACACAAAGCTACTGGGGATGAGGAATGGGAAGTAAATCTAAAGGACTCCACGCTAATTCCTCATGTTACTCCACAAGTGACTGTTTCCTCACCAATGACCACAATGTGTTATTTTGATTAATCTAATTCCCAAGCAGAGTAACAAATATAAGGCAAAATGTTATCAAACACATTAACAAATGTTTCCTTGCTTAAACTCCCACAGGTTTCACATGCCCTCAGATCTGGCCAATAACTTGTTAAGAAGTAACTGTTCATGAAATGACATAAATATCTTCTATAAATGCATTGCAGAATGTATAAGCAATAATATTATGGTCCTCTGGTTATTGAAGCTTATCCCACTTCAGGCACTAATAATTTTGATTATTAAAAGCTGGAGGCAGCTAGACCAAAAACATGACTTTGACTTTGCAGAATTTTACAGGTATATGAATATCCATTCCCTCACAGCCATCTTGACAGATTTTGTTGGCATGTATTTCAAATACTTAAAAAAATGGTAACCATCTTATTTATTGGCTGTATCTTCACAGTGTCACCCCCACTGTTACAGTCTACCACATAAACAGGTATTCAAGCAATTCTTTAAAAAAACAAATTACTCACTTGACAGACTCGAGTGTCTCTTTCAGAATCATTAGTGTCAATCATGTGAGTGCAAGTTTTAAGTGCTGTTGAAATGCAAGCTACTTAAACAATTGATCATCATATGGGAACCACTTAAAGCTTAACACAGCCCATGAGCAAACCCAGTGTTAGCAACTCAGCTCTAAAATATCATCTTTATTTTTAACAATGAAGTAAGAACTGAGTACAAAAAACAATGCCTACTACTTCACTGAGTTTCTTAATTTTTAACCTTCCATGTTTTGAAAAGCTGTGATTTTTTATAAAGATCAGAGATGTCAGTGCACACACTTCAAGAAAGGGTATGGACTCCATAAGTAGATTTGGGAAGTCAGAGAAATCCTACCAGACTCAAATCAGTAATAACATTCTCTTTTGATTCCTAGGATTCAGTGGCATCATGCATTGACTTTTACCAGCTGAACATCTGCATTTCATTTGAGGCTCTGGATTTAAAATGACTCTGAAGACTTGCCAGTGTCAAAGAACTTTGTCCAGGCAGAACAAGCTCTTCACTGTGGCCCTGTCTGCTCCTACCAGTGTGTAATAACAGAGACAGAGGGGACTGGGCCATGGACAGATTTCACCACCATTGTTCCAGGATTGGAGAATCACACTGTAATCAACAATGCTGTTACTGAACGAGTTAATGTCCTGATTGCTACTCACTGCTTTCAACAGCAAGTGGAGAAATTAATCAAATGGTTAAACTAAATACATCCTTAAAGCTTTCCTTTATAACTTCTCAGTCCCTAATTTCCATCCAGTGCATTCTCCTAAATTACTCTGGGTCAATGGAACAAAGAAATGAAAAATGGACAAGGAGAAGGAAAGGAGGACTCTTGGACTTTCAGTGAAACCATTTTCATACATTGCAAGGTTTCTGGCTAACCAAACTCCATATTTTACTGTTTGCTCATTTTTATACTCTGTTGTAGCCTATTTCCTGATGATCACTTGTCTTGTATATTTGACAGGAAACCCATATGCCCAAACAACTTTCTTGACTTCCTATTAGGGAGAGCAACACAAATATTCACGCACACACACATAAAAAGAACATAAGCAGCAATACATTAAGTGTTTAGTTTCTGCTTTGGATAAAGTATGACCCTTTTAATACCAGAAGCAAAATCTCTGTCTGGAAACCAGGCTGTTTCTTAAACTCAGAAGAGATGAATGCCCTATTTATTGTATTTAAAAAGGCTGAATTACTGCACAGGTTGTCATCACCTTAGCATTTCTCACATAATGATAGCAAAACTTCACACAGGTTTTTGCACAACTAAGGGATTTTTATTGCATTTTATGGCACCTTTCAAGAGTAGGTAAGGAATCCATGGTTGCCAGCTAGTATGTATCTTTAATAAGGGAACAAATAATTATTCCCAGAGGTGTGATACAGGGGGTTTGTATTCAAGCAGCAGGAGCTCGGAGAGCAGAATGGGCCCAAGGGAGATGCACAGAGCCCCGGTCAGTGCTGAGGACCCCAGAGCTGCACTCTGCATGTCTTTCTCCCCTTTGCTGATGAGCTTGAATGTGCAAAGTGCAGTCCAGAGCATGACTTTCAGTGTTGTCATTCAAGCAGAGTCCAGATCATCATCTCCAAGCTTACAATTGAAACCAAAACGCACAAGAGGAGGCAACCAGAGGATTCATTTCCAAACTCGCTCCCAATCTAAAGTAAAAGCTAAAGAAGAGGCACTTCAGGTCAGCTCCACTCCCTCCCCTACTCAGCACTGCAAGCTGTGCCCTGCAAAGCCTCGTGCAACTCGTCACCAGCTGTCCCTTCAAAATCCCTTCAGTCTGAACGAGGCCTATTCCTGACCTCTCTTCTCGTATTATGAGATGTGCCTGTGGGATGAAATGTTTGCATCCTGTGTGAACAGCAGGTATGCAAAAAAACCTCATACATCGAGTTGTTTGTCCTTCATGAAGATGAAACTCGAATTGAAAACAGGCTGTTAAGTAGAGAGGGCTTAATTTATGCCTCCCTGTACAAGCTGGAATGAAAGCAGCCTACAGAAGAATCTAAATATTGAGCTTTATCTGTGAACAAGTCAGAATTCAGGCTTTTAATGTTCATTTTGCCTTCCTTAGCTGTCCAGGAGAAAAAGATAATAATTGAACAATTTTTCATATAAAATGTGCATTCTGAATAGCCATTAGCTGACAAAAAAAAGTGAGAGGAAAAGCAGGTAACACATCATGTAAATCTTTGATGGGAATGGAAGCTTCAGGAAGATGTAAAAGTCAGTGTGGAATGTACCCAGATTAAATGGAATTCTCAATTATGCTGTGTGAAAATGAGGTGGGTATAAATTTCCTTTGTCTGCAGCTGCAATCGTGTAGGTTGCTTGGTAATGGACATTGACAAAGCAGCCTAAATTCAGTGAAATCCCTTCCACAGGTTGCAGGATAGGACTGTTGCTGGATACCTGTGTAATGAAGAGTTTGAGAGCAGTTTCCTCTGTTATTGGAACAGGAATATGCAGAGATTAAACACGAGTAGGGAGGAGGATGGGATAAGCAGGGAGAAGGGACAGATTTCTAAAAACTCAACCAAAGCTTTCTAATGAGCCAGGCCAATTTTGTAAACTAAGCTTTAAAATGTAAATTGCCCTCATTCCTTCAGTAAACTGTCAGCACAGAATTTAAAAATGTGAAAGACAACATTCTTAAGAACCGCGGACTAAAATCTCTGCTCCCTGTTTTCACATTATTCCACCTTATTGCTGTTTATTATTTCTATTACAGTAATAGCAGGAATAAATCAGGATCCTTACTGGGAGGGGCAACATGTAAACTAAACTAAGTGGTTAGAGACAGGTCCTGCCCCAATAAGCTCAAAATCTGAATTTAAAAATACCCTTGTGACTACAAGAAAGCCATCACAGTGCTATTATGTCAGACCAGAGCACAGTCTCTGGTCCCAATCTCTCAAAAACAACCTGTGCTGCAGTGCCTGGACACTGTGTCAAGCTGGCAAAAGGGAATGACAGCCTTGATTCTCTCAGCTAAGTCCTTTGAAAATCTCATGGATAGGTCTTTCTAGATCTTGACAGATCCTTACCTTACTTAGGTATCTCCTCATTCCTGCAGGAAGCACCAAAGGCAAGTCAGCCAAAAATGAACCATCCACAAAGAGGAACATTCTTACAGGTGATCGGTTCCTGAGAGGGGTGAGGAGAACAAACCTGCCTTTGGGAAGCCAAAGCTGGCACAACACCCAAAATCTAACAATGAATTCTCCTAAAGAATTGCCTGTGATGTGGCCAGACATCATGAAAAGAAAACAATAACTAAAGGCATTGGCTGACAGCAGCACGAGGACAAATAATAGACTCCTTTCAGTTCCTTCCCAAGACTTCTGACCACTCTGGTGGGGTTCTCAATCTGTACTTTCCCTGCCCTTTGGCAGAGGGATGTTAAAACAGCAAAATACATTTCATTCATGCAGCGTGATGGCTTTATTCATGTTACATTTGAAGAAATAAAAACCAGGTAATTTTTCCACTCCTTCTGGCACTGTGTCCAATGACACTTTCTGACTCTCTGCTCTTTTTCCCACAACCAATCTTTATGAATTTCTGATCTATTGATGAGAATTGATGGATTCTGCAAATGCAGAGAATTTTTTTAAGGAGATAATGGCAGCTAAAATGCAAATATTTCCTTTCCAAAATTCAGACCAATTAACAGCTGAGACAACAAACTGACAATTGCACTTGCAGAAAGTAGGAAGGAATCTGGCTTGGACTGCAGGACAGCCAGCATTTCACCTTGAGGATGCAATCTGAAAATGCTCCATTTGCCATATTTTGCTTGTACCATATGGAATGTAAATATAAAAACTTCCCTCCTACTCCAGAGCAACCAGCCTTGGCTACAGCCACACCCAACATCTTCACTCAAACAGATGGCAAGTCTCTTAATATTTCATGGCTCTGCCCCCTGCAATTACAGGCTTTGCACAAATAAACAAAACACACATTACATGGCACTTTGCGTCTGGCAATGACATAAACCAGTGGTAACATTTAGCACAAGTTTGGTCCACGGAACAGAAGAGCAGGAAATAAGGATTGTTATTTCTTTTAAAAAAAGAATATAAACCAGACATCCATTGCCTGCATTAATCCTGTGACTTTGGAATAAAGGATGCTTTTGTTGAACACTCTTTTAGAGTTATAAATGTATCACTGAACCATAATTACTGCTGTAATAATGTGTAATGCACTACTTGTTAACACTCGGTAGTTGACCCCTTTGATTGTTTAGTGCTCTCACTTCAGGCTTATTTAATTACAAATGGATTCTCTTACCTTGTATTAACCACATCAACTATTATTTTCTGATTAGTGAAGAGCTATTATTTACAAAATAGTAATAGATAGCATGTACAATGAACTAGATGAATATTAAAGGCATATATATGTTCAGCAAGCTAAACCCAAGCAAAGCTACAGTTCTAGCCAAACAGTCACAAGAAATTGGACAGCAAAATAGTAACTCACTTACTGATTCTGGGAACTTCTCCCTTTAAGCTGAATTGAAAGACATTAAGCAATTTTCTGGTCAAAACCTCTTTTTCTGTATTTTAAAGATTTTGATGTGAATTGAGGAAATGAAACTCAAGATGAAGAACAATATTCATATCTTTTAGCATTAATTATCCATGGGTTCATCTCTCAGCTCTGAATTACATGTTTAGAATGCAATCCAAAGACTGTAAAAGCCAAGGGAAGTCTCCCTTTTTCCTTTTGTGTTATTTTGCTACACTATTTCTAAACTGAACTCCATTGAAAACATGGGACTGTGTCTAATGATATGTTTTATATGTTCTATAGTCTTGTCACAGGAACAAGCAGGGCTCTCAAGGTAAGAACTGGAGACTTTTATCGTCTCTCCCATGGCATTTTGGACATGCAAAAGTCAATTAACCTACACAGTAATTTCATGCATCCTTCTGTTCCATAGAAAACCCACAGGGACGGACACTTCATATGCTTATATTTAATTTCCTGAAGCCTTTGCAGAGGCTTGGTATATCCTGCTCTTTGATGAACACCACTGATGGTAAAAGCATATATTTAAACAGTAAGGGACACTTCAGAAAGAGCAAAAGTCGTAAAATCTGAATCCGGGATGGAAATTTCTATGAGGGAAGAGCTGTAAGACTGGGCCAGCTTATCTTTTTTCAGTGTTTTTTCCCCAGACTGCTTTTCCTTTACTAGCCAGAGTAAAAATAGGAGTCTATGAAAATGGCACTTGTCAGAAAGTGCTCAACTATCTTTAAAGTTCTTTGGTATCAGTAGCACTCAAAGCTATTGTTACAAAATGACACACTCACACATTTTCTTTTCAGAGTGAAAGTAAGTAAGTCTCTCTAAAACAAGCTGTGAGTAATTACTTCTTGAGGTTCTATTCATAAAACACATCTGTTTTATAGTCAGGTCACACTTATCCCACATGTTTTTGTGTGCAATTCAAGCTAATTTACTCTATTCAACAAGAGGGAAAAGAGTATTTTCCCCCCAGTGAGGACCAGGATTCTGCAACGAGTGGTCCTTTACTCCCCTAAGTAAAAGTAGCAACAATTAGGGAGCGGAATTAGCCATCAGAAGCCCTTTGTTTCCTCGGTGAGCTCCTGCTAATTGAGGCTCTCTGGTTCTCAAGCCCATGTGTGTCTCACCCCACTCAATGGCTCATCTCAGGATCACCAGCGAGCCAGTTGGCGTTGCTAAGAAACAGTCCTCGGTTCTATTTGAAATATATATTATGAAAAGGTGCTACTTTCCTTTGTGAAATAAATATGTTGCCAGATTGACAGGCAGAGAAACAGGCTGAGGGGATGCATTGTTTCCTCCAGTGCTCACAATGCAGCCAGCCCTGCTCACTGATTAGAGCATTCGAAGCTGTGAAATGCCTGTTTAGCTGCTCTCAGCGGGCTAAAACAGCCACAAAGTGTACTGAGACTGTTAAATCCAGCCTTTATTATACAAGATATTTATTCCCGTTAAGCTAAAACCTGAAACTTGGAACTGACACATGTATATGACACACACATGTTATGTCCCATCTCTGGGGGTGTGAAGGTCTATGTGATAGCTACGAGATGTGTCACTGCTGGGGTGGCCCAGCCACATCCCCGGGATGCTCCACTCACTGGAGACAATTATTTCAACAGGGTCATGCTATTGCTGCCAAAGACAAACAGCTCAAAGCTTCACAACTTCCTCTCCACTCAAGCGCTCCCCTTTAACCTTCATCAGTAAATAAAGTGTGCAAAATAGCTCCAGATGACTATTAAACAACAGTTTGTTAAAAGACATTATTTTCTCCTAAGTATAAGTAAGGAAGTAATTTCATACAAAAATTCATAACACCTGAAAAGTGCTTCTATTGACTCTAAGATTTTCAGATGATTTTGAATTTCCTGCTTTAATGAGATTATATTTTGCCACCACATTTATTGTAGTCATAAACCACAGAAATTAGAACGAGTCGATTAATCTTAAAAAGACAACAGAAGATGAATCTGTTTTTAACAATGCATTAAATTACCACTCATTGAAACACAACAAAGAACTAAGACTACCACCTTTTCAGTTCCACTGGAACCCTCTAAGCTTTCCTGCATGAGTATTCATCTTCTTACAGATTATTACATCTCTTGCCCCTTAGTTAAAACAAAATGGGACGTACCATATTTTGTTTGTTTCCAATGGAAAGTCATTCAGCACGTTCCCTCTAATTAATTAGGGCTGCTGATGACCTGGTAATTCCGAAGGTCTAACTGCCAGCCCCTATAATGGGAAGTGGGGTCTGTAGAAGAGTTGCATACATTCAGTTGTTTAAATCAGAAACACTGGCTGGCACTGTGTAACATAACAACTTCGGAGATTGTCTCCTGGAAATAATGGGAGTTTGATCAAATTAATGGTCTGAAGAACAATAATAGGAGCAGAAAATTGAGTGAGAATTGGCTGACGTGAGCAAATGTGATCAGAAATAAACACTTTTTTGACTGATGCAAAGAGTCATTCCCACTCCCTTCGACTTTTCTCATCAAACTCTGGTTCTGATTGTGTCTTGCACTGAGGACCCTTTAGAGCAGAGTTACAATTTGAGATAAGATGTGAAGAGAAGCAATCATAAAATAATTGAGGCTTAATTTAGGAATCCTTAACATTACCCCTGTCACATGAAGGGGTTTTGTTTAAAGCTATGGTGTACATCAAAATCCTTGTTCATGTGATACAAGGCCACAGAAAACTATTTTGCAAATTCTTGTTGAATTTCCATTTTAAAGTTTGTATACGTTCATACAACCACACACATATGTATGTATATTCATTTTAATGCAAGTGATCACCAACAAAACAACATAATGATTCTTCAAAAGAAAATTAAACAAAAAAATGACTCAGAAACTAAGTGGTAGATTTCAAATGCTTTGAATTACTCGATAACATGACACAAAGTGAAAAAGCAGAACCCACAGAAAATACTCAGGTTGTTTTCTCTCCAAAATTTTCACCAAAAGTAAATAAAAGTGAAATGATCTTAAATGGTAGCTTTTTTCTCCATCGTACAGATCAGAACATGGAAATTTCCTGAACCTTTGGGCACAGAAGAATTAAGGTCTTAGTCCCCATCATTGCTGACTCCAAACCACTCCCTGAGCACCTCATTTCTCCCTTCCAAGGAGGAAGACCCAATTCTTCCTTTTCAAGGTGAATGAATACAGGAAAAAAAAGGTAAGGAAGTATCTAGTACTTCTTGGCACAACCTTGCTGGTAACCAGAATCCTTCTGTCCCTGTTTTTATGAGCCTGCTGTCCATGCACCCCCTGTGTGGTTTCCACACCACATTCGGAGTGTTCCACCCTCGACATCCCTCCCAACACTGAGCTGTGAGACCAGAGACAAACCAATGAGCTTACATGGTGGAAATTTGTCAAGACAGCATAAACAGAAGTAAGAACACATGAAATACAGTTTGATAGTTTATCATAACCACAAAATCAAATTTCTGCAGTTCCTCAGACACAAAAATATATGAATGGTGAAATACACATTTTAAACTGTGTCATTAAGAAGTTTGCAGTCTCGGAGGAATGATATGTATTATGTGTGTCAACTTCTTATCTCTATCCATTTTACAAGGATACAGTTTCCTCTTATTAATGCCTTAATCCACACTTTAACCTTTGATTCCCTTTCCCTGAGGTACAACCACCCATGAAAACACATGGAAGTTTCTTTAGTCACTCTTTATTTATTTGTGAACCAAATTCCCTTCCAATAAAAGCTTTCCAGTGTGCCTTCAACAAAGGCTCAGCATGTTAATGAGGTTACTTAATGAGCTTAAAACTGTTAGCTTTGGTACAAAGGATCAGACTAGCTGAGATGGATCTTAGCACAACACACTAAATAAGTGATTTCATATCACAGTCTGGTTTATTTTCAAGATGAAAAAAAAATTGATAGATTAAGACAGAAAGAGAGCTCCCCAGGACTTGCAACCCAAGAACACAACAAACCCCCAATCCCCAAGCTGAAAGAATAAGCTGATTACTGTCAAAGTCTGTGTTCTCACAAGCTGCAGAGTTACAACCTGGGATTTCTGCAGTGGGTGCCCAACTGCCTGACGGGCTGCAGGCAAACAAGAATGGGGTGCCTCAGCAGGGGAAGTGCCAGTAAAGATAAAAACGAAATAAAAACCTAAAAAATGTAAAATTGCACTGTAAAGATAAAACATAAACTTGCAGTTCCCACATATGCAGGTGATGAAAAGCAAAACAGTGCAGAGATGGTAACTCCCTTCTCGAGAAGGTTTGGGAATTTTAAAACTTGCTTTTTGACTGGAAATTAAAGCCAAAACTGAATTTCAATTCTATGAAATGTAACTAAGATAAATTATTAAGGAAATTACTTAGGTTGCTTTAGGACACAATTAAAGACTTTTTTTTTAAGTTTGTGAGAAGGAGTTGAACTGGATCTTCATAAATTTTTGATCCTTGACTCCAATATCACAACTAGAATGAACTTAATTAAACCAATAAACTGGATTAATTTCCTGAACAGGATTGATTTCCAGACAGTGAATTTTAAAAGTCTGGGTTTTCATTTCAACTTGCCCTTAAGAAGGCACCACTGCATCTTCTCCTACCAAAGGACACGTTCTCTTCAAAGATGTTCTGCAAACAATCCTGCCCAAGTGACATCAATTGCCAGCAATGGATTCATTTTGCAGGGTCCGTGGGACAAATTTAGTTCCCCAAGGCTGAAAAACCTTTGGAAAAGGTGTGGAGTTTTATTTGGTCTGTTTTTTTACTGTTTAGGGTTTTTTTGCAGCGTCTTGGGCAGGGTAGAGTGTTGGGTCTTTATCTGGGCTTTGTAAATATTTAACCAGATAAGTTACTGCCTATTCCTACTTCACACCTTCCTGAGCACCCTTTTTGTCTTGAACTGTTTGGATCAAAACTATGGCATTTTGATCCCAGAAAGTATGTCTTTTTTTTTTTTGTTTTTATTAGATTTGGACACATAGAAGTAGAAGAGAGTAGAATTCAGAAGTAATGCCAGGTTTGACATAACTATGCAAAACCAGAATAATGTATCCCTAGAAAATTTTTTCATCTCTCCTTAATTGCTTCTCCCTTGAGAAACATGGACAAAAAATAAAAGCAGTTAAGCTCAGTCCAAGGATAAGTATTTGTATTACTAAATATCTTACAAAGGACTTGGAATGGGTTGGACAAAAATAAAAAAAAGACCATCCAAATCCATTTCAAAAAGACCATTTTGTTTTCGCGCTGCTGTCTGTTTCTTCCGAGTGAATAATAATTACGCACGAGATTGCAAGGAGAGGTCCTCTGTGGCCGAGGCTACAAGCAAATGAGAATTGCACAGGCAGACAAATGAGAGGCAAAAGCCTCTCTGCCAGCCCCAGGTCCTGATGCTTGGCTGTCACAGCAGGGGCCACGCGGTGTCACCCACACTATTACTGTGTCTCACGATCCCAGCCATCAATGAGCCATGAGACAATTCATTGCCTTTTCACCCAATTAAAACCCCAAGTTCCTACAAGAGAGAAACCAAACCAAAGCAAAGCCCAAATTAAACACATCAAACCTTTTCTGTTCAATTTTCTGCAAAAGGAAGGAAGAGCCAATGGAGCTGAAAAGCCTCGGGACTTCACGGAGTCCCAGAGTGTGGCAAAAGGGAAACTTTCCCTGCCTGGCAGGAGCAGATGGCAAAACATGGGAGCTTTTAACAACCTCTTCTTCCACCGCTCTGCCTCGTCAGATGTGAGCCAAGAAATTGGCTCCTTCCCTTGAAGTTCACTGAAGATCTTCCCATACGGGATTTATTGGCAGCTTGGATATTACTTCAAGCTTGTTGTAAACCACCTGGTTTAATGTGAACATCAAAGAGCTGGGGAGTTCATTTATGAAACCTTTTCAAGTTTTTTTCTGAGCCCATAGCAGCTAAGTGTATTTCACATCCCATCTGCTTTCAGGCTTGTTTCCTCCTCACAAGAAACTATTCTGGTAACAATCACACTCGGGCAGAAGTTAAAGCCAGGAAATGCAATAAATGAATATTCTGAAAAATACAGGATTGAGGAGGATATTCATATCTATTTCACTGCAAAAGACCAAAAGAATTACACTCATACATTTTTTCCTGCAAAAAATATTCTAGAATTTTTTCATAACCGTGAAAAATACGTGATCAAGTAGCTGAGGGTGAGGGAAAAGAGAGAGAAAGAGGAAAACAAGTCCCTACTAATGCAGCTGGTTTAGAAGAATAGAATTCCACTGCAGGCATTATCAGGTATTTCCATTTTTTCATCAAGAAAAGCAGAATTCATGATGTTATATTTTCTGGTGGTCCATTATGCCATATTTTTCACAGCTACTTCCACTCCCAGTGTACAAAGTCACATTAATATTCTCCACTGTTGTAATGAATGTAAAAGTATCAGGCACTTTCCTTTATCTAACACATCTATTTGCAGCAGCACTCAGAAGCTCTGAATGCTTTCCTTCCGAGTCAGGTTCCTTGATATTCTTCTGGAAATGGCTTGTTAAAGGCATGTTTTTCTGTAATGATTTATTATTACTTAAGTCAAAGCTGGATGAAATTTTAGAGTAGAGAAGGAAATTCTGGAACACAGACTTATACTGCTTTGGCATCAAATTGGATCAGCCTTCTGTCCTTTTAATAGCTTAGGTATTTCTCCCCTCTCATATATATTCAAAAAAGCATTAGTAATTAATTTTTCTCTTCAAGACTGCATGTTTGCTGGCATAGCATAATCAATCTCAGTATCAGTTCAAATCTGCAGACTTTAAAGCACCACCAGAATTCCTCTCTCATCAATATCATTTTCCTTTGGTCTCCCCCAAGCCTCATAACATAATCACAAAATTCATAATGTAATCCCAAAATTTTCATTTCAGCACTCTCTACTGTGTTCCACCACTGCGGTTTCCAATGCCAGGTCTTTGCAGCATTAATTTTACTGCCAGTGACAGAAATTTCTCTTTTCCTAGGTGCTTTTCCTGTAGATCTTACCTCCTGACCTCCTTACTTCAATTCCCAAAATGCCAGCTCTCTACCCCACTGCCTATCCACTCAGGTGGGATTGCAATCCAGAAGAAAGTCTAAAAGCTGGTTCCCATGGTGGGGTTTGTGCAATTTGGTCATTGTACACCCACCCAAAGCACAGTTTCAAATAGAAATGGGTTTTAATCAAAGCCCAATGAAACTCAGTCTCTCACCTTCCAATGAGACCTTTGGAAATATAACCATTACCATGAAGACATAACTCACTCTACAAAGGTCAGTTGTTTCATTGCCCCACGTGGTAGATTCAGCATCACCCAAGGATTTGAAGTAAAACTGCCCTACTTCTGTTTGAGCTGATCACACAGAAAATACTGGGAGCGTGACAAGGACAAAAAGTATCTTTTATCAGATGCACCCAGGACCCAGTAAAATGTCTTCCTTCAAACAAATAGACCCAAATGCTGGCTGTGACAAATTAAACCAAAAGATTTGAATACAAATCTGCTCCCCACCACTCTGCCCCTCAGGAAGAAGGTCATTGTACTTTTTGAACTATGACAGCTTCTTTACCTTAGTCTTTGTTCCCTTCTTTGGGTGAGTTTTTAGTGTTAAACAAAGTCATACAAGGAAAGGACTTCTCAGCATTAAGATAATTGGCAAATACATTTGTTATAGATTTTTTTCCTGTTGCTTATTTTAGGTTATTGCCCTGCTGTGTGATAGTGTCTAAGGAAAGAGTAGTATATCTCACTGGTGTTTTCTGAAAATTAAAATTCCTGATACTGTGCTAATTAATTTCCATAGGGATAACAGTTTACTTTAGCACAAAGATTAATGAAAAATATCTCAGAAGAAAAAATTCTGCTCGGCAGCTCCAGAGCCAAATTCCCTCTCCTTGGAATAGCTTTAAGTGACTGTGCTATCTGTTAGTGAAACAGTCTGCCTTTTCCAGGCTATTGAGCTTTACAGGATAAAGGGCTGAGGAAACTGCTGGCCCACAACAGATAAAGATAATGGAAGCAAGTATTAGCCTATTTAAAACTGGTGAAAATCAGTAATTTTACTGCATCACATAAGAAGCTGTTTCAAACACAGCATTATCTGTTTGTCTATATATTTAGAGCCCCATTTACCTGTCTTGTACTAACCAGGTTTGCACGTGGCACCATATTTCTTGGAAACAAGCATTTCACTTCATTGTTGTTATACTTGGACAGCTCTAAACAAGCACATGAAGGAAAAACTATGTGAGGAAAACAAGAAAATCAACACAGAATTGGGTTGATTGACACAAGGAGGGTTGGGTTGCCTATACTGACTGAAGCTGGGGGAGATGCAATGACTGTGTCTGAATTGGCAGCAAGATATGTCAAGCAGAAAGGCTTTGATAGAAAACTTCATCAAGAGAGAGGTCAGGACAGAGATGGAGCTGTCAGTGAATTTCTAACTGGAATATATATAATATAATATATAGCAGGAGCAAACAAAGGATGCAGAGACAGAAGGAAGTGACAGAAAGGAGATTCATCCAAAAGTTGCTCGCAGAACACCCAGGGGTAAAACACAATTAGAAAAATATGGATTCACTAAAGAGGGGAAAACTGAGATTTCCTTACTGAAGGATGATGGACAATGCCAAAAATAGTATCCTTCTCTTAAGGTGTACTAGAATTTTCTGCTCATTTCTCACCAACCCTCTCATGAAGTCAAGCCTTTCCTTAGCAAGGTGGCTGGAAACATCACAAGTGACATTTCCACAGAGCCATAATGAACCACCCTGAACTTTGCTGAGCTTTTTAAAAACAAACCCATTTCTACGTGTCTACTCAGAACAATAACTTTCAACGATGTGAAAACAATTACAGCCCATTTCCAAAGTGCCAATACAAGGCACAGTAATTGAAAGCACCATTTAAACAACAATAATATGGATATGAAACATGTACCAGGAGTTTATAATAACACGATGTGCTCTATACCATTAACTTTTAATTAACTCCAATTTTGCCACAATTAAACTCAATTAGAGCAGAATGTCTGACACTGCAATTAGCTGTATATAAACACCCCAGTTGGTGTCACATTGAATTAATGTCTCCTGGTGGTGGACTCTCTTTCCAAGGATAATGGATTTGCCACCATCAGCCTGTTAATTGGACCTGGCACCTCATGTGTTGTGTGTTTCTGAGACATAACACCAGAACTTGGTTTCCTGAACAACTGTGCTTGTCAGAGCTACACAGATTTCAAATGCACCCAGCCAAATTCTTCCCTGCACTGTACATTCTGTAATCACTCCCATATAGAAAAGCTCTTAAAAATGTCTATATCCTGTTTTTTAAATCCCAAATTTTACATTCACTTTTTTTCTCAATTTCTTGTCAACACTGAAAATTATTATATGGTAAAAAAAATACCATAACACATGTAGAAAAATAAATCAGGTCTATCAGTAAGCATCATGTTTAATGCAATAAATTGTTGCTTTTTAGCAGAGTTTAGTTGAAATTCTCTATTTTTATGTCCTTTCACGTGTTAGAAGTTCAATTGTGTCTCATGAACAGTCCTCCTAAAATTATTGGGGTTTGGCTTAATCCACTCCAGTCTCCATGGGAAGCAGTTAAACAATCATTAGCCCCAGTTCTGTTTGGGATTGCTGACACAATTATGTTGCCCCAAAGAGAGAGATTAAAACAACACCCACCACTCCATTGCCAACCTCGCCACTGCTGAGCAAAGTGTGTGTGACTTACACCACTTGGCATCAGTCTTGGAGTAAATCAACATTTACAACTACTGAGTGTACTGGTACCCAACTGTGAGATTAAGGTGACAGCATAAATAAAGAAAACTGCTCCTAACACCTACAGAAAATGGTTATTTAACTCCTCTGAATTCCCTACAAACTGTCAGGAGAAAAGGTTTCCACCCAATCTGACACAACAGACAAGTGAAAGTGAAATCCTGGCTCCACAGAGATAAAATGAGCATTCACTTCCCTCCATATTTAACCCTAAAATATCTATAGCAAAAAAATTACACAAAGCCATATAAAATGCAGAGCATTGGAAGATAATCTGCCACACCTTTTAAAGAGCTAAATCCTGTTTGAAGAGGTTCTTAGTGTCTAACACCAAGGGAAATCCATGGGCAGTGGAGCCCCATAAATGCTGAGGGATGCGGTGGCTGGTTTGGGGGCTTTTTTAAATCATTTCATCTCCAAATCAGACCAAACCTCTTCCTTTCCTACCATCCTGACTCCTCCATTTCATTCCTGTTTAGAGTAAGGCAAAGGGCCTGTGCAGAAGCTGGTAAATTCTCTATGCTACTCACATAGGACAAGTTTTGTGCTATGCAAAGGAAAACATTCTCATTAATAAGCAGCTTTAATAAGTGTAGCTTAAAAATGATGCTCATAAGCTTCATACATATGTCCTGGTGTTCCCTGTGAACAGATAAAAGAAAACTGACCCGGTGGAAATGACTTCCCATAATTATATGCTTCTGAAAAGTTTGGGGATTCAGAGCAGAATACCTAATTGGCTCAAATCATACCTTTTACATTCGACATAAAATACTATAATTTATGGTGCTGAATAGCAAAAATTAAACCCGAGTAGCTCATCCCAGCACATTTGCTTCTCACTTAACCAAAATGATCATATCAGCAGGAGCAGAGGATCCTTCAGCATAGCTGCACTTGGAGTCACTGCTGTACGAGCAGCATTTCCTGAATCACTCCAGGGGCTTCTGTGGGGATTACGGTGTGCTCGGGGTCTTCATAGAGGGACTGAAGTGTGGGGGGTTTTCAAGCTTGCCCAGACCAAAAAGTCATGTTGTGTGACCATTTCCAGTAACATCAGGCAATCACACACAGCCTGGGAAGGTTGGATGATGGACACGGAGCAAATGGGGAAAGGGGGTTTGCCCTCAGGGGGTGGTGGGCACTGCCCAGGCTCCCCAGGACAGTGGGCACAGCCCCAAGGCTGCCAGAGCTCCAGGAGGGTTTGGAAAGGCTCTCAGGGATGGGAGGGATTGCTGGGGTGTCTGTGCAGGGCCTGGGGTTGGACTGGATGGTCCTTGTGGGTCCCTCCCAACTCAGCTTACTCTATGATTCTGTGACTTTGGCAAACATTCTAACAAAGCCCAGTGCAAAACATAAGGAAGGAGGGAAGAAAGGAGCAAACCTCATAACAGGGGAGTATAATATTGCCAGGAAAAGGGATAAATATGCTCATAAAAGTCTTGACATTTTGTCTGTCACCAGGGAAGCTTCTGGTTAAGTCACGAATGCAAATGTGCCAGCCTGAAGTCTGTCCTGAGTCTGTTAAAGCAAAGTATATATCAATACACTGTAAATACTAATTGCAATTGAATATACACTGACCATATTGTCATCTGAAATATTTTGAGCAGAATCTATTGGGGAAAAAATCATTATATGCTGCCAGTGGCATTTGTTTGCAATTATGTTCACTGAATCACATCTTCAGTATTTTCAAAAATCAATGGAATTTCCTCTTTAAGCTGAAAAACTGCAAAAAAATACATCATATCTTTTTGTTTGCTAATGGCCACTAATCTAAAAGTTTGATTTACCAACAGAAAAAAAAAAAAAAGAAAAGTTTATTGAAAACAGTTTTTATTCATAGTGCAAACCTTTGTCAAAAGCCTGTAATCTGACTGCTACACTTTGGTCAAATGACTCGAAGCCTTTCTAAGAGATACAATTTTGCCTTTAATTGCAATTTTAATTCAGAATTCAACTAATCAATTCCCTAATCCCACTGCTAGAATTTAGGAGGTAACTTGCTTTTCATATATCAGCCTGGGTAGATGAGCCAGGAATTGACATGGGAAATTATTTATACTCCTGCCCCTCCAAGTTCAAAGCCTGTGGCACAGGTAGGAAGCAGAGCACTGATCAAAGCTGCCAGTAAAGAGGTGGAGGGGAATTAAATGCACATCCTCAAACACCTACATTCCTCTAAAGCATCTCCTTTAATAATGCAATGCACATATCAATGCAAACAGGCCTAACAGGAGCTGAACATCTGCATCATTAGATGGTTTAGTATCTCAAAATTAACACTGACTGTTAATTTTGCAATCTCAGACCTGCCAAAATACAGTGTGTGTTTCAAATTAAATTTTTCAAGCCAAAGACCCTCTGTGAGATAAAACTCCAGGAGCTGGGAATAAGGCCTTCAGTCCCAAGAATCCCAGCACTGTTGAGTGAAACTTTTCCTCTCTCTATTCATGGGGATAACCCGAAGCTCATATAAAAGGACAAGAGAGCAAGGTCTTCTGCCATATCAAAGGTTTTCTTTCCTCTTTAGAGGGGTAAACATAACATATATAATGAAGCTTCACCCTATTTAGAAAATATATGTGATTTTTATCACAATTTCTCTACCTGTTTTCCCACCTCCCCACTAGGTTTCCTTAACAGCAAGGGAAAAATGAAAGTTTTTTACAGGTTGTTTTAGACAACGAGGAAAATTGGTAGTTTAACACTGTCATGATTTTCCTCCCTCTTAGTAATTCCTAAATAGTAAATCATAATCCTGCTATTTAATTCTGTTAAATCTTCTAAATCTAATGGAAATATAGCAGCAGTACATTGCTTTATTTGTTCCCATCCACAAGTAAAATCTGTATATGAATACAGATCACCTGTGTATTATGGATACAGAATGCATTCAAGAAATATCTATAATAACAGAGCCCTAAATAGATAATAGGTATATTCAGTGCATTCCATTCAGATATCTGAATTACCAGAATGTAAAATAAATATTAAGAATAATGTTAAGAGCAGAGGTTGTGAGGAAATTTAAACTGCAAATACAACTGCCTAGCAGAGTACCCAAATCCCACCTGCTACTGACAAAAACTAGCAGAAACACCTTGTATTTCTCCAAGCCTTCCACACATACAACCATTGCAGGGAGAGGTTTTCTGGCTCCATAGCTCCTTCTCCAATATTTTACCTTCCTTCCCCCTCAGAAACCTCCAGTCCCACCTGGAATGTTTGATGTTCTTCTGTATTTTAGCGTTGCACTTCAGGAGAGTTGGGGGCAGAACATTTCCCAGCCCTGGCTCCTGCTGCCAGCAGACTAACAAATTTAGACAAAATGTTTTGAAGATGATAGAAATGCTCTCAGAGAAGAAGCATCCTTATGGGGAAACCTCAAAGGTTCAGGATTCCATTAATGTGTCTGTCCTTGCAAACTTTTGGTCTCACACCTGCACAAGAGAAGTTTTGTCACTACCGACTGAGACCTGCTCTACACCCTACAAAAAATTTGCAAAAGCCCTCAAAAGGAAAAGATGCATCATGTGACTCTAAACATATGGTGTTTTACAGGAACCGAGATGAGCAAATTATCTGCTGAAAATTCTTAAACTAAAGTCACATCTCTCGTTAATGAGCTATTAAAAAAATCAACATTCACATAAATACAGCTTAATTTTAAAGAAATTCATCTAATTAAGAAATAATTAGTAATGACCTGAGTAAACCAGCATAAATGCAGCAAGACTTTTATCATTTGCACGCTAACAAAACAATGCCAAGCAAAATTTCCACATTAGAAGTCTCTTCACACAGTGCTCTCTAAATATTTATAACTTTAGTCCCTACACCTCTCACTCATTTGCTCTTCTGCACTGAAATAGATCTAAAGAGAGGAAAATGTGAACACAGAAGAATCACCTGTTTCCATGGATGTTTCCACCACAAGTGACTCATAAAAAGGGAGATTCCCACTGCTCTGCTTGCAGTGTGTTTGTTGCCAACTCTTACATTTCAGTAGTTACTGGTTTTTCTGAAGTTCCACCTACCGATTTTCATTTTAAAGAATGAAATGTACAACTGCCCAAAAGAATTCCAGAGCTCAGATGATGTGGATCAAAAGAACACCCAGAAACCGGGTGAAAAGGCACCCAACTCATCACTCAAACTCTCATGCAAGTTTTGGGGCTCTGGGAGATTTCACACTCTTGGGACAGGAAACAGTCCAGGTGGTGAGAGCAGGATTCTCAGGGCTCAGCGTGACTGAAGTCTCCCCAAAATAACAGAGAACTATTGTAATTAAGAAATTAGGACAGTGTGGTAACGATTTCACGCTGCCAAGCACAGAAACAAGATTCCCATTTGACTGCAACACAAGTGAGATTTGAGGGGAGCAGACGAGGTAGTTGTATATAAATCCAGGAGGATGTGTAAGATTCATGATATCGTACATTTGTGTTTATGCACGGACATATATTTGGGACATATTTGTAGGTATTTAATCAAAGGAGAGCAGAAAAGCAACCTGAGCACATACACATGTAACAGACAGATGTGCAGGTGTAGTTTTTAAATGGATTGGTATATAAATTATACCACTCAGTGTTTGTTTGGTATATGTTATCAGTCAGAACTATATTCACAACACATACATTTTCTTATGTTTTATTTCTTGTGTTAACACTACAGAATTCACCTGGGATGCAGCAGGGAAATGGATGCTATTTATGCTCTTGCAGCATCAATTTATTAACTTTGGTGCAGCTCCACATCCCAATTCTGCTGCAGCTGCACCCCTGGCACAATTTATTACCACCAATGTGGTAACAGAGAGACACTGGATATATTTTGGGACATGGGAGAGACAATTCACATACCAAAATATAAATTTTTACCCACCCACAACTGGCCTCATGTGTGGGCCTGAGATACAGATAAATCCTTGCACACTTAAAATACAGCAGCCAAAAAGCTTTGAAGGTGACACAGCCAAGTGGATCCTGGATTCCAATCTTCTGTCTTCCTTTTTAATTTTTTTTTTTAGCAAACAGTAATTTTAGCAGCATTTCAATAGTGGACACCTCGTGGCCCACAGTGTCATTTCTCCTCAAAGTCTCTTACAGACATGGAAAACTTACATAACAAGGAACATGCCATGTTAGGGGTCCTATGAAACTTCTGCATTATATTTAGGACTCCTAGAGCTTGGTGCAAGAACAGAAACCAAAGGACTGGATTTTGAACATAACTACACATTCTACTGGACAATGATATTTAAATTATGAGATGTGTTGCAGCCTAATTCCCTTTACTGATGTTCCAGTAACTTGCAGAATGGAGCTCAGAATCCACAAACTGACTGACTGAAACATCCCTGTTTCTTCATTTTATACAAATTCTTTTCATACATTCTGAAAAAATGTCACACCACTACACATTAATTGAAATTTACCTCTGCATACCAAGTAAGAACCTATCTAGTGGTTCTGCCACAAACATGTGGAGATACAACTTGAAAATTATGGCCAATTATTCTACAATAATTTCACAGAGATCAAGGATTAGACTCACATTCCTGAAGTCCCAGAAGTAATTATGACATCAGGTGCTCTATGGTACAGCTCACTTTTGAGGAGAGCACAGCTCCAGAACAGAACTATGAAACAGAATTACTTCAATAAAGTAAATGCTAGGAATTTCCAGCCAATCATACACAATCATCCCTAGGCTGATGGAAGAGATATACAGCTTTAAAGGCATTAAAATGCAACCAAAGTTCAATTTTCCTCCCAAATTTCTTGGCATCGGTTATTGACTAGGTGGGCTGTTTCACTAAAATTGCAGGGAAGAGTCATGTAGGACACAATGCCAAGTCAAGGGTTCCCAGCACAGAGGCTTCAAAAGGATTTATTTATGAACACAGCCATCAGAGTGGATAAAGCAGCACAGCTTTGGCAGAGACTGGAAAGGGTCTACCCAATAACCAAAGAAATTTATGCTCAGGTGATGATTGTTTGCACCCCTGGCAATATTATTTGTAGAGATCAGGAAGCAGGGCACTGTGTCTGGATAAGGAGATGCAGGGAGCGTAAGTGAATGACAGAAAACATCAAGAAGGACAGGGAGAGTAAAAAGGGTATGAGGAGAAGGTAAAAGTGCAAGGGAAAAAAGCTGCCAGAAGGTGGAAAATGACAGGAAGATTGCAGGAAAGGATAAGACAGGCCATCTGATTTTCTGCAGGAACATGAAAAACTAGAGGTCAGGAAGGAGCCAGCAGGTCCTCTGGCTGCAGACAGGAAATTATTGACAAAAAGATATAATGAATTCATTGCTTCACTTAAAAAAAAATAAAGATCCAAAGAGAATAAGAAATAGTTATTACAGGCCATACCAGTCTTCTTTAGAAACAGAAGCTACAGATTGTTACGGACCCACATTTTCAAGAAACAGCCATGGAAATTCCAGCAATTACATTAAGATTCTGATTTTTTACCAAATATGTAAATAAGACAGAATTCTTTCTGCACTGGGAGGAACAAGATATATGGAAATCTGAGCAACCAAACTTGAAACATTTCTATGCTACTTTCTGAATGTTAACAATGGTCTAGGAAAACTTAAAAAGAGCAAAGCCAGACCTTCAGGACTTTGACTGGAGCCACAGGGCAGGTACTCTGTGTCAAAATCCCCACTGCAACAGGTTTGCACACTTAGCAAAGAAGTAAAAAGCTCAAAAGTTGTGCACCTTCCTTTCCTTCCTTTCACTGCAGGAAAACACGAGGTCTGGGCAAAGGGCAAAGTGTCGTCCTAGATGTTGATGTTGTACCTGGAGCAGTGAGCCCTCAGCTCAATAATACAAACAGACAAGGAAAAGAAACAAACTGATCATGCTAAAGAGCCAAAAATTATCATGATGGCATTTAAATGCCTCGACATGCAATTAATATGCAATAACAAAAGTGGTTTCACAGACTATTAACACAATATAACAAAAAATGTGATTAGTCTCTTGCTTTACTGAACACATCATTATTCTTTCTGGGAGTGTTCCATTAGAAAATAATAATAATTTTTTTAAAAAAAGGCAAAACAAGACTAAACAACCATTAACCCAAATTCTGTGCCATTTGTTACTGTCTCAGTAAACTCAAATTTTTCTTTAGTTCTTTCTGCTGTGCATTTCCACTTCTCACTCCTTACTAAGAAAATACTACTTTTGCCTGTTATTTGGACTTTGTGTTATTTTTAAGATAGAAATCCAAGCCTGCTGCCTTGTCTTGACAGTTGTTGTTTATAAACAAACCTCTGATTTTTCTCTTTAAGAAAACTTTGCTCTGTTCCTCCTCCACGTGACAAGATGGGGCTGCTGAACAGCAGCAACGTCAGAGCCAAGCAAGGACTGAGATCCAAGGACAAAGCAAATGCCTCCAACAAAGCTCACTGTTGGCTTTTTTGCCATGGGAATGAGATGAGGATGCCACTGGCTCCTGGAAGGAATCACAGTGCCCTGCTGCTGTCTCGTAACATTGAGATGTTTTGGGTAACAGACAGGATGTATTGGATAACAGACAGGATGTATTGGATAGACTATTTCCAGTAAAAATGGCAAATTAGATAGTTTATAGACAGGATTTTGTTGGCCCGAGATCAAATGGGAGAACATACATAAGGATAACATGAATTTTTAACTTCATTTCAGGTCAGGTTTTCTTTTTATCCCATAAACCAACCTTGGGAGAAAGAGATATATTTCCAGTAGCTGGAAATCCCATTCACATCCCAGCTGTGCAAGCAATTATTTAAACTGTAGTTTTAAGAAATGGGACTCCACTTAAAATTTATATGTCCACCTGTTAGATTTATGCACTCAGTTATGGTGACCACCTTGGGTTTGACCCTAGGAAACAATCAGTGCCAGAAATTTCCCCCTGAATTCAGGAGTCTGCCCACACAGATCTCTCTGCAAACAAAATATAAAATTAAAACAGTCTGCTCTTAATTTACCTGGTGCCCTACCATGCAAACACATTAAAGAATCCATACATAAACACTGCAGTGTAAAGAAAAGAACACAATATCATCCCCTCTGTACACTGAAACACAGAGACCTTTTCCACTGCCAGTATTTTCAGCTGTATGTCAGTTGATGTAACTGTACCTCATGTCTATGAATAATTTCCTATCTTATTAATAATTATATTTTATAGCTACAAAAGAACCTTTTTCAGTGATATTTTCTTTCTTTTCCCATTCCCAGGATTCCTCCCTGAAAGTTTGCACTCTCCCATTACTCCAAGCTCTTTTGATGTAACAGAAGGAACTTGAGAGCATCAGGATTTTAACAGGTTTGCTCTGTGTTTAATGATGCAATTCAATCAAGCACATTTTACTGAAATTTAATCCCCTACAAGACCAAACCCTTCCTCCCACAAGAGGCTGAGTGCCTTCTTTTTGGGGGATATTAGTGGTAGGTGAGTGAGGTGTGACATTCCCCATCACCTGCTTTCAGCTCAGCACAGAGCAGATCCCTCACACTTCCCACAGATCTGCCAGTGCAGAAACCAAGACGAAAACACATTTTAGGCCAAACTTGTGTTTTTCCTCCTGAAAGAGCAGCATGTTTCTGTGTGCTGTCCATAGATCTCCACCCTGCATATTGCAGGGATTCACTATCAGGGAATAAATCATTCTGAAAAGGATGTGGCTGCTCTAAAACACACTTACACAGAAGACAAATTCGTTCTTCTGCACACGATAAATTACAGCTGTTCACTTTTAGGGCTTTGCTACAGTAATACTTTCTGTATCTGCAAAAATGCATTAAAGTACTTACAAATCTTTCTCACAAAACACTCCTCAGCACCTGACCAAGCTAGTTTTCCTCCTGCCTGTGAAGCATTCCATTATTTGTCCCAAATTAAGCAGAGAAACAGAGCCCATTAGGGCTGCAGCAGCCTCCTCAGTGTGTGGCTCAGCCACATGTACCCTAAAGCGAGTCAGTTCCCACTGGGGGCTGTTGATGGGTCTGAAATCTTTGGCCTCTTCTCAATCTACTTGTTATCCAACATACAGAAACAATACCACACAGAACTACACCCTCCCAATTTGCTTTTCAGTCCTGTTAACATAAGTTTTCTAAATATCTCAGTCTGTCACCACCCATTGCAAGGCATCCTTTAACAGAAGTGTGATCTGTCATTACAAAAAAAAACCCTGTAAGCGGATTTCACACCTCTGCTTGTTAAGTATTTGCTAAAGTAAATAAAGCTCTACGTTTAAAAAAATAATTAAAACTAAGTCTTCATTAGCAGTTCCAATTGCCTAGGTAAATTTGGTCACAGCTCTAATTTGCACACTGTCACTGAACAGTTCTATCAAGCTGCTTCCTTTCATGCTTGCAAAGGATCACTCTGGGATTATTCCCCTTCCACACTATTCACACTTGGCAAGCTCTTCTGAAAAAGCCAATCAACGATGGCAACACCCTTTAAAATCTTGAGACCAGAACATCCCAGTGGCATTTTGTCACTGGTGCTGCAGAGGCTACAGAAATGGGTTAGTCCTGTATCCGAGGAATGCCTAACTCAGAATCCCATGGGTGAACAGTAAGAAGTTAATGGAATACAGTTCCCAATTCTTCTGTACCTCCCTAACTTTGGGCAAAGAGCACACAGTTTAACTTAGCAACTTCTTGTCACCTTGGCCATGGTTATCAATCTATGCAACTCCTCCTGCTTTTACTTGCATTAAAGCATTCTGGTACAAATACCTTATCTAGGTAACTGTGAGGTTTGGAAAATGAGCTCAGGGGTTTTAATTAACAGATGACCCCATAATCACTGGTTTTCAGACCTCTATTTTCACTGGTCCCCTATTTGACCCTTTGTTTCCCAATTCACGAGTGTTTTATCAACACTGAACACAAGTAGCCTTCCAGCTTCACTGGAACCCTTTAGCTCTGTTATCACAGCTCTTTACAGAAGCACTTGTCTTTCTTTTTTTTTTTCCTCAAAGACAGAACTGAAAAGTCTCTCCTATTTCTTCTCTGCTGGAATTGGGAAGGACTATAGTTCTGAACTCTGAAATGCATAGATTATTGGCAGCTTTTGGATGGTGTGTGCCTCACTGATTTGGACTAGAAAATCCATCTTAAGTCTCCCCACCAAGTTCCTTCATCTGCTTTTCCACACCTGCACTTTTCAATAGTATATAAATAAGTTATTTGCCATTGTCTGAAATTTCTGACTAGTCTTATTTATTCGAATTTTGAGAGCAAACCAAATATGCTTGAGAGCACATTTGTACAACTGAGCACCTTTTGCTCCCACTAAATAGGGGCTCTAGGCTACCTCTTATCTCACCAACCAGAAGCAATTCAATAACATGCCCATCATTTGCTTAAGCCCCTTCTTCGGGGCATCGTTTGCTAGTTTTGTCAACAGGCTGCAGCAAGCCCCAAAGTAAAACCATTCAATGCAAATCCACTGGTGTACTCTGACCCAGAGAATTCCTATTAGGATGCTCTTTATCAAACCTCCTTAGGAGGAAAAGTGAGTCACTACACACCTTCCTAAAACAGCCTGTCTAGGCTGGGTGTAACATCATCCCTGCATCCTCCTGCTCTTCTGCATGAACAGCTTTCACTCCAAACTGCAGCTGACTGACATTCTCTGACCTTTAAGAAGACAAACCACAAAACTACAGGACAAACACACCAGGAGCATCTACCTTTTCCCACTGGTAAACAGGATTGCACTAACAGAGTTCCATGCACAGGAGAGAAACAATTGCTAAGGTGAATTTTCCTGTGGTGGCATTTGGGGTCCTGCTGTCCCACCCAGCCTGCTCAGCACGGGTTCCTTTCTCTCAGCAGAAACCATCACATTTTAAGAGGTGTAGGTGGTCAGGTCAGAACTACTTTGGCAAATAATCCTCTCAATATTAATATTTTGGTGGAGTTTCACATGCTGGTCCATTTTTTATCAATTCACCTGAATTCATAAATAACAAACTTATAAAGCAACTGCATAAATAAGTATTTCAGGGGGCTCAGGGTGGTGACATTAATATAAGCTGCCTTATATTCCTCTTGCCAGCTTGAGTTGCTTTTGCTAAAAATCAAAATTTAAACTCATCTGAAAACACAACTGCCACAAAAATGGGCTGCACCAAATGGACTGGCGGACCCTGACCCTCAGACAGAATTTTTCACTCTATTTTAAAATATATTCTAACTTTTCCAAGAAATAAAATACTTAATAATCTACAGTAGAAAGAAGGGATTAACTCAGACAATCGCCTGTGCAGAACTCAGTACTCCTCTAATTTAATAATGTTTCTCTTGTAATGAACCCACAGAAAAACTCTGACAAGTTTTTCAATATTCCTCCAGGAGCAAAAGGGCAGCAAAACCCAGAATTTCAGACATTCAGAGAAAAAATAATTTTTATAATAGATTCAATACTCTTTTCTAATTTAAAACGGTTTTGAGGAGGTAACATCTGCAAAGTTCTATGAACTCCTGTGATCACCAAAGCTCTGTTTTGTGTCCTATTAACATTTCTAAATTCCTGAGTACACATTCACTAAGCATGGGAAGCAAATCAGTGCCCAGGCACACCATCCCTCTGCGCCACTGAAGGATTCAAACAGATTTCATCCTTTTATCAGAGGATTCAAACAGATTTCATCCTTTTATCCTCACCCCACCACTCATTATACACTTGATAATATGATGGCTTGCAATAAACTTGTATTTTTTCACAGTGACCTATCCTTTCCCTGTTTGCCCTTTGCTTTGAAATTTCTTCCAGAACATCAATACTGGGCAGAGCAAAACTCAAACAAAACCAGAAAACACTTTTCGAGAGAAATTTAAGGATTTTTCTTGTTATTCATCTTGCAGTGTACCAAGGAAATCAGAGAGAAAATCTTGCTGTCTTCCTGCCATTGTGACACATCTCTATTGGAAAACAAGGGGCTGGAGTCAAAGACAGAGTAATCAGGTTGAGGGCTCTCCTACAGAAGTTTTCAACCCCACTTTGCTCTGCAGGGTGCCGGTGAGCCTGCTGAGCAGAGGGCTGTGGAATGGCTTAGAAAGCACTCCAGCCTGTTAGGCTGCACATTCCCATTGCTCTGGATAATCTGCCACAACACACTACACGTATATAACTCACATTACTTCCAAAAGGCTCCTCCAGGGAAATGGCTTAGTCTTCATTTAAGTGCATCTTTTGCCAGATCAGATAGGAGGGCCATTTGTATTTTGACACATTGAGCTGAAAAGCCTACTATGATTTTCCAGTAAAAAAATATCCAAGGTTTATACTCAACACATTAAGGTGGGAAGCTACTGCTAAAATAAGAACCAGCTGGTAAATAAAGACAAGGAACAGTGCTAAAAAGAGAAACTGCAATGTTTGCCTTTACGAAGGACGTCAGCAGCTCCCATAAACCCTGCACGAGAGGGTAACAAAACATTTCAGTGCAGACCCAGAGAAGAAGGAGAGGTTTAAGTGCTGAAACCCAACATATGGTAAATTTCAGCGGTGCTGTTTGAGGCAGGATTATCAACCATCTAAGTGGCAAACTCTCCCAGAGGAGGAGACACAGCACTGGAAGCACAAGTGTTGACCAGGCTCAGCAGAAGACAAAGCCCAGCGGTTGGGGTTGGCAGTCAGGGTGCCCCAGAGCCCGTGGCCCACCAGGTGCCTCCTGCTGCCAGCGGGCTGGGACAGCAGTGCCCAGGCTGGCACACAGTCCCACTCAGCACTGCGAATTCTGCTGCTCCTCTGTGCTGAGGTGGCCAGACACACTTGAACTGGCTGCACGTTCCAAGAGCAAGAGAGGAAACATGAATGAACAGATCCTCTATTCACAACTTGAAGCAATGTTATTTTGCACATTTCAGAGCTCTTTTGTTACAGATGCAAGGGAGAGAAACACAGCCTTTATTGACAAGGAAAGGAATCTTTAGTAAGATCTTTGTAGGTGATGTACATCTGACAGAGATCTATCTGCTAGCTTTTTTATATTATCAGAACCTTCTTTATTAAAGATACCCATTACTAAAAGTGCAGTTTCACTTTTGGACAATAAAAATGTATAGCCATAGTGGCAAACTCCCCAAAAGGTCTCCTTTTGTGCAAACAAAATTTCATATTCACAAATCCAATGCATATATAATGTTCAGACAGCATTTCTCCCAAAGGTAAATGGCAGAAGTTCCATTCAGAAGGCAGAGGAGGGTTTCCATTACATTTAGAAATAAACACTTTTACCCTTTCCAAAGGACAGACGCTTCTTCTGGAGATTTTACAGTCCTCAACTGAACTGCACATCTTCCAAGAGCTAAAAACATTCCAAAATAAGCTATATACTATCAACACAGAGATGTTACTGCTGTGAGTACTCACCTCATAATTGGCAATGGCTTCTCTGTCGAGGGTTCGGGTCACAGACACATCCCCAGTGATCTCATTGATCCGAAAAATTCCTTTTGGGTCTTGATCCACTCCCTTACCAGAGAGTCGAAACTTTGCTCCCTCTGTCACTTCACTTCTGATGACCTGCAGGGCAGGAAACACGTGATAGGCCATATTATAAAATCCTTTAAAATAATTCTAATGCCACATAAGTAATTTCAGTCTTTTACCTAATGCTGAGATATATTCCCTGCCAATAAAATGTAACTATAAAATATGAATTCAATCATTCACAAGATACTGTGCAATTCCTGGAAAAGCTACTCATGTTCTCAGCCAGCTCCTCTGTTATCTTTAGTGTCTTCTATTTCACTACTTCAAGTTTCCACTATTTCAGTGCTAATGTAGTCACTGTGTCTAGAATTTAACCCTTCATCTAATTCTATTTTTTTAGTTAAATTGATAAAACAGCTATGAACTTACAAAACAAAATAGAAAATAAGACACAAATATTGCACTGATTGCCATGAATTTCACAACACACAGCGTTTACCATACCAGAGAGCCATCACACAATATTTTCCAATTAGTCAGTCCTTTTTATTAGCCATTGTGAAGTCATTACAAAACAGACTATTTTCATGTTGGTTTTTCCCCCCAATCCCTTTTACACTCTTCTTTTGCCAGGATTTTAAATTAAGGGAAAAAACTTTGCATGAAAATATCTGAGTATCCTGCCCAGAACTCTGCTTAGTCACACCGCTGGAATTAGTGGACTTCCCAAATTCGTATTTATAGATAAACACACCCCTGTGTGTATGGTAACTCCTTGCTGCTATCACCTCATTTTCCCATAAGAAAAAGATCCTTAAAAATCAGATTTCAAGTCAGCCTCACATGAGTGACATTTAGAAACTTCCAGAGCTACACAATGGGAGTTATAAGCTATTGTGTTTGTACCCCAGAATCTGAAGAATTATAAACTAATCTTGTCCTTTAAGGCTGATGATTTTACCAAGCCATTCCTTCCCTCTGCTGTTTCATGTTCTTTTGTTTCTAGCAATTTCATAACACTAATATTTCTGCAGAAACATTAAGTCAAAAATTTATATGGTGGTCTGAATCACAACTCAGTGAAAGGAAGGGAAAAAGTGGCCTTAGAAATCTGGACCTGCTCCAATACTGAGATAATAAATATGCAGGTTGTTTAATAATGTCCCGGAGGAAATAAATGTTTGCTGCTCTATTGCTGTGGGTCCAGGAACGCTGGGTTGCAGATTACTGGGCAGGGAGATTTTGACTTAACTCCATAATCATTACTCCTTTATTTTAATTGACGAAAAAAATTGCCACAAGTTATGAAATAGGAAATCAGTATTTTCAGAGATAAAATTTCAATTCGTAAACCCTTTGGGAAGGGAGAAATTTCAAAGTAAAAACCTGTTTCACCTTTTTTTTTTTTAATTCTCCCTTTCAACACTCAGAAACACTAATGGATGAAGTTTTCTTGTGTATTTTTGAGTATGTGATGCCAAGACACAGAGGCAGAAAGCACTGCAGGTGACAAAAGGGCAAAGCCACTTTGGGACTTCTGGGCTGGTGATGACACTGAAACGTAATGGCTCCTACTGAAAAGTTACCTGCTGGTCAGTCATTTTTTGACCAGTCTCTGAGATTTTTCACATCAACCCTAAAAATATGTGTTTTTCTTTCCACAAAGCTGTGCTTAAGATTTTGCAAGGCTCACTTTTTTTAGGGAAAAGACAAATTGATCATTTTCTCCCCTGAGGTCTGAGACATTGCAAGCCAAGATCACCTTCCCATCCAGCAGGAGCAGTGCTTTGAAAGGCCTGAAATCAGCCAGAGGCCAGCACAGAAATCTAACTCGAAGATGTTTCCACTACAGCCATTTCCACCAGAGCCATCAAACATTGCCTGTTTATGACAAATTTAAGATGCAGTACAGGCACAATGTCCCAGTTGTAACAAACCACAGAAATAAAGCAGAACAAATATTGAGCACTGCAAGGGAATTTATCAAAAATCTTCCAGAAAATCATACACAGATCTTTCCCCACACCAGACAGAAAGACAGAAGCAGAATAAGGATAAGACTAAAAATAAAAGAATCGTCCCTGAAAACCTGACTGAAGGGGAAATTTCTTTGCTAGCTTCAAATCTAGCAAAGATCTTAACCTTGAGTTTGCTGGTGAGACATCCCAATGTGGTGCCTGAAAGATCTGTGCTCCTTGGAGCTGTGACATCCCCCATATCTCATCCCCGCTGGAGCAGCATCCGATGGACAGCAACAGCAGAGTTCCCAGACAGCAGAGTTTTTCTCAGAGCCTGGATGTGCCCACTCAGCTGTTTTGCAGCTCTGGGGAGCTGTCACATTCACGGTTCCACATGTGCAGACCTTCCTCTGTTATCTGGGTCTTGTGTAAAGCCGTGATGCAGTTATTGCACAGCACCCTGTGTTTGATGTAGCCCAGGACTGAGCTGCTCCGGGTACCACGGCATCGTTGTCATCCCACACAAAAAGCGATGTTCACATCTTAAAACCGCTTAATTAGCCACAAGAGGGAGCTGCAAACTCCCAGGAATGTAAGGGAGAACATTAACATCTCCTAATTAAGATGCTTATATAATGGCTGCATAGTTCAAAGAAAGTGCATTTCCCCGTTTGCGCTAAGCTCAGTACAATGAAAAGTTTAATAAAAACCTGGCTTAATTTACCATATGGTTTGGTGCTTCAGCAAGAGCAAGGAAGAAAACAGGATTGCCTGACAACTCCTCTGGCAAGACTGATATTCTGAGCACTGGCATAAACACAGCACTGCTCACAGGAAAATATCCCAGTTCACAATGTATTTGCAGAACAATGATTTCCCAGTTTCCTGGCTGAGATAAAACAAGGCCGTATTATTACTGCTGCAATGTTTACTTTGGGATTTCTTCTTTACACTTCTGAAATACATAAATGTAATCCCACCTGAAGCCCAGACAGAAACAGTTATTTCCATATTTTTTTCACAGCTTCAGGAAGTTCAGTGCAGGTGTTAAAAATGAAAATGCCTGCACCACATGGCAGTGGCTGCATGTAAGACCCTTCAGTGCTGGGGATGGTCACTGAGGCAGCACAAGACCCTATTCCCCAGCCCTGAGGCCAGGGCTAAGGCAGCCCTGCTCTATTCACCCACCCAGTTTCTACCCATTCCAGTTCCCCTTGTTCTGATCTCCCAGTTCAGCACAGCCTTGCCTTGGCATGGGCAGATGGCACAGACAGAAGAGATGCCAGCTGAGCACCCCACAATGGGACAGACTATTGAAGGTTATTTGCTCACCCAGGACCCAGGGGACTGTACTGGATGCAGAGTTAAATGTCACTCACTTCCCACAGCTTTCCCACCTCAGGGAATCAGGCAGGGAATAAAAATACTGGGAAGTGAAGGGATCCATACCAGCCTTGTCAGGGCCCCAGAGAGAGCACCGTGAGAGACCAGCATTTTTATTTTCCAGAAAGGAAGATGCCTGTGATTCTGCTCAACTCAAAGACCCTTAGAAGAACACAGAGCATTACGTAGCTGACAGGATCTGCTTTTTGCTGAACCATGGCCAAAACGTATTTCCCAAGTGCTATTTTTCAGCTGACATTATGTATCCCTTCCAGCTAAACTCATCTCAGCAATGTGATCCCCCTGTTGTTCCGGGTTTATCACAAAACTAAATCAGTGTTCTCAGGAGAGGAAGAGAAATGGAAGCACAAAAAAGCCACCCTGCCCCCAGAGAGAGAGTGCACAGTTCTGCAGCCCCAGCAAATCTGTTCTAAACAGCACCATCCTCATTCTTTAAAAAGGGTTTGCCTCAACCACTGCCTTCATGGCTTAGTTCTTCCCACCAGGTGAATTAGAGATGCATCATATTAGCTTCACTTTTTGATTAGAAAACAAATCTCACCCTCAGACAGGAATATTTGGTTGACACCTCAGTTCTTTTCAATTCACAGTATTAATGTCTCACTTGTGGGTTTTTGGGGTGTTTGGGGGGATTTGTTTCATTTGTGTTTTTTTGTTTGGTTGATTTGGTTTGATTTTGTTTTAATATTATTATTTTATGTTGGGTTGTTTGGTTTTGGTATTTCCCACTTCTCCAAGCCTTCTAAGAAGCAAATTTATTCATGGAATATTTAAAGTTGAACTATTTTTGACTTTAATCGCTGTGTTCCACTAGAGCAAAACAATGGTTTAGGCCCATTGTTTAGATATTGTATAAATATTTCAACAGACACTTCCTGTCCTGCCATACTGAAAATCACTCTTTACAGTCAGAGGCTCCATCTGCTCCACACTGACTCAAACATTCTTTCAAGCAAAACAAATGCAAAATACTCCCATCGTAATTCAAAGCATTAACCAACAGAAACTGTTTGGGTACTGTAAGCTAAACATACAAAACCTGTGGCTAGAAAGGATTTCATGATTTGCTAAATTTCATAATGTCTCAAAAATGAATACCTCTATTGTCGTTAATTAAAGGAACTGGTTAAGCATGGGAGCCAATTTTTACTCTTTGATGAAGGCAGATGTTGGCCAAACCTGATCTTTGCTGTCTCTCTGGTTAGGATTTTCTCCAGATTCACTCCATATACAGGTGATGGCCAAGAAACTCCAGGTGGTTTATTGCCAAAATGGCAACAGATCTCTCAGAGAAAGAAAAATGTATATAGACATCAGACTTGATTTAACCCAGCTAAGAAAGCCAAAATTCAGTTCTTTTCAAAGATCTATTTTCCATTTCAGATCCCCAAGACTTAGATTTAACTGAGCGAAACACATGACTGGAGAATGTCTGAATTTTGCACGTTAAAATACTGATCTGGCTGAATTATTGCATGACGTTTCTCAAGAAAGAGACATAACTTAAAACTTTAAATACAATGCAAATAATCTCTTAACAAAGTTACATTCTGTGTTTGCTTCTGTTATTCACTCTTATACATTCATACATTTTAAAACATCAGTGGCCACTGGGCAAAACTACTATTACAAACTCTGTAATTACTTGTTACTTATATTCTTTTGCACTGGTTCTCTTAAGACTCTCATGAATTAAAAATCCAAGCAGGAACACGTGTATTATTACAATAGTGCATCTCTACATTGAAGCTTTTTGACTATCTGTATAGAACCTCTGAAGTATTGAGTGCTGGGTGTACCAATGCTTTGAACATGGAAACTTTCATGCCAACTGTCAGAGACGGGAACGGAACAAAATCAGGCACTGAAATGAAATGAATTGCAAAAGTGAAAAATCATGCAGCGATATTCTCGAGAGGGTTCTTTTTAGCATCTTCACTGTGAGCTTTGTCATGTAAAACATTCCAGGAAGTGTCAAATTTGGGAATGATGTCGTGGGAACTAAAGCTCCCGAGTTTAGCACATTTTGATGCGTGTTTGCAGGACTGATTGGGGCTGCAAATGGGGCAAATATTCCTCACCTGAGGTAACTGAGATGAAACTGCCCCAATCTCTTACCAGGTGTCACATCTAGAACTTCATGTACATGAAGGAAATGGAACTTGCACCGCTTGAAAAGCAGGTGGTTTATTGAAGCATTTTGTTGGACTTGGGTTTACGTCCTCTAAAAGGGACTATACCAATTATAATTTCATTGCACTAGTGCAAATACAACATTTTACTAACTAAAAACAATTGTAAATCTGAAATTTGCCAAGGTTAATAAATTCCATAGACAAATATTTAAAAAAACCAAACAACAAACCCTTAATGTATGAAAATTACACAATATATTAAAAACTGATGAAGCTGTTTCACCACCTGGGCTCGATTTTTGAGGCCTTTTTAGAATAATCAACACAAATAGGAGATTTGATATTCAACCAAACACTATCTTTCTCAACATAATGGCTTTTTATCATAATTATGCATAGATGTTTACAAAATTCAGCTCAGCTTCGTGGTAGGATGCACAGGTGTTCAGGGGAAACAAGCTGAATTGATGTATCTGGGCACTCTGTGCACTGGTGGATCCCTTCAGTCCCAGGTTCATCATCACAGCTGAACACAAATGCAACAATCCCCCCTGAAGAACCAGTTGCAGGGACTTAAATTTGGGGATTTAACCAACATAAAGAGCTAACAGTGAGCATTTGCTCACAGATCGAAGCCCAGTCATTCAATGAACACATCAAGACGTGCATTATGTGTCGTAGCAGGTAATTCCTCAGCTTTCTTTTAATTTATCAAGAGCCAGGAGATTCATTATGAATAATTTTCACTCGCCTTGTTCCTAACAGTCTGTTTCCAATATACTTCTGCAAACTCAGGGTTCTGTACACACCAATACCTTCCCACTGGCAGCACAGAATTTGCACAGCTTTTTGTGATCTGAGAGGAAAAGCCCCTAAAAGTGTCACTTGTCACAGAAGGCCTTGCTGTTCCACTGGCTGATTTGAGCTTTTAGTAGCCATTTAAGAATCACATTTTAATTACCATTTAAGTTACTAACTTGCAAACCCTATTAGTCGAGGGAATTCGAGGACCACTATCTTCTGAGTGACAACCAGATGGAGCAGCTCAAAGCTGTGGTTAGTTGTTAGGAAAAATCTGACTGTGATTGATATTATTAAATGAAGGAGAACTCAAAAGATCCCCTTAAAAACAAACAAACAAACTGATTATTTGGCTTTATAGAGGTCCTTTATCACAAACTTATCCCAGACCTAAAAATGGAGAAAGGCAGAGACATCATCACCACATTTCATGGTCTGTAATTGCAGAAATTCAGGACATAGGCCAGAATACACATGGAGTTAAATGTCCAAGAAGTGGAAGAAGAGAGCAGAACTGCCCCAGTTCACACCACCTCTCCCCAGGTATTTCACAGCACTGTTTATTCTGATTAAGATCCAAATGGCAATGCTACTCAGGGCCACTCTTGCAGCATCCCAGCAAGATGAAGGCACCCTGAGGTGGCACTGGCTGGGAGCAGCAAGGGGCATTGCAGCTGCCCCATGCCAGGCTGGAATGCCCCGTGAGGAGGCCAGGGAATACACAGCCCCCACTGTCCCTGTCCTGCAGCCCCACTGAGTGCCCATGGGACTGGCTGCCCAAGTTATCTTTAGATCCATGCACGCAGCTAAGGAAGAAATCAAGGTCTGGATTAAGTGGGAACCTCCAGCTGGGCAGAGTAATTGGAATTGCAGAATAGGACATTGAAGTTGCAGAGCCAACCTGAGGAGGTGAATAGGAGTAGTAAAGTGAGAAAAATGGAGCTGATGAGAATGATTCACCTAAAACTGCTCTTGAAAATTAAGACTCAGTTTAATTTGAAGAAATCTATTGGAAGATTGTGCCTAATTTCCTTTTTGCTTTAACTAGCAACCTGCCGAGTCTTGACTTTTGAAAATGTTTTGCAATTAAAATTAACATAGAGGAAAAAGTACTCTATCAAAAGTATTTAATTTTTTTAATTGAAGATATTAAAAAAGAAATATCATGATGAGGGGCATTTTGGTTCCATTACATGAAGTCTGTCTAATGCTTCTGGAAACTTTAAGAACCTGCTTAGCACCCAATTCCCATTTGTAGCAAGCAACCCACAGATCTAATTATAGATTTTCCTCAGTCACTAGTTCCCTAGGAAACAAATCCATGGCTCATGTCTTGTGCATGGAAGGTCAGAGTAGGAAGATAAATATTTTTCTGTGTGTAGAAACTTATCTAGAGGTCACAGGTCTGCATGTCAGCAGATGCTGGTGCTTCTGCCAAGGGCAGATGGCAACAATATTTGACAGTTATCTGGGATATTTAAAACTTTAAACAGTTTAATCTGATGAAGCACTTAACATTTGCGTTAGTAACAATGCTCTATGATACTTTATGCTGTAAATAAAGGATTTTAATTTTGGTTCTCTAAACTCATTTCAGGTTTTAACAGTGGGTCCACCTCACTTTTCATCTAAAATGATTAAACATCAGATGTCAATTCAAACCAGCTGTAAGTAGCGACAACTTATTAAAAATGATAGGCAGAAATGTAACTTAAAGCCATGAATGGTAAATATAATTTCTGGTTTCTGATATTGACCCTTTAATGATGTCATCACAAACCAATTCAACAATGTCACCTACATTCCTGTAGCTGCAGTAGGCTCAGGGGAAAAAAGGTATAATTAATGTTACTCTACTTTTGATTTAGTTCTAATTCATTGCTGTAGAAATAGACAGAATTCATTGGAAACTCAGATACATGTGAATACATAACTTGAACAGGGGTGAATTAGAATGAATTCCAGGGTGGCAGAGGGAAGTTTGGTCAGACTTTTCCTCCTCATTTGTAACACAAACCCACCATTCAGCTCTATCCTGACCCACCTACAATGATAGCTTGAAAGGTATAAAATTAGAGGACAATCCTACTCACACTCAGTATAATATTTGGCCTGGCTTCAGATCAAATGAAATCAAAGGATTTAAGCTGAATTAGAGTGTCTTTAGTGTGTAGGGTACGAAAAGGGAGCCTGTATTGTCAGCACATCTCAAAACCACAACAAACCCCACAACTGACCCCCAAGTCTTGACTCCAAGTCCTCTTCCACTTATCCCTGTGGAAAGGCAACCATCCAGATCCAGACCACAAACCTGGACCGCTTTCCTCCCTGAAGCATTGGATGGCTACACAAATGGATGCAAAAGTACTTCTCAGAACTGTTTTTGGCTCCCTACTTTGTTCTGTTAAACATATACACCTACAAGAAAACAGTAAGTTTAAACCCGCAAAAGGAGCATCAAAGTTTAAACCCCAAATACCCCTGAACGCACTTTAAGGTTGACTTCCCACCTCTCTCTCTTCCTTCAGTTCCTACTTTGTGTTAGTGTGGTACATTTTGAAGTTAATTTCAGCAAACAGTTTCAATTCAAGAGCCCAGGACATGCCGTGAGCCCCCTCAGCTGCAGGTCTATTAGAGACTCTGCTGTAAGCTCTGTTTGATCAGGTCCCCGTTGCCTCCGCTGTGTTTGGAGATCCAACACGGCCACGTGCCAGTAACTACTGATAATGTTAGACACTCAAATAAAGTGTTAAGTACACCTTGATAAATCTGACTGCTTCTAACTCGAAGCAAAAGCAGTCTATAGTGATTAAATGATAGCATTTATGCCTCTTTTAATCTAAAAATAGGCAATTTAAGAAATGTTACATTAAGCTGTTGTCTTAGTAAGAAACTTATTCACAGTAACATTGAAAGGTGTTGTACAGATTTTAAAAACCACAAATGAAGTATCTACCAGACTGCCTTCTGCTTGCTCTATGTAGTAATCAGTTCATAAAGTAGAATCATTACTCTTAAATAGATAGAAAAACATGAAGAGTGAATCTCTGATCCTGCTATTTCCATTGGATGTTTTGCCATTTATTCCATGGCAGTTTTATTTCTAACCAACAATTTCCACTGCATCTCAAGATACAACATCCAATAACTTGAGAGGATTGCAGAGAGCCAGAACATGGACATCTGTTCTTGGACAAAAACACAGAAGGTCTCAGGAGTGTACTTTGCAAACCATTGGTATGTCCCTAAAAGCCCACAAATGGCTCAAATGACATCACAAGTTTCTGGTGCATGTCATGAAATCACTATTTTTCTCCCTACTGGGGCACCAAGAACTTGCACTGCAAACAGGTCTTCCCCCATCTGTAGCCTTTACAAGGGCTCTCTGCCACAAAATCACAGACAACAAGATATTATTCATATTTACTCCAATCAAGATGACTCAATATGCCTAAATCTGAACTTGCAAAACTATTTAATTCAATTTTGCAGCAACACCAATTACCCAAACTTAATTTATGCAGAAAACAATCACTCTGGTTAGTGTGATAATTCATGTAAATATTATAATTTCCTTCCTCAAAAGACTGGAAGCCGAGCCATAACATTTAGCTATGCAGAATATCTACATTTCCTGACTCAGCAAGCCAAAAGTTGTCTTTGTTCCAAGTTGAGGGTGTCTGCTTTAGTCTCTTCTCCTACTGAGACAGATATTTGTATAAATATTCTGCAGTAACAAATGCATGAGTGTACAAAGACTGGTCCTTTAAGATACAGTTTGATGTGTTATTGAAATAACACATCAGTATCTTTCCAGTATCAAGGATACTGGAAAGAACAACTGCTTGCTTTTAGCTCTAAGAGATTATTTTAAGAGTTTAAATAAGATTTACTGATATTTCTTTGAGAATGAATAACAAACAATCCACACAATGAGTGATCAATTACACTGGATTTAAAACTTTAAGTAATCCCTTTGATTAACAAGCTTTATGCAAGAGTTCAGCCAAATCAGTGTTGTGCTGACCATCACAAGCAAAAAATACCTATAGCAGCTTTATGTTTTCTAACTCTGACAAAATTAAATGCTTTCCAGTCACATACAATTGCTTGCCATAGCACTGTTCAATGTCAAAAAATACTATTTAAAGCTAATAATAAGATTTTGTGAAAGTTGAAGCTGTTAAATTATTAAACTGTTACATACATAGGTTTGGTGGATAATGGCTGTGTGCTCCTTATCTTGCAGAATGTAAATGGAGCTAATAGGGTGGAAAAAAAAATCATTTCAACACTTTAGTTGAGATTGAAGAAAGAAAGAAGAGAGACATTCAAGAAGGAAAAGTCTTCACAGTGAATAAACCAGAGCAAGAAAGGAAAAAGTGGGATATTTGCAGAAAGTATTCTAAATATTGGAGAGAAATGTCCTCTCTTGCAGCAATGAGGTCTTCATTGATGATCAAACATGAGCAATGTTCTAGATGAACATCCTGTGCAAACCCACTGAATGCCTTGGATTTCCAGCCACAACAAGGCACTGGCTTACAGCTAATAGAGAGTAAAAGAGAACACACACCTGAAAATGAAAACATCATTTCATTTCCTGGCTGTTTGCACCTCATGGTAATCATTGCTTACCGATAGTGGCATTATTAAGTGATAATCTATAATCACTTAGGTGTGAATCCAAAATATACCCATTGGCAGAGACATTTCTTTAACTCAGTGTCAGCAAATAGCCCAGTCCATGCTCACCTGTTTATACAGATTATATGGAACAAATTAAAGAGTTAACAGCTCTTTCTGATGTAATTAACTGCTGTCTCCTTCTATTTAGCTGCAATTACAGTATGACTAAAACATCTAATGATAACAAATATTAAGTATGTTGCTAATAATACTGCACCCGTTTTAATCTTACTATATGTTGATGTAGTAACATTCATATTGCACTTTCAGACAAAAAGGGTGGAACTTATTTAAAACATTAGTGAGTCTCATATGAAAATAGAGTTGAAATATCTGGAGATCCTCCAAATAATATGCTGACACTTAAAAAGATGAAGGCACAAGAGTACACCCAACCCCAGAAAGAATTCAGCAATAAACCTAAATAGATGTGTTTTTCCCTTCTACTTTAAGGGAAATGCAGGTAAAACTGTAGCAATAATTAACGAGGCAAAACAAACCTTTCGATTAATGAAGCAAGTTAGCTTCCCTGGGATGAGGTTTTGTTGTTTAACTTTGACCAGAAATCAAGGCTCCAGGCATATGATCACAATTCTCAAACACAAGTAAAAAATATATCTAATGGTATTAGTAACTTTTTTTTTAAGTTAGTCAACAATACATTGTGGAGGTACAAAAATAATTTAACAAAGTCTACTAATGTTATTAAGAATTAAAATCCCCTTAATATGTATGTTTCTATGGCTACACTTACTGTGTTCAGAATACAGAAAGATCTTAAAACAGTCCCAGGATTACCAGCTAATATGAAGAGCAGAGAATGTTTTGAAATTGATGATTAGAAAGAACAGTCAAGTCATTTCAACTACAAATCATTCATTTCAATTTCAGCCAGAGAAATCAATAGATCTCTCATCAATTAGGACTGTCTTCTATAGATCCATCACTGTGGCCTTTCTTAGGAATTTTCAATTGACAACACAGTATATCAGCCTTAAACTAAGTCTGCAGAAGAGAAATATTAGAAAAATTATATTAGAAAAATTTATATTAGAAAATTTAGTTGCTAAATTTAGCCCTTCTCCAGTACCTTGTAGAGGAAGAGCTAGAACTGGATAACCAGACATTGTAATATCTCCTTTCACACTACAGAACTGGAGATGCCCAGACCATCCCAGATGTCAGAAGAAGTAACAGTTTAACTCCACTTTCTAACGTGGATTACACACACTGTCAAGCTCAAGGAAATGAGTCTCCTCAATTCCCCTCAAAATGTGGGCCTTGGTAACTTAAATCTCCCTGCTTTCAGGAACAGCTTTTTATTTCTACCATTGCCTATATGCTTTTGAAATGCAGAATGGCTCTATAAATAATGAAGCAATATTTGAAGACAAATAATGAGTCAGACATTCCTCACCCCTTCTCTCTGCTCTCCAGACACATTTGCATGATATAAATTGTATTTGAAAGAACAAGAGCTTATACTTGAGATGGTTTGTGGGAATAGAGAACTGCAAAGCAACTATTTGTGCAGCCACCCTGAGATCTTCATGCAGTTTGTTTTCTTGACCCAGAGCACGAGAAATGACAAGCAATTCAAAGGTGACCCCTGCACAGAAAATCCCCCAGAATGGCTGTGGGTCAGTTCCAGGACACGTCTGTATTCTGCCTTTAATGGTGGCCAATCCCATCCTGTACCAACAGAGCCCAAACCACCAGCAAGAAGGAAACTCTTTGCCTTTGGCCTCTACATCTTGTAACAATTTAGAGAATGTCACAATGCTTGACAAAAATTATCAACAACCTCCATCCTTCAGTGCCGTTAAATCATTCTGCAACATTATAATCTTCTCATTCCTTGTCAGACTCATTTTGGATGATCTGCAAAGTCTGTCATCTCACTGTCTCCTTTTCCAGATAATTTTTGTTCAGTTAAAAGGCACAAATCACTGCAAAGATCCTTGAAACTATTTACTGGTAAAACCCTCTCTAGGAAAATCTATTCCCACACTGATGTTTCAATTTCTTTTAGCCAAAGAAGCCATTTCCTGTCAGTAGAGAAACCCAAGTATGGTTTATTGATCAGATTTACCCACACCTTTGAATTCTCCACAGATCTCAATACATTTATGAGATATGATTTGGCTTCAAAGGATCCACATTGACATTCACTTCATGGTCATTCAAAAGTTTATCTATTCCAGTGACTGCTGCCTCTTGGCTTTCCTGATCACCCGGTGCAGAATTCCATGGGCTGTTGTAGTTCCTAATGCTTTTCCAGGCTTCCTGAGATGCTTTTCAAGAACAATGGGATGTATATGACACCCACGTTCCAGTGTAATGATCCAAAAGTAAGATTGTCTCTTCTTTTAATTTGCCTTTTCTTAAGCAAAGTCTCAGTGGCAGAAAATCATTTTTCCCTGTGAGTGAATTTTAAAAAGTGGATGGTCAAATTAGAGTCTTCTTTTCAAAAGACAAGTAAAAGGAAATTGCTTATTAAAGGGGTTTCTGTAGCTGGAAATTTTAGGTCAACAATGGATCATTGATTACGATGAAATAATTCACATTTTTATATATTTGACCCTGAAAGAAAAACAGGTCAATAGAGTAGAGCAACATTTACTTCAAAATGACATATTATTAACTATGATAAAAGACTTTAGCTTGCCTTTAAAGAAGGTAAGGCAAAAAAAAAAAAAAGCTGTCCTCATTATCCCCCTTAAGCTGTGATGATACTCAAGTCATTCTGTGACGCAGAGGAGGCTCTGGACAGACACACAGGAGCAGCTTCCCAGCCCTGCTCCTCACAGGAGGCTCCAACCACCCCAACACCTGCTGGAAGCCCCAGACAGGACACAAGCAGCCCAGGGGGTGGTTCCTGGAGTCCACTGATGAGATCCTTCTCTGCTTGGACTCTGCACTACAGGAGAGACACGGACCTCTGAGAGCCCAGTGAAGGACCACACGATAACTAAGGCACTGGAGCATCCCTGCTGAGAGGACAGATGGGAAGGCTGGGGATGAATGTCCTCAATGTGTAACAAATATCCAAAGGGAGGGAGCAAAGGCCACAGAACTGGGTTGTTTTCAGTGCTGGGACAAGGAACACAAACTGGAACACAGAAGGTTCTGTCAGAACATTCATAAAGGCTTTGCTAGGGGGAGGGTGACTGAGCACTGGAACAGGAGGGCTGGAGGGGTTGTGGAGTGTCCCACCCTGGAGATCCTGGACAGAACCCTGGCCCACTGAATTTAGGAGGCCCTGCCTGAGCAGTGGGGCTGGACAGCGTGAACTCCACCAATCCCTTCCATCCTCAGCCATTCTGGGATGCTGCCCTACAGGCTGCACATTGCTTGGCCCACTGCTGAATTTCACAAAGGGGTAAAGATGATTAACCAGATTAACCAGAAAGGTTAAAAAGGTGCCTTTAGAGGACAGCTGGAAAAGAAGAACAGATGTTTTGGAAAGAAGGGAAAATGTCTATTGAATTAGAACATAGCTGTTATTATAGCTATTGGTGTAATACTCCTTTATCCACCTTATTGATCTGTCACTGTGCATCACTCTAAAACGAAAGAGGAAAAAAAATCAAGAATCATCTGTGTTTGATAAAACCAAGAGCAAAATACAGAAAAAAAGGTTAAAATTAGTTACTAATCATCAAAGAGAACCAGCAGCTAGCCAGAAGGAAGAAAATTGCTATTGTTGCCCAAGTGCCAGCTATTTACTCCACCTTACAAATAAGTCATATACAATACGTGTAATTTTTCCTTCTGGAAAGACTCTGCCAACCACTTTTTCTTAATACTACTTTAAAAAGTCACAGCTGGTAATATCAAATTTGATGCCAGACCAGTCTGCAAAATGCCTTTATGAAAGTCTTTCATTAATGGAAGCACCAAGGTTGACAGTATGACAGTATTTAGTTTGTAAATTGTCAGGAATAAGTTAATTTTGTCCCTAAAATGTCATTCATTTGAATATTGCTTTATATACACTATAAACTTGCTAAGAACTGACTGCATAATAAGAAACTAAAGGAATAATTTGGAATGGAAGAGGAAAACGATTGGGTGGAGAAGGTTTAGTATTCAGATGACAAACAGGTCACATCTGAAGTAGCATGAACTAGTTCACAGCTATCAAATAAATATCTTAATTGATTTAAAGGAAGCTCTGTGGTCGTGTTCTCTCCCCTGACTTCTATATTCTGCAGTTGTCATCTTCTTACCTCAGCACTCTGCTAAGCAACATTGTGTAAGTCTGTTGCATTTCTCATCCCACTCAAAATAAAGTGTTACTACAAGTAAATTTTTAGGAAAAATTTTACAAATTAAAAGTACCAAGGAAACAAATGTTGGATCCAACTATCTTGTTTTACCAATCCAAGATTACAGAATTAGGCTCTACGTCTTACTAAAGTTAAAATTTGGCCCCACTAAGAAGGCAGAGATCAAGTCATTGCTTAAAACTATCCATTCAATAAGGAAATCACTTTCAGAAACTGGACAGCTCGAGTGGTGATTCCAAACAATTGAATTAAAACAAGACAGAAAAAAGTCAAGCTGGATAACACCACCCTCCCATTAGTGAGCTCAGGATGTAGAATTGCCTCAGAAGATTGTAAAGACCAAAGTTAATAAAACCCCAGTTTGGTTTCATGCAAAATGAGTTAGAGAATGGCAGTGTGACAAGTGTTATTCTGCAGCCCTGGAAGGGACCTTCTGGCTGTCACTGCCACTGGCACTCCCCACTCACAGCAAGACCTCAACCACTTAAGAGAAGCATCCTGCAAAGGCATCTAACATTGGGTGTAATTAGATAAAATAGCTGTTATGCCTAAAAATAATTCAAATATTCAAAAGTTGACTCTCCAGTGAAATCAGTGTGGCAAGGAAAATATATTTGTCAGAGTTTTATTTCACCTTAGTGTGCATAGGAAATTCCCAGGCAGGGACAGACTTATCTTCACCTCTGCCTTCACCTGCAGCAGCGTTTGAGATCAGAGTGAGCACAAACAGTGTGACAGCTGAACTGGAGTGCACTTTGCTGAACAGCTTTAGAGCACACAACTTCTGTTTGCTGATCTCCTTAAGGTCATTAGCATGATTTATTATGAAGCAGGAAATTGGCTACTGGATATATCAATACTGGTCAGAAAATCCAATTCCATCACTCCATGTAACTGCTTCATCTCCAACAAACTTGTAACCATAGTAACTAGACCAGGAGGTATTCCTTAAATGTTTAAAAATTCTTTTATTCTTCTTAACACCAGACACTGAAAAATAATGATAAATTCTTATTCTTTCCAATTTTTCCAAGGCATTTGCTGCTTAAGTAAACAGGTGTGTTCTAACGAGGTTTTCCCTTAAAATTGTATTAGCTGAAAAAGAACAAATGTTTTCTTTTGGAATTGTTTATGTGAACATCAGTATTTTTTCAAAAGGGAAGCTTGAAGAGAGACCTCTCAGAAAAAGAGAAAAATTTGAAGTACTGTCCTCACTTAATTGTTTGTTAGGACATCAAATACATATCCTTTAATGAAAATTAATATGCTGCAGCTTAATAATTCCTGTACTTGCACTGAAAGCCCTTTAATTTAATGGAGTGCTGCTCCTTTTATTACAACCCTTGGTAAGGGAGGTTGGTATTTTTCCCCGAAGGTCAGAACTGTGCCATTCCCGCATGCAAGCCATGAATTTAATCAGATGTTACACTCTGCCATCTCCAAGTGTCCACTCAGGGCCAGCTCCGCAGGATTTGCACATTTTCCAGAACACCAGAGTAGCAGGAAAACTCCAGGTGCCTGTTCTGTCAGGAGCAGAATCAGCTCTATTATGTGACTGTGATCATATATTTATCAAACTTTGTGTTCCTCCTCAGTGCTTCTGGTGGAAATTAATTCCTCTTCTCTGGGTACCAGAAACTTTGCTCGCAATCTTTGCCAAAATGTATATCCACTTGTTATTACACCAGTGTATTCCTTTCGCTTAACTGATTTTACATTCACTCTAGATTTACAGAAAATGCTTGTGCTGGGCTGAACAAATTGAGCTCATATATATTTCTGCCTGATCTTATTGTGCCAGTACCACAACTTGATTTTTCTCTAATCTCAATCTTTTTTTTCCTTGCTGGATTTGCAAGAGTTTTATTTATAATGCTGTCTTTCATTAATACTCTATTGCCTAAGTGCTATTCATCAATAGCACCTTTTCCACCTCCTCCCACTTTTTCTGTGCACACTTCTACCTTGTTTGCTGCCTGTTTGTATATCCTCAGCTTGGATGTGTCTTTTCCTGCATGCAATAATAGACATACTTTAGCAGAGTGCTCTCCTTGTGTGCCATCAGACTGACTCAAGAAACCGAGTTCCTTGCTCCTGAGTAATTCCATCTCCTCTCAGAAAAAGTTCTTGCAATGCTTGGGAGGAGACAATCATTTCCCCATCTCTCAGATGGCACCATTTCAGCTGTCACCAAGATATTCTTGCCTTTTGGACAAGTCAGAGTTCCTGCTGATCCCACCTCCCATTTTCTCAGCATCTTCTTTGGAACAGCACCATCATTGCATTTGATGTGGCCATGATTCAAAAACAAGCAAATGGATAATAAAAAGTAGTTTTAAAAAATCCAGTAGATTTTTCCTGTAGACTTCAGACTGATGTCTAGTTCCATTCCCTTCTCTGCTAGCACACACCACCATCTTCCAGGTTTGGACACCCACCCTAACTAGTTCCTTTCCTGCTCCACTTCTCTTTAGACTCTCTCACTTTCTGCCTAACCAAAGCATTTCTTAATTCAGCTTTCATTTCACTGCTGTTCTTTCTCTCCTCTTGTCTTTCACATGTCCTCCTCTAATCTATAAACTTTCTCTCTATGTTCTCTTCACAGGTTGATGGATCATGGTCATCTCTCTTGACACTTCTTTTCAATTTTTTGCCTGAAGTCTGACATTTTTTACAGCTGCATCTTTGGTCCATTACAATTCTCTTCTGGGAAGCATATAATTTGCCATATATAAATAGTCTCACTAAGATATCCACTCAAAAATAGTAAGCTTCCAGCAGCTTTTCCTTCCAGTTATCTTTAGCTTCCTCCTCTCTTTGGGTTTTTTCTATTGCTGCATTAACAGACAAGATGTGTTTTCTCTTTGCCTTAAATTCACAGTTCAGAGAAGAAGAAAACCAAAAAAACAAAGCCCAAAACAACCACTTTTTCAGAGATCTTAAAGATTTCTGTCTTTCTTGTTAGCCTGCACCACTTCTACTTTTGAGCTTTTGTTGGGGTCAGTCCTGCCACAAAACTGGAGCAGAGACCGGATCAGAGGCAGGAAGGATCCCAAATACCTGAACAAAGAGCCCTTCCTTGCAAAAGGGCAAAACAGACAAATAACTAAGAAAACATTTTTGCCTACTGGCAAAAACTAAGTTTTGTTTTTTCTTTATTCAACAGTTTCCTTCAAAGTCTCCTGTTCCCACTCTCCATGTGTTCTGACCTTCACTGCGCATAAAAATTCCTGCCAATTTTTACCAGACCTCTCATGGCTTCCAGAATTTTGCATGCCAACAATTGCAATACTCATTTTTATGAAGGACAATTCCTTTACATTAAAGAACAGAATCCTGGCTTTATGTCCATCAACAAGATGCAGAGTAGATCCTTTGAGCCTGTAGAAGGACAATCTCACTTTGCAAGTGTCTTTCTCTCCTGTGTGGAAGAAGAGCTGGACCTTGTTGGCCATCTCCACTATTCCCTTCCTGCTCTTTGAGCCATGCATTAGTGTAGGGATTAAACTTCCAAAAGCACTCTCATGCAGTTCATCACTGGCTGAAGGTGCCCAGAGATTGTCCCCAAGTGGATGCCCAGCACCACCACTCTTAAAGCAGTCTAAGGAAACATTTCCATGGCATGGTGGTGAGTAACCTGTCACTGTAATTACAAGATAATCCTGCATCCCACTGCTTTGTATTTCATTTGACTTCGTGTGGACACATAACCAGCAAAGTAACATATGGAGAGAGACTGCAAATTGAATATCATATCCCTGTGCTATATCAGCAAGAGCTAAACAAAACACATCAATAACAGTCAAGAGTTGTAGCCTGGGCCATCTGGTCACAAAGGCCCACATTACCAAGATTGTATTAAAATATTTTAATCTTGCAGTTTTCCCTCAGGCATGAAGGATAATATGCAAAACCTTAAATTCTGCTAAAAGGTGAGATTTTTGCACCTCCAAACACAGCATGGCTATGATAGTTCTTTAATTAAGAGCTGCCCTAATGAAGGGTATGCAAATGGCAAGGCAATAATGCAATCCCTGAGTGGGATGCTGGAATGCAGCACCAGCACAGAGAGCAGCCTCTACACGTGTATTTCCTTGTTAAGCTAAATGCTAATTCAGATTTTTGTAATTAATTTAAACAAAGCAATGTTTCCACTTATCCAGTGCAGCATCTCCTCCCTGATATACATATCCAAACTGTAATGAATGAAGTCCTCTAAAATCACCCTTTTTTTTAAATGGCATTTTTTCCTAATTGTGATATAAACATTAATTGTTCTCTCCCTGCTCTCCTATTTCTGCACATCTGCCCTGCTCCCAACTAAGTGCTAATAAGCATTTCCATTACTGGCTGCTGCAATCACTTCCAAACAACCTTGTGCATTTCCAGCCAGTGTGGCATGGGAGGGAAAGAAGGAGAGAGTTGGGACAGATGAAAGAAAGAAAGGGGAAATAACACACTGGAAACTTCTGTGTGAACATCCAAACAGGACCACCTGAGGGGATCAAACAGAATGAGTCATATCTGAAATTATCATTATCCTATATTTCAGTCAGTCAGGAGAGCATCACATTCCTTCTCATTTTTGAAATTCTATTCTAACACACAAATTATTCATTCTCTGAGAGTTTTATCTCTTCCCCAAAACACTGTAGAAACCACAGCTACTAAATCCATCTGCAGTGTCCCTCTGCAGGGATTACAACAGGCCAGAGATGGCAAAGCTGAAGTTCAAGAGAAATTCATACACACCAGAAGCTGCAATTCATCGCTCCATATGGTGCCCTGTGGAAGCCCTGAAGTCTCTTGGCAGGGGAAAGAAAGGTGTTCCTCACACCTTAGAGAAGTGGGCAACTAAATGAATTTTTTTAAATTCATGAACTACATAAAGTTCACAATAAACATCTAAGGTTTAGTGACAGAGATGATCAACTTTTTCTCCTGTTAGTACAGGATCTAAAACAAGTAACCTGGATTAGTCCAGGCATTCCTTCTGGTTATGAAGAGCCCACAGCCTGTCTTATGAAGATCTGTGACGAGTCAAAAAGACCTAAAAGAATTGCATTTCTTCTAACATCATTTTTGTATTGACTCCAACCAAATTTCTTAGTTAAGGGACAACAGACTCTTCCCTCCCATCAGTATGTCTGAGACTCCAAACCTTTGTATTTATGCTTTGTTCAACATCAATTGCAAATTACTGCAGTTAACCTAAGATATGTCGTTCTATTATTTTAAATACCTCTACAACTTTTGTCTCACTTGACACGTTTACAATGTATTTTTTCAGCTGCTTGCAGTAGACTAGAGCCAAAATACTCATCTAGATACTTAAATTAGAACTACACCGAGAAAAAAATCCCACAAACAATGGTAAAAATGATGACAGCTCAAAGTATTTCAAGGTGCTGATCATTTGCAGTTCCCATAATTTAAACATTAGTTGAGGACAGGTTTCTCAGGGCCTTTGAAAAACAGCCTGCCAGATGCTTTTACACTTCTGTGTTTGTACATCATCCAAAGAGCCTGTGATCCCCGAGTAGCACTTCAGGAATGGTAACAAATCAGGATGACAGGATGCCAGGAAAACATTTCAGTACAAATAGGACCCGATTCATCTCGTTGTGCTTTGAGGAGCCTCAGTTACCAGAACTATCATCCTAAACTCCCAATAAAAACATTTAATGAAGGCACTTCTAGAGAGCAACTCAAACTACCCGAGATCCAAATAGTCAGTGCTCGTGAACAGAAGGGATGGAAGGGGGTAAGAACAAATAACAACAAAGACTGTGTAAAAGTAACCTTTTTCATTCTCTGACAGCTCTAAGATTGTGTAAGTATTAAAAATTAACTATTTATCTCTAACATATCACTAACAATACTTATTGATCATCAATTCTCAGAGACTGAAATTTGGAGTGAGATGTTCAGAAATGGCTTTAGAAAGTTTAGAATACGTTAAAAAATACTTCAGAAAGAGAGAAAAACAAATTTATGAAACCAGTATAAATAATTGATGAGGAAAGGAGAGGAAAAATGAAGTCCTCAGAGATTATTCTTCCTTTTTACTGATATAGAAACATTCCTAATTATTTAAGTAACTGATTAGGTGCCGGTTGGCTTAATTACACAATTGCATGACTAAATTACATCAGTTGTAGAGTCTAACTGTGCCCCTGAGCTGTGTGTTTGGCTGCAGCAATCTTATCAAGGGGGTTAGGAACAAACTGCACATCTGTGTGTGTCACTGTGGCATCGAGCAAATTCCAAGGGATGCAGAGCAGGCCCTGTTTCAAACCTGCCACCATGCAGACCATATTCATGTAATCACAGCATCTCATGCCTACAAGGTCATTTGAACAATTATGGGTGGTTTATTTTTTATTATTGGGTAATGTGAGGTCCTGGCAAAGTGGCTGTCACGACCCTCATCTCTCTCATCGCCTGCAGACAAGAGAAAGAACTTTGCACTTCCTTGTCACACCTTTGCAGACAACAAAGAATAAAAATAGAAACAGCTACTAAGATTTATTTTGTATTTGGCCATGAGAAATTATCTCCATAAACTAATGTAAAGCATGAACAAAAGATGTTTCTATGTGTAACACCTTATGAATCCCTCCTAGGAGCTGAGATGGAAACAAGACAGTCCATACCTTGCAGCAGAATATTCTTTGTAACATCCCTGGCCCAGATTTGAGGCCCAGCCCCACAGGCAGGCAGCAAACTCTCCCAAAGAGAGCAGCTGCATTAAAATATATGCCTCTCATTAATGCCTTTTTCCAGAACACAAGCTGGGAAAGCCAGCCATGAACACAAAACCATTGTCAGTTGTCTACACAACATACATAGAACAACAATCTTCTTGATTCAGTTTGGCATTTCTAAATATTCTGTGGGATGAAACCACCAATGTGATAGGTATTGCAAAACCTGAAGAGAGACAGGTCAATTACTTGATATCAAAATGATCCAGTTCTTTGTTGACTTACCTTGCCAACTAGTCTGGGAAATGGTGGTCTTTGATTTTCAGGAATTAATATTGGAGTTGCCAAAATAGCCCTTTTTTGTCTAGGAATTCCAGAGGTGCCTTCTAGTTTCAAGATTTCCTAGAAAGTAAAAAGACCAGTTATAAAAACTTCCAAACAAATATTCAGTTTTTATTCACTGCATTTTAGGCAAAATTAACATGAACTGCCAGATCCTAAGTTTTGTATTGTATGTTTTCCAGCAATTAGTGATAACATATCAAACCTGGCATTTAAATCTGTCAGGGTACTGAACTTATTACAGTGACAGTAGAGAGCCCATATTCATCTTCCATTCCTATAGACAAATTACAAGCCTAAGCAAATGTGCCACCATCCTAACCTGATGACTGCTGAAATCATAAATCTTAAGCAAGGTCTGGCTTACCTCAAATACTTGTAACAAGACCAGTAAAAAGCCACAGTTCAAATGTCTTTGCATAACTCTCACATTCTAAATTGCCTCTGTACTCAGTTGCTTCTCAGTCCAGGCTTTCAATCACACAGAACTTACATTGCATTTGCAGACACAGTCAAAAGATAATGAAGTCTCAATACACACCAAAAACTTGTAAGTTAAAAATAAACTCAAAACCCAAGTGTAGCTTCAAATATCAGCTAGCAGTTTATTTGGTGTTGGGTATTTTGTGATGGAGATCTGTTTTCCTTAGAGAAAACATCACACTCTGCTTTTTAGAAAGAACAGAAGTGGTTTAGACATGAGCCTTCCTTTTCCTGCTGCATTTTCTGGCGTATTTATTCCTAGCTGAGCTTCGGGCAACTCAGCACTTTATGAACCACAGTGAACTCTTCCAGTGCCCTCTGGCCCCTGGAAAACTCTGTCCACCGCAACTCTGTTTTCTCTTCCCTTCTGCTTTCTGATCCTCTCAGTGCTTTCTCTGCACAACCTGAAGCTTTCCACCTCCAGCCTCTTTCTTTGCTTCCTCCTATGGTCTCTGCAACTCTCCTCTCCAAGCAGTTACTACCAGGGTCAAAAACAGCCTCTCCCCATCTCCCAAAGCTCTCTCCTTGATCTAAGCCCCTCTTTTGGAAGAAAAAAAGTAAAAAAAGAACACAAAGGAACCTACCACTACCAAAATAACCCCACAAACAAACACAGTGAACAAAACCAAACCAAACCAACCAAACAAAAGCCCAATAACAAAAGCAAAAAAGTACAGATTTTTAGTGTATTGGGAACTGTGGAACTGAAAAAGGTTTTGATCATTACTATTCATTCAGGCTGTTTTGACTGTTTTACAAAAAAAATTACAGGCTGAATTAAATGCCCAATTCCAATAAGGCAGTTACATCCCACAGACAACACTTTGCTCTCTTAATGCAGAAACTTCCCAAATCTGTCTCTCACTCTGTTCTAGAATCATGTTAGTGTCTTAATAGCTGATACTTCATTACATAATGAAAGCTCCATCCCTAGGCTGTATTTGTATAAAACTTCAAGTTGGATGAGTTTTCTTGGTGGCACAACCTGGATTCATCAGCCAGGATCTCCATAGGCTGCTTCTGCCATCTGTATTGGTGCCTCTCACCCAAGGAGTCTCCCGTCACCCAAACTCTGCTCTATCAGCTTTAGCATCACTTCTCAAATCTGACAACAAACAGCAGCAAAGCAACCTCAAGTTTTCACCCATTTGCTTTAGTTAGGATAAAGTCAAAGAGCAGTGGGAACTACACAGAGAATCCCTTCTCACAAGGTTGCCAATTTTCATAACTTTTTGAAGCTCCCCCTGATAGAGTTCCCATCTCTCCCAAAGGCTTTGCCACTTCTCTCTAATCTTTCAGTCTGAAGGCCACTCGGGTCCCTATTTTTGTCTTTCAACTCCTCTCCCCAAAGAATTTTCCTTAATAAAAATTCATGAGAAAGTTCAAGATAAAAACATTTGAAGTGTCAAATAAAAAGGAAAGAGCTGAATTCTGTCCAAAGGCAAATGCCCAGAGCAGTAAGCTTTCAAAAGCACTTACACTGTAAACACAGAGGACAGCTTGGCTGGCACGTGCCTGGGACACCTCTGAGGAGGGTGACAGTGACAGTCAGCACATCCACGAGGACACACCAGCTCTTTAGCTCAGCAGTGCCATGGCTCAGCTGGACACACCTTGCACTCCTGTCCCACCTCCATGGCTGTCCTTCAGCTCGGGAGGATGGCAGGGACAATTCCCAGGCTCTTTGCAATGAGCAAGGCATTCATGCTTGCATATCTCTGTATCATGGAACAGTTGGGTTGGAAGGGACCTTTAGAGACCATCTAATCCAACCCTCTGCAGTAAGCAGGGATATCTACAACCAGATCACTCTGCTCAGAGCCCCGTCCAGCATGGCTTGGAATGTGCCATGTTTCCTTCTGTGCCATTTTGAGGAGCAAAATGGATTTATTTTTTCTTTTATATTGTTCAATACCTAGATTTCTCAATTTTGGTATTCATAGACCCCTAAGTAATTAAGTCATCATTTTCCCATGACAGGTTATCTTTACTCTTTTCCAAAAGCCCACAAATGGAAGAAAAGCCCAATTATATGCAATGAGTCAACACTGCAGTCATTAATATAAAGAAGTTCTAAAGGAAAGCAGAAGAGTGGTAAGACTTAAGGCCTCAAGTCCAGATTTCCAAGCAGGACTTTGGAACAACAACAGTAAATAGAATTGATTGTTTGTTTTTGTTTCTAAGCACAATAAGTCTATTGCACAGAGAATAAAGTTTCTGCAGATTGGGCACAGAAATGCAAGTGTTTCTCTGAGTGCGTTTCACACTGTTTATTCTTCAAATCTCACTGTGTTTTTTTAATTAGTGATTTCTTCATGATGATTTCTCTGTGCCTAGCTATCCCCTGGTGCCTAACAGCAATGACTGATGAAAAGAGTAGCCAAAAGCATCACTATGGAAAGCAGGTAAACAGAGGAGAAGAAAAGGTCAAGAGCACTTCACCAACACCTTCAATAATCCACTGCTGTTTGTGGTTATCATAATGAATTCCCCATTTGTAAAGAAAAGGGAAAAAGAAGAAACCTTTTGCTTAATGCCAAGCAGCTGCACCTGATGGTTTGCTCCTCAGTCATTATGTAAGACAGAAGCCATGGAATGACATGGCAGCTTCAGCAGTTAAAGCACCAATGTGACTCATTCTGGGTGGATACTGCAAATGTAATATTTTTTACTGAATTCACCTATTTATTTTCTTGAAGAAGCAGCTCACAAGAGATATGAAATTACTCCAGCCAGAGGTGGTAATTTTGCTGCTTTGAGCCAAAATGGCAGGAGAGAAATCCTATCAGGTTCTTTATTTTTACTATTTAACTCCAATATCACAGCTGTGATCACTGCATTTCCAGATCCATTTTCATGGTCAGTGGGTTGCCTGCTCAGAACCCAACTAATATTTCACTGTCCACCATGTCAGAATCAGCTTTTACACCCTATTTTTTACTAAATTAAGTTCCCTTTGTAGACACAGAATCGGCACAGCCACAGTTCAGCACCCAACATGCTGCATCTCTGTCAATAACACTTGATTCCCTGTTTACAAAAACCAACCAACAATTTTTCCTCCTCAATTTTTCCAGTGTTTAGGTCAGACTTCTATTGAGAGATGCCAGTCTGCCCCAACTACAGTGCTATGCAAGCTGCAATTTCCCTACATGCCTTCAGAACCCTTTGCTTTGTTTCTCTTTCTTTTACCAGGGCTTCCTGGGAGCATTGCAACACTTGAATATTTGAATAAATGGCGCAGTCACTCCAGCAGCAGGGACCATTACTCTTGACAAAGAAAATTTCATTAGAACTTGTCACGGGAATGAGGTGGCTGAATACTGGAATTGATTTGTCACAATAAGGGTTGGAAGCACCACTGGAGTGGCAATCACTAATCCACTGTGGGGACCAGAAAAATGCTGGAGTTTCTTGCCATTTAGTTCATTTTGTATACTCAGGTTGATGGTATAAAATGGGGCCAGTCCTAAATAAAAAAGTAAAATTAATTGGATGCTTGTTGGAAGCAAAGTTTGTCATAAATAAGGAATAGGATGTGTTAATCAGAGGTATATCATTCTTCCTACAAAATGACTACTCCACATAATACTGAAAAATTCAAACTTCATACAGATCAACTCAAGAAATAACTTATATATAATTCTCAGCTGAAATTTCGAAGTGTGTTGTAATACTTAGTTCCTTTATGGATGTTATTTCTATAAGCAGGATATTGTTATTATCAGCAGTATTAATAGTTTATGATTTCTAAAACATGTGCCATGGTAGTAAAATATTTTCTCATGTTGGTAGAAATACGACAATCTAAGAAATATGCTGGAACTTTATTCATTCGTTAACGAACAACTGTCTAACGAATAATTAACTCAATGAATAAATTGAAGAATTGTAAAGGTCAATGGCATTCACACAAACATCTGCTCAAAAGAAGTTTGTCCTCAGTGCCTGTAAATGTCACTGTCAAAGTCACTTTGGGGAGAACAAACCCAATGAAAATCCAGCTTGCTGGGAGGAACTGGGTGTTTCAGAGAACAAGTTTCCAAACTTGTGAAGCACATTCAGCTGGGTCATGGAAATCGCTGATGGAACTTGATTTAATTACATTGGGTCTTTCTACTCTTGTAATTGGTACATAAATAGAGGGGCCCAGCCAATATACCCATTAACTGCACAGCCCCTTGGCCATCCTGGAGCACAGCTTTGCTCAGGGGTCATTCGCCTTCCCATGCCAGATGCATTTTTATGGGAGGGAGGTTCCTGTTATTCCTGTTACCTTTAGAGTAAAGAACATATTAAGAAAAAAATTATTCTTGTTCAAACCATTTGGTCATGTGTAAACCAGAGCTATTCTGATGCTGATATATTCTAGAGCGTATTTTATTCATAGATGACAAAAACTATTCTGGAGACACATCTGAACTTTTGCTTTGTGGAATGACTAATTCATTCAATTATTGCCCTGAACTTCTGCAGTATCTTTTTGTGATGGAAAAGTCCTGCTTCTATTCAAGTATAAGTTTCACTTATCTTCACATCTGCCTTATGCCATGTCAGGGAAAAGTTTTCCTGAGATGGTAACAAACTAAATCCATTAACTCTGCTTTTGTACACTTTAACCATGGGAGTTACCTGCACTGAGAATAATACACAACCATGAGCCTTTCCTTTTTTTAAATTAACATTTCAGACTTGTCATCATTTAGAGAGTGTTATTTTCATTTTGAATCATATGTGAATCACCCCCTCTTACAGGAAATCTCATATTGGTTCCACACTGCTCGTTAAATATAATGAGGTGCCCCTTATACACAAACAACCAAAGATGCTCCGACTGCCTCATCTGTCAAGCACAGGCTTAAGGAGGAAAGCAGTGGCTGACCTTCTGCCTCTCTCTTCACCAGGATACACCAACAACATATCACTTATCACTGTGAAAAATACCCTTTTCTCCATCTCTCCTGGGCTTGCAATTGTTGCAAAGCAAACAAAACCAGGCTGCTTTTACAGTGTGCCAGGTGAAATGCAAAATTTTTAAAATGTAATTTAAATAAGGAAAACAATTGCTGATGCAATTGCCAAGGCATACAAGCCTTACAGAATCTGTCCTGTAAATAAAAATTTACATGGAAATCAGGGTCTTTTGGTTTTCTTCTCATTTAAGGAAAGTATCTGCCATTGGGTTAGATACCAACCTGCTATTGAAAACAGCACTGGACACTCAAGGGAGTCCTGAAGCAATTAAAATGTTTCAAAAATCTGATCCTTTTGATCTTTAGCCAAGGCCACATGGAAAATACACTGCACAGTATGGACACAAGGCCTTAACCTCTAACTCTCAATATTCCTGCTGAATCCACTGAGTGCATTCCTTTCTGCACTCATGTCAGAAGGACTCAAAAGGCAAGAGCTTCCCTTCACCCCCAGCAAGGAGAGAAAATACTGCAATGAATGGCCTGGCCGCTCTCCAGCAGCAGGAACCATTACTCACAGAACACATATCTCAGTTCTGGGGCATGGTTAATGAATCAAAGATGAACCCCTTTGGTGGGGCAAGAACCTAGAGAAAGGCACAAAATCTGCAGGTCAGTAGCACACAATTGACAGCTCCAAATGTGGAATAGCACAAGTAGCAAAGAACAAGCAGTTCCGTGTTTCACTTCTGGGATATTAGGACAATTTCTAATAATGAAAATTTATTTCTTATGTAAAATAAATGCTATTAAATTCAGTGTGCATGTTGGAAGCAGCAATTGCAGAAGTGGGACAGCAGACAGAGAAGCCCAGTTAAGCTCCCAGCAGACCCAGGGTTTCCAAACCTGCCACACCATTATTTCCCTTTAAATAAAAACAGATCTTCATTTAAAATGAGAATCCCTGACATGTTGGACAGATACACACATTAAACATTATCTCTTCCTTCTCTCCCCATCTATCACTACTCCTGACTGTCCAGAAAAACATCTCACTTTCTTATGCTAGAAAATCCTCAGGAGGGAATGAGCAATTCAGGTTCTGGCCTCAAATTTCACAAAACACACACAAAAAATCCCAAAGCAGACACTGACTGGATGTGCTACAACCCTCCCCTGTACACGCTGGCAACCTGAGCTGTGCATGTGCATCAGCTGGGCACTTCCAGCTGAACGCTGCTCTTTGCACAGCACAGACCACACAGAGCAGACCTGCTTATGGGCACAGTGCCAGGTACCTCAGGATTCAAACCAAAATGAGAGCTCTGTTTCTAGTTGCAGGAATCAAGGACAGCCTAACTGGGAGAGACTTCCAGTACGTTCCTCTAGAACTGGGACACTCTTGCGTGCCATGCAATGTTGCAGTCACACACCTGCAGCACTTCCTTCCTCCTTTCCATTAGAGCAGGGCTGTATTGACCCCTAGCAAAAGTAATGTTTCCTAAGGAATGCACTCTGCTTAGAGCAGAGATGTGCACTATAAAAGAGACTGGATGCATTCTATCAGAGCTGACTGTGCATGCAGGGTGCTCCACAGAGCTGCATTTGCTGTGCCTGCCTGTACAGGAGCTGCCAGGCTGACAAATGAAGCAGTGGGCTGTGATGAAGACAAAACAGCCACTTAGACCCAGGCTATGGCAAAGCTGCTCACTCACCAGGCTGGCCTGGAAATTTGGTCGAAGGAGCTGAAATGTTAGTGCATTAATCCACTTCAACACTGGGCCCAGCTACTCGGAACAAATTAATTAACAGGCATTAACTGAGTCCAAAAAGCTGAAATCGTAGTGTATTCATCCACTTCACAATTTGAGCTGTAGTTTTGCTCTTCAATACAAACAAATTAAGAGGCAGTGAGTGGCTGACAGCAGCAGTTTAGCTCTGTCCTGTGGTGCAGTGAGAGACACTGCTGTGGGGTCTCGAGGGCAGCTTCTCATTACCCTCTGCTGGTGTTCCTACTGTGCTTGGGCTGCTTTTTCAGAGATGAAAATACAAGATCTAAACATGCCCTGTGTTATTTGTTCCCACCACAGTGATCCCATTAAATTCACAGAACAATGCCTCTTAGTTCTAAACCTTTCATTAGGCTGGACAGCCCAGACCCACGTAGTATTATTCAATCAGAGAGTACACAGGTGAGGTTCTAACTTAGATGAAAGATATCTAAACATTCACCTGCAATAAAACAACTTTTTTAAAAGTATGACTACCAAGACATGTAAAAAATCACAGTCATTAACTCAAGCTTGATTCTAGATTCAAATTCTAGATCCTGCAGATCCTGTAAAGTCCACCAGTTAGAAATAGCAACATTATTTTGGTTTTGCTGTATTTATTTTGGGGTGGGGAACCAAAGCTCAACCTTTTTTTTTTTTCCCCACATTTCCAAAAGAAAACTGAAATGTGCAAGATGGAGACGCAGACATAGGCTTGGAGATCTTGGTGGATTCTCACATTTCTCCTTAATCACATGCTGGCAATTAGGTCTAGTTGAGGAAATTCAAAGATTGTACCTGTCAGGTATCAGAGGCAAATTAATTGCTGTACTGGAACAGATCAATGATTCATGAGCTGTAGCATCAAGCTGCTAACAATATTAATTGCCACATACTTCAGGGAAAAGAGCCTAAAATGGCAGGAGTGTAGTTTACAATGGTTTGAAGTTGTTGTTTTCTCTGGATTATAACTGCTGAAACGAAAGTCGAGTACGGCTTTACAATACATGAAATGTGACACTGATAGCTCACTACTGTATGTCATTAAAATGCCTGTGTTTGGATCTGAGCATTTTGCCCTAACAACCTGCAGCCATAGGAGCACAGAAATATTTATATTCCCCACTTCACCCCTGTTGACCTTTAACTGAGCGTCTCCATGGGATGAGAACAGTCCCCACCTACACAAACACCAAGTAAACAGGTTTTATTAAAGTTTCCTGGCCAAGAGAAGACAGATCCAAACTTACTCCCCTGCATCCACTCCTTTGGCAACTCCACTGCTACTTGTTTTGGCAGCACTGGCCACATGCTACCTACTCTGTGTTTCAGATAAGTGGGAAGCAGCATCCAAGGTTATTAAAAAGAAATAATAGTCTCAAAACTGTCAGAGCAGGGTTGGAACCCTCCCTGGCTCCTTACTGACTACAATGGAGTGCCTGAGCAGGGACAGCCAGCCCAGCAGGCAAAGCATCACAGGGGACAGGGGAGAGCAGGTTCAGAATTGTTCTAATAATTGCTTCCAGAGACCTTCCACTGAATTGTGTTCTTTTACACACTACACATCTAAAAACACTATTCAGGTCCCTTGATTTCTAATCCAGTGTGTTTCTGAGAAAGAAGTGATACATTCAAATGCATTCAAAAACCTGGGCTCTGACCAAAACAGAATATTATTCACCTCTTTTATTTCCACTCTATTTTTTGTTCATGTTTGTTCAGTTCTGTCCCTATTTTTATCTATACGCCTTTTCCTGCTCCCAAAGTAACTGAAGTCACAAAAGCCAGCCCTGTGATGTCTGCTGCCTTTACTGACGTACTGCAATTTCAACAGGGCAATTCTAGAATTAAAACCCTGAGTTCTCACAGCTTGAGCTAAATCAGCAAAATTTCTCGGCTCCTCATAATTACCCATCATGCAGCCAGCCTCAGAAGAATCTCCACTGGACTGTGTGTCAATGGCTTTATGAATTTGTCAGATGAATACTTTGGTTCTCATCACTCATGCCAAGTACAAATGTTCTGCCTCTAAATGTGACCAAAGAGCCATTGTGTCTGTCAGATCATGCACAGCATGTTGCTACAATAAAGAGCAGGATTTCCAAGGAATCTAAGAAAATTAATTCTACTCTGTATTATTCAACTTTTTTCACACCATTCCCTTTGGTATCTAAAGGGATGATGCTCCAAAAATCAAAAACTTTCAGCACTGAGCTGAAGGCTCTGGCTGCCCTTGCCTGACCATTACACATTGGAGTAAATTGCAGTATCTGTTTCTTAGCCTAAAATAGCTTTATTTTGTTTAACTTATCTAATAGAGACAAGTTAATAAATCACAGCATTCATAAATTGATACATTTTTGGTCCTGTGTCAGTTTACAAACTGTCCATTAACAGACCCTGAAATCTGTGAACAAATACATTATCTACTATTATACGCAAGTTTCTCAGATGAGTAATTTTTGATCTCCAGATTGCTCAGGCAGTTGCTTAGAAACATTTGTCTGTATTAGTTACACAAGTCATGTGGTATTATTTGTCTTTTCAGATTGGATGCCTTCTGTGAATAAGCAACAGAGCATGAAATGCAAATTTCATGATATAAAATTCAGACCTTGCTTTTGGCAAGGATTTGATTTATTACATTTACAGCATAAGATGAAAACAAAAAGGTTATCTCTGTGATCTGAATGACTTGACAGGGGACGTAATGCCTGTGCCACTTGGAGAAGCAGTGGCACAAATTACAAAACAGAAAGAAATTAAAAAAAGATGGAATGAGTTTTGGAATAGTCATATTACATATTGAAATGAATCCATGCAATGGAAGTTCTGTTGATGTGTACTGTCCATGGAATAGTATTTTTCTAGATTAAAACATAGGTAGTTGGGTCAGAAAAATCATGGGGACTCAGTGAAATTCTTTTTTTTCTTTTTTAGAGCTTTGAGCAAATCAAGAAAGAGAATCAAGTGTTTTTATTCATATTGATGGTAACACTGGTGTCATTCAATAAGGCTGAAAAAAGGATTCACTGGTATTTGACTTTATATACAAATACAGTAGAATCATTTTTCTGCTGATTTTATCAGTATGTAAGACTTGGAAACTCACACATTTTTGCTTCTTTTAACTTTGCAAAAGAACCACTTGTATTTGCCTAAGTGTTTCTACATTGATAGCAATGATTTTTCCTGGCTATGGGATACAACAACTTATAAAAGCAAAATCATTGGTTTGAAACTAAATATAGAATTTTACTAGCAGGGACTGGTTCTTTCTGCTGAAGAGAACCAAATATGGTAAAACAATGTTACTGAGCTCACTCAGACTGTGATTCAGGCCACTTCTACAAACTATAAAGCCTACATTCAAAACATAGCCAGAGTCCTGGAGACTGACCTAAACAAACCCTGCCTGAGGAAATTGCTAAAATAATGAAGAGAAAGGTAGAAAACAAGTGGTTCTTTTCCCCAGTAAATATTTAAACCCGGGCTGCAAGGATAGTAAACCCATTTGCACAGAAGAACATATATGTGAGGTTTTTCTGCGTTCTACTTCTACAAGGGAATAGAGAAGTATTGAGCCTGATTTTTAGTGACACTTGGGAGAGCTTACAGAAATCCATCTCATCCCACTGCTGCTGAGCCTCTGACAAACTTTCCTGGTACTCCCTTCTGGGACAGCAGCTTTGCTAGGAGCAAGTGCCAGTGTGTCCCCAGGGCCAGCTGAAAGCTGACATCACAGCACAATATTTGTGCCACCCCTGATTTAAGACAGGCTTAGTTTTGAGTGGACTGTGCCTAACCCACGATTAAGACCGAATCCTCTTGCCCGCAGAGACAGCAGAGAGTGTATGTGAAATATGTATGTGCAGCCCTTGGTTACTGTTTAATGCTCATAAATCCGAGCAGAGGCTCCATGAAAGCAGCCAGGAGCTGTGTCACACTCTGGGCACTGCTCTCAGAATAGTCAAATGCCAAAGGGTTATTCATGAACCAGTCAAACAGTAAATATTCATTTGATTAGAAAGGATCTAAATATATATACAAAAGTACAAATTTTTATTTTAGCAATTATCCCAGATTTCTCCACCACATGCTTTCCATATTTGTATGAAAATTTCCTAAATACCAAAGAATTACTTATTTTTTTGCCTCCCTCCTTTCTCTACCACACATCTCAGTCAGATCATGCTCATCCATTTCCAGTAGTACATTGCTGCCTTCATAAGTGCATACAGAAACTTGCTTTAAGGGATATGAGCTTATAAATTGCCACCTTTTTGCCTGTGCTTTCAATAAGGCAGAAAAAAATAAATAAAAGAACCAACATCCTGGGCTAAGATTAAAAGCTGAATTCATATTAAAGAATGGTGCCTTTTTACCATTGAAAGTGAAGCTGTAGATTATTTTGTGCTGATAAAGTACTACAGTGGGCAAAGAACTTTCTCATAATGAACACTGCTGTAAAACAATTTATCTACAAGAAAGGAAACAAGTTTGCATAATCCATTTATGGTTGATTCAGCTTTAGAGGAATTTGCTTTATAAATATATCTCACCCTGGGGAATTGTTTTGCCAAAATAACTAATGGAAGTGTTTGAACAACTTAACACTGATAATTAATAGGATTTTTCAGTATCACAATGGAAATGACATCTTCACATGTATGTTAACCATCTCACCAGCAAAGAGAAAAAAACTTGGCAGACTCCAAGAGCCAAACACATCACAAAGCAGAAAATGAATGAATTAATTAACTTAATACTTTCAAAACCACTAAGCTGGTGACATGTTTTAACTGCCCCTCAAAAGTGGTTTAAAAGTACTTTCCTAAAAATAACCCCATTCCATAGCTCAGTAATGATCAATTTTTAAACCTCTTAATTAATAGTTCATCAATCATTCAGCTGACATGAGTGATACTCTCCTATCATGCTGAAAGGTTTGACTAAACATAATCAAGTCCCATTACGCTGTTATACACTTTGCTGGCAATCACAAAGTATAAGTTTAGGTGTCAATATTTAATCATCAAGAAGGATCACAATCTCGTCAATAATGCCTTGCCAACTGCACCTCTGGAGAGACTTAAAACTTACAGGGAATCTCACCTGCCTTTCTGGTCACATCATTATTTTTATTATGCTTTGTGGCAATGTTGGCTGCCAAAAAAGGTTGTCCTAAAATCCCAGTGTGACAAAAATCAATTTTCAGATGCAAATGAAGGTGCCACAGGTGACATTTTTCATACCCAATAAATTGCCTGTCTGTGGCTTTGAACTAATGGACACATAAACAAGAGAGATTGGTGCCAAGGTATTGCATTATAATCTTGGTGAAGTTTTATGAGACTCATGCTACAGGCTGCACAGAGAAAATAAAGCAGAGGGAGGGGCATGAACAATTTGAGGAAACCTGTAAGAACAGATATCTTTTACATTCCTTTTTCTTTTTTTTTCCCCCTGAGCTCTGATTTTCCATCTAGCTACTTCAAACCACCTCTTTTATTTTAAATATTAGGGCCCTTCATGACCCCTTGTGTCTGCCACAACTTTTACCTCCCTATTACTGTCCACATCTCCATTTCTCTGTCCTTTACCTGTCAACCCAGTTCCTTTCTTAGAAAGTTTATACAAACAAGTTCCTTCCTGTTGTTAGTTTTTAATCCTGACAGCACTGTTTCCATCTATTTCCACCTCCTTGAGGTGGTATTTAAAGTTCCTAAGGAAATAAAAGAAATACATCGAAGCCATCATTCCCTTTAAAAACAACGAGTTTAAGTGAACTCTCTGCTCTTGTCTGACATGGTTACACTTCAAAAACATGAGATCTGCATTTGCACAAAGCAAACAGCAGGGTTTTCAGAGGTTTGTCTGAAGCTTATCTTGAATAATCACAAACTTCTTGAGCCAGCAGATTTACAAGTCCTGTGAGATACTTACTCTTGCAATACAAATGGAAACAAGTTAAAACCAATATTTTTTATGCTGTATTGATAGTATTGTTTCCAACTGTAGCTAAAATGAAATATATGATTACATAATAGCTTTACAAGCCTCTTCAAAAGATTTAAGTAAAGTTCAAATCTTAAGCTTTTGAAACTTTAATCTTGAAAGAAAGAACAATCTTTTTGTTATTTCACATTTTTCTCCTGTTAGGAAAACATGAACAATACTAAAATGACAAAGAACTGAATTCTTCATCAGACTTATACCCATGCATATCCAGCTGCAAGACCTGAGTATTAATTTTGGGAAAAGATTTAAAAAATACCCACTTCAACATCTTATCTTGGCATTCTTAATAAATGCCATTATTGCAGCTGGTTCTCCTTAGCTGTGTTTTGAGTTCTGGTGGGTTTGGGGTTCGAGGGAGGAAAAGGGACTTTCTTCTGCTGCACATCAAGCTCCCTCCTCCTGAAAAATCAGAGCTCTCTGAAGTCAAGGACCCACTCGCCTTTGCCCACCAGCATCATGTTCAGAGCTCAGGGAGCCTTTGGACAGCACCCTCAGGCACATGGTGGGATTCTTGGGGTGTCCTGGGCAGGGCACTGTGATCCTTGTGGGTCCCTCCCAGCTCAGAACATTCTGTGATTCTGTGATCACCAGCACAACAGAGAAGGAAAACAGGCACCTCATACTGTGGAGGCACAACTTTGAAAATAGAGTTCTGAGCCTGTGTTTGTGCCACTTGTGTGTTGGCCAAATGCCACCAGCGTACTCCTCAGGGAGAACAGTTTATGGCCATTGCCAGAGCAACGCCTGGAGAGGCCTGCCTATGGAATTCAGGGCAGCAAGCCACCACCATCCCCACCCTGTTCTTCTGAGCACAGAAACTATGGTGGAAACTATGAAACAGACTGTTTCCAGCCTTTTAAGGTCACCACAGAAATTTGCTTCACAAGTTAGCTAATGTACATGGCTTCTCCCTCTTCCATCACTCCACTTCTGCCTGGGCTTGGTACCCACGCAGACATTTAGAGAGCAAGACTGTCATTCCAAACGTCCACAAATTACTTTGCTGGCCAAACTCCCTGAGCAGGTTAACTATTTGCAGCAGTGCTGGCAGAGCAGAAAGTGCCTCCAGAAAAACCCCCCAGGTGGTGGAGAATTCCCTCTGAGTAAATCTACACTACAGTTTGTTCATCCTTTACAAGCACCAAAGGTGTAGACTCACACCGCAGATTGACATCAGTCAATGCAAAGCTCAGTTTTACCCTGTCTTAGATTCCTTTCTGGAAGCAGCTTCAAGTTGTATGGACAGAAAAGATCTACCCAATAAAGCTACAAAATAGACTCAGGATTTTGAGGTTATTTGTGATACTGAACCATATTTGACCAGCTCATAACTCCCAGCAGCAGTAGATAGCAGCCAAAAGATTAACTGTATAAGATTCAATGATTTATCTGTGTAAAACACCAAAACAGAAACTGGGATAACTTCTCAGTTATCCAGTATATCAGGGGGAAAAGATTTACAAACAAATTCAGTGAAAAAAGTGTGAGAGCTGCTTCTGCGTTCCTGACCTCCACAACTATTGTCCAAAGCTATTAATCTATACAAGAGGATAGTTTAAAAACAGAAGACACATTGCAGAATAGTTTTCAATGTAAAACCTTAGGGCTCAGTGTAGTTTCATTTTAAGTAATGGTATTCCATGTGTAAATATTAAAGACTTTAATATAGTGGGAGAAATTGATTTAGACTTGCTTAAAGGTTCCTATAAATAGCATTCTATTATGTCACTTTTCCAGAAGTCTTCTTTGTTGACAGTTACTATAAAACAGAGCATTCCAGTTTCCCTGTGGTGAACATGAAACAATCACCTCAGGAAAACCCTTCGTAATTAGAACAAGGCAGGTACTAAACCTATCCTGTGGCTTATCTATGTGTTTGTAGCTAGAGTTCATTAACTTGTCAGCACTGATTCCTTTGGAATAGGCACGTGAAATGAAAAAATGTTGTGCAAATCAATATCAACTGTAAAGCCTTGTTCTCATTTAGAACGGTGTCAGATATGAAATATTGGGAATCAAAATGAAAATTTCTGGGGGAAAAACATGCTTAGTAAAGCCATTTTTTATAAGAGAATTATTATAGTGAATTAAATTAGTAGTCATCCCATGACAAAAGTTACAGCAGCTCAGAAGTTAAATTTTCTAAATTTTCTAACGCCTGTTTTCTATTTTTTTGTTTCCAGGTACTTAAAAAATTACATTAGGCTTAATAAATGGAAGAAGTATTTTAGAATGTATAATTGATGCTCAGTAGTTGACACAAAATCTCTGTAGCACAGCCACGTATGTTTAGAGAGAGACAGACATCATCTAAATGACTTCCACTCAGGTCCACTGATATTTTGGAAAAATATACTCCACACATTAAATCACGCTATTATCAGAAAGGATTACAAATTACTCTTCCTGGACTAGATAATAATGATAATAATGGGATGCCAAAGGCCAGAGAAAATTCGTCGGAGATGAGCACAAGGCAAAGATCTGTTTAGATCTTTGTATCAATATCCTGATATTGCTGAACTGCTTGTGACCCCTCTGGAAAGAAACAAAGTCAGGCAGCTCTGCCTGGAAAGCTCAGGCCATGTCAAGACCTCCAAGATGCCACATGTGGCCCCTGGCGCTGATCTCTGATGACACCCCCAGGCAGATGGCCAGGAAGAGAGTTACACCATCCAGAGGAACAGCCTTCTTTTCAAAATCATCAGCTCTCTGCCAGCAAGAGGGAAAAGGTCCCTGGTACCCTGGTATTCCAATGCCTCACTTTTAACAGGAGGCCACATACTGTTCCTCTTTTTTGTTAAAAATGTCCTTTAATGTACTTACACAGAAATTGGAGGCAGAGAGGTATCGACCTGAAGATTGCCAGAATTAAGCTTTTTTTCCTTTTGTCCAACTTGGGTTGTTTTCTGGAAGCTCTTTGGGCAGATGCTGAATTTACTGCATTATGAACAAGCTCTAAAGCCACAGTCTTTCTCAGCGCTTCTCTATTACTGCAGCAAAATGAAGGAGAAATCACGCAAATGCAGAATGTTTCTGCTCTCTCCATTCCCTAAACACATACTCTTACACTGGAAACCAGAGTCTTATCTTCCTGTTGTCTAGACTCAAGATTAATTCATGCTATTTTCTCATTTTATAGTTTTAAAGACTGAGTCTTAATCAAGTCACTTATCTAATTCACAATTGTTCAGAAACACATTTTCCATTAATAAAATGGTCCTAAGTGCAGCCTAATGCACCAAGTGCCAACAAAAAGAAAAGACACAATAATTACCAGCACTGACAAGGAATTCAGAAAGCCATTAAACAAAAACAATAGTTTCTCCCCCATGAATCCTCTATCTATCCCATATTTTCACACCTCAACCTACAGTAATTATTTCCCTCAAGTAAACCAGCTACTTTTCTGGTTAACAGAGAGAAATTAAAGGTACTCCTTCTCTTTTATACTTCTAATATATTTCCCATATTTTTCCTCTAATTGAATTAAAAATGGCATGTTAAAGAAGGAAACATTTCCATTTGGGACACACGACTGAACTTTTCTGGCAGATGTTAAATTTAATAAACATCATAGGACTGAACAGAATCTGCTTTATGTTATTTACAAATTTGAGATATAATTTTAAAGTAATTACAGTCAGTACACAAAATCTGGGATTAAAAGCCACTGAATAAATGTAAGACTTCTGAGATCCTCTGAAGAGCTGCTTGATCAAAAAAGCATTAATTTTGCAGGGATTCAGCTGAAGGCAGAAGCAACATTAAAAATAACCGAAGACAATTTTTTTCCCTGTTTCATAGACACAAAATGTAACTGGCAGACTGTGACTACCCACTAACATTATGCACAATTACTATTACATATATCAACGTGATGCTAATAGGACCCAATAGAAAGGACTACACCATATGATAGTCCCACTAATGCATTCCGTTTTCCTGGCAATTAAACAACATGGAAGCACTAACAATTAACATCAAGGTCACCCACAAATAAATTTTGATTTGGACACTCCTCACAGCAGATTTATGAGTAGATTCAAAGCTCATTAGAGTCGGTGGAACGACTCCTGTTGCCTTAATGGGGATTGCATTTGGTGCTCTGCTTTCTGTGTTTTCCTGTGACAGATTAATTACACGGTTTTGTGAAAAATCATGCCTAAAATCAACCTTAATAACTTAAAGTTATTACTCCAAGTCTTACCTCACATATACATGTGGCTTTGTCAGCCATGAATATGAGTTTTAGAGATGTGAGAGAAATTCAGAGCCAATCTTCCCCATCTCTGACCTTTAAACTGGAACTTTAACATCCCCTCCCCACACCTCTGCCTGAATTCCTGATTTGAGGGTCAATTCAGGGCATAAGAGACTTTTCTGACTTTAATGACCATATCAGCTGTAAAAGGACGGTAGTTGGGAGTGGGGAGAGGAGAGAAAATCATGTAAGGACAACAGGATACAGCAGCCCAGAGAAAATAAAGTCGGCAGATAAAGTCAGAGAGTTCTTTACACTGCCCTGCACAGCTGCATGAGGGATAAGGGCACAGAGTTTGAACTGTCACAGAAGAGCTGCCAGTTTTTCCCTTGCCCTGCTACTGAAACAATTCACTGCCACTGAAAACCAAAAGAGGGACAAACAAATAAAAATTCCTCAGTATCATACTGCAGCCATTATTGAAAGTGGATAGAACAGCCAACTGTATTGGTTTGCAGGTTATTATTTTAATTAAGTTGCAGGAACATGACTATTGAAAAATTGTCACATATTGTTCCTCATTTTTATTTAAAAAATCCTAGCCTGTATATATACCTCTATGGTTTCTCAAAACAAAAATACAATGTAAGCATCGAACACAACATGTTAAAGTCTCTCGTGTAAAATATTCCCCACTAATTTATTATTAATGTTTACAGATGTAGCTGGAAATGAAATACATGTGAACAGTCACAATGAACCTCCCGTTTTGGAGGTTCAGGTTTTGACATAATCAGTAAATTATGAGTCCATGACTGATGACTTTTGACTGAGGCAGTACCAAAGCAGATAAAGAAATGCCCATCTCCTAAATCAGAAACTCAGTCTCAGTGTTTTTATTTCTAGCAGACAACTCTGCTGCAAAGGCTGGCAGGATTAATGCCTGCCAAAGCAACCACAGAATACTGGTGTAATAATCATCTTAATCTACAGCATGAGTTTATAGTCTGAAGCAAGAACAGCAATAAGAACAGGAGACCTAGTCTGAATATTCTTGTTGCCAGGTGCTGTCACACTGGAGTACAATCACTGAGTAACCTGGTCCCACCAGGGGTTTTGTCACCAACACAGTCTTTCAACAGTTATTAGTCTCTTATCAAAGAGAAGTAGCTGACTTTATTTCATCTTCAGGGAAACGAGAAAAGTCAGAGGTATGAGAATATTCTTCTTGTGCAGAGAAGAAATTGAAATGCACAGTATTGTCAGCCAGTCAGGAATTGTGAATGTACTGGATTTTTTTGTCAGTGAGTTCGACAATATCCAAATCAAAATGATACAGTTCAGGAGAGCACTCAATGCCCTGTTTCACAGGGTTGAAGTGCTGCTTTATCACCACTGAGCTGTGCTCCAAGGAAACCCTCTGCTCTGTGACACGGCCCTTTAAAATATTAGTGCTGCAAACATGGGCACATTTCTTCCTGCATTTCTTGTTTGGGTTGGCCAAAACAGTCAGGTGATACCAATGCACACTGACAGCAGTGTATGTATAAAGCATTCATCATCCTCTAGCACAGCCTGGTGCTCCATGGGATCACACCTTGAAATCCCCAGACAGGAGCTTTCTGTGGGAATATCTGAGAATGGAAGTTTGGGACAGTCTTCCAGACATTAAAAAGACTTGCACTATCACCTGTCTACCAGGGGAGTAAAACTATTTTTTCTTTGATTGATCCACCGCTTAATGCAAAGGTTAGTCAGTTTTATTTGGTGGTGATATAAGTGAGGAGCTGGATGACTGATAACTCCTAGATGACTCTAAACATTAGTAGAGTTGCTTATTACGGAGGTACCAAATTATATTAATCTTTAAGTCTGTCATTCATCAACTTGCCAAGTTATTCCAAGTACTTGGAAAAAAAAAACCAAAACAAAAAACCCAAGAAAACTGTCTGCAAAATAAGATGCAAAGGAATAATCTTAGAAGCAACAAAATTGTAACAATCAACAAATGAGAAATTTTAGGTCCAAAAGGAGCCATCTGTCCTTGCAATGGCAGAATTAATTCTTGGGGGAGGACAAATGTAGATTTCTATCCTGTGATGCTCCATTAAATGCTTAAGATGTGTGCTGAGATAGGTGTTACTATAATAACCATAATAAATGTTCCTTCAAGTTTGTGAAAATCAGCACAGAACTATTGGGGCAATCATTAGGGATTATTACTGATGTCTCTGATGGAGAGAAATGACTAAACTCTTACTCAGGGAATCATCTTTTCATGTGAATAATTTCTCCTATTATGGCTCTTTCTCAAATCCACGCTGCTTCTGGAAGCTGATGGAAAAGCTTGCAGTGGGAGAACACCAGCAATATTTTGTGTCTCTGACACAAGAAAAAGAACCTTGAGTTTAGTTTAGAACACTACTTAGGGTGGTTTCCTCTTGGAATTGTCTCTGTTCCTTAATAAATCTGAGGCCTCACTGGTGGAACTGGGGTAGCTGCCACCCACTGACTGCATCATTCCTGCATGCTGGGTGAGAGAACCACCATGAAAGAAATGGACAATTTTTCTTCTGTACCATAAGTCTCACATGTCCTTCTGGTTTCTGTTACATCTCTTATTCATTATGGGTTTGAGGACATTAAGGCTGTCATGGCAATTTTAATATCATATAAAAATCACCAGGTCCTTTTCCCAAATCCCTCATTTAAAAAGGCTCTGTTCCTATCCTGAGGTGAAAAGATATTATGAAATAAGTACCAAAAATAAAGATATCTACACAAATACCTCTTTGACAGATGTATATAGACACGTACATGCATATTCTGCCTCTGTGTACTTAATAGTTTTACTTTAAGGTTCTTACAGGATGAAAGCTGCTTTATAAATGAAAGATATTACATATCCTAAGAGACATCTACTTATCCTTTATGATCTTGCTTAACGTTCTACTAAAGCATGCTTAGTCTGTTGCTTTCCTACTTATATCCTCATTTACTACAATAAATTTAAAATTTGAACCTTTTGCAAAGGGTTTCATTAAATGTCCCCCACACCTCTGGCACGAATTTCCACACAACTCCATCAGTCTTTGAAGATTAATGCATAGGATTGGCATAGTTTTGCCTGTACCAGAATATGTTCAGGCTGGACCCAGAACAATAAAAGCTTGGAAAAAAAATTATATGTCAATTCATGATGGTTTATCACCTATCCACATAATTTAGTGGATTTTTTTTTGTTTTTTTGAATGGATAAAGGACCTTAGTGTCATAGATCACAAAGAGAAGCTCATTAAATTCAAAATGCCTTCACACAACTTATCTAGCATTCAAATTCTCAAATAACGTTTTAGGCCCAAAAGGTAAATAAGTATTTCCTTGGCACTCTGTGCCAGGAGGAATTTTAGTTCAAATACAAGACTTCAGCAATTCTTGAATAATCTCTCTCATTGAGATTCATAGAAGCTTTACCATTAGGACTTATGGATGGAGGGTAAGACCTAAGTGAGTTTAAAAAGAAAATAGAGTAAAATTGGTTGCACCCCAAAACTGCATCTGGTTCTGAGCTCCTACAAAACCGTGAAATTTACACCAGAGGCACCAAGCAATAGTGAAAATGGCCCATGCATGGGACCTGTTGCAGCAGGGAGAACTAACCGAGCACCCTAAATGCATGTCAGGGCTGAAAGGAATGATGATTGTAACTGGTTTTAATAAAATGCATTCATTACAGAGGATTTTTCCTGTCAGTTGACATTAGTCTCTAAATAATTTGAAAATAATTAAGACAGTTTGCCTTTGTTTCAGATATAATTTCACCTTTGAAACACTGTTAAACATATCTGATACTCGTCTTAGCTCTTCTTGCTACTGAAGAGCACAATTTTTTCTTTTCCTTTTTCCTGGATAAATACACCCCTAGTTCACATAAAATCTGAATGTAGATTACTCAGAGAGAAAAGCACTGAACACTCACGGAAGTTAACACCTTGTTTCACAGTCAATTATTCATGTTTCCAGTCTATAAGACCATTTTTCTCTCCTTAAATAACCAAGCACTTCTCATTTACATGCTGAAGTTGCTCACTGAGGGAAATGGAAGGAAAGTGAGCCCACACATTTGATCTAAGCACTTATACATCCAGTGAATAAACTTACGAGTCACACTTTGTCCAAAAAAGGAACATTAAATTAATGAAAACCACCAGTAGCTCCTGTTCTTTATAGCATTTACTCTGGCATTCCACACAATATGTAATTGTTGCTATGGCAACTGCCACATCTCTTGGCACCATAATAATTCCCAGATAAATGGATCTTTGTCAGGGCAAACTCCAAAGCCAGTGTATATGAAACCTGCATTTCTTTGGTGCTGGGAATCTGCAGTGTTATGTTGGAAGGATCAATTCAGCCCGGGCCTGAGGAAGCACAAGCCTCTCAGTGGAGGTGAGGGGAGGAAGTGGAGCTGAGCAGAAAGGGGAGCAAGGCTGGAGAGGAAAAATCCAAACTGCTGTGCCAGGGGGTCACCCAGAAACTGCCCAGCAAAGGGGTGTGGGAGCCACGTCCATACAGCACTGCCACACACAGCTCCTGCTTCCAGGGGCTGAGCCAAAGTCTGCGGGAATCTCAGTATTTCAGCAGGTTCTGGATCCGGCTGAAGGATAAAAAGGGCTAGTAGGTGACTGGAATTTCTATGGATAAGAGTGGTTAAGGGCATTTCTTATATAAAAGGAGCTCTTTGTTGTTTCCCTGACAGCAAGTGGTCTGCATAGAGGATTTTTATAAAAATATAGTCAAAAAGGCAGCTAAATGATACTACAGAATGACCCATTGATGAGAACAAGCTCTTGCTTTCATTGACATTAATTAAGATGTATTCTGTGAGACCTGAAATGTAGCATTGCAGATTTTAAAGTTAAAAAAATCAGCACCCGTTCAAGGGCAGTTAAAGCAGGGAAAAGCCATTTACCAAAACACCATCAACACAAAGGTATTAAATTCTAAAATCACTCATACCTCAGCTTTTAATGCATAAATTCCAAGTCAATACATGTTTGCAGTGCGATAACAGAAATAACAGGAGTGATAACAACTTAATAACTTAATGTCTAGGAGAATGTTAGTATGTTAAACTTTCTGCCAAACTGAACACAAAAGTGATAAAATAAATTTTCTGTTGTTTGTTCTGTAAGAAAATCCTTTATATGCCTGGAGGACAGCTTCATATCCAAAGGCAAAAGATCTCCATGGCTTTTCTCAGAATGGTATTCTATACCCTGTTCTGAGCAGTGTAATAGCTCAGAAATTCATTGTAGATATCGATGCACCCCTATGACTTACTCTATTCAGTTCTTTAAAATTAAATGCAAGACATGGGTTTTTGTTTATGCAGTGCATCGCTTTCTGCAGCAACTGCTATATGCAAAATCTAATAACACCGAGCTCTTGGAGCCTGTTTGTCAATATTTCATAGGAGAGTCCATCTCCATACTTTGCACAGTCATTTTCACCCGATTTGGAATTCTATTCTAAACTGAAAAATGCTAATATACGTTAATGGCAACGATTGCCTGCTGTATCAGAGAGGTTGATTCTTGATCTTATTTTCCAAGTAACTTATTGAATTGCCAGCTGACTAAACTCAACTATTCACACTTCCATGCCTGAATATTTTCTTCTATGAAAGAATCCTGATTCATAATAAGATTATTGATCCGTTATCATCAGTTCTAAGGCAGAAAGCCACACATCTAGGATTTAAGGCTCTAGGCACTTTTTATCTCATATCCATAATATTTGCAATCTCTATCCTTTTGGGGATATAGCAGAGAGCAAGACACAAACAACAAATGCTAACATTTAAACCCAAGGAGCTTAGTTTCATTCTTTCTGTTTGATACTTTAGGAAACAGGCACAGGCTGAAAGCAACTTGCACAAACATCCAGGCAGCAACTGAGGAGGAATCAGAATTTGGGTGTGCCAGGCAGCTGAGGAAGGTTCTGGCCAGGCTGCTGAAACTCCTGTCCCTGCTGCAATAAACACAGCAGAGTCCTGGTGCTGGGAAAAGCAATGGTTTGATAAAGGGAAATGCAGCAGCAGCCTCTGCCCAGCCCCTGCCTGGCACAAAGTGCACTGGACAGAGTGGCAGGATGAGAGCAACCTCATTTCCTTCAATGTGAGCTACTGCTGGAGATGATTTTAAACTTTGTCTACAACATGCTGTCTCAGGGTGTGCTCCTCACTCTTATCTCTTTTCTTACTCCCAGTCCTTTTCTATCTAGTGCCTGAAAACTGTCCTGAGGGTTTGACAGCTTCTATTTAATCATTTCTTCCTTCTGTATGGCAGACTGCTGAGCACCACACAGTGAAGTTACTACCAGCCTGGAATTTCCAAATATCTGCCTGCCCTCTTATCTGCTTTGGTGCCAGACTCTTGATATCTCACTCCCCTCCACCCCACACCCTGGGTCTGTAATGATAGAACAAATAAAACTAAATAACTCCCTCTGCTGTGGGGAAGGAAAAAGCAGAAAAAAACAACCTGCCAACACACAAAAAAGGGCAGAGATAGATTGTTTCCCAAGGTTTTCTTTTGGCTCTCAGTACTAAGGGTATGTTCATTAAAACCAGCATTAGGTTTCAGAGCAGGGGAAGGACTAGCAGACAACCATTTTATTTAGCTTTAGAGGACACAGTTCAACTCCCAGCTTGATACCTTTTGCAACTCACCATTCATTATGAGGCTCTACAAAAGGCTGGCTATACTTTCTGTCTTCCACAAAAACTGACTCTTTCAATAAATACATAAATCCAGTAACGTCTGGAAAAATGTCCAGATGTGATGAAGTTTCCAACTTTTAGTTGTCCTACTATTTTCATAAAATAAAGCAAGGATCAAATACTGAACAAGAGAGAAGTCAAAAAAATAAATAAATTAATATTGCTGTCAGTCACTGGCTCAGCCAGTTTGTTCCCAACTAGTGTTTGTGAGTGATTTATTTTTCCATTAGGGATTTGAGGCTTAGCAATTCTATGAATTATTCAGAACGAACCCAAAGTTCATTTTGGGACTCCTGAGTGAATCAAAACATTTCCATGTTTCTTTCCTATCACCAAGTACTCCAGTCCTGGCTGGGTGAGGGTGTATTAAGTGAGCCCTGGGCAGAACAGGGCACAAGCACAGATGTTCCCACCTCTCCAGCATTTCTCCATGGGGAATGCAAGGGAACTTCCCTTCTGGCACTGAGTACTCTGATTGCCTGAGTGTCCAAGTGTGTACACACACAGCCATGGAAGAGTCATGTTACACCTTCCATGGGCTCATGGCAACTTTTCTGTGCACTCACATTCTACAGCCTCTCAGAAATGACAGCAGATTTGGGGGATATTCCCCTCTGTCAAGACAGAGATCAGTATATGTCCCCAAAATCATAGGAGGAAGAGGGGACCCAGCAGGTTGCAGAAAGCAATCCAGCTAAAATGTGATGGACATATTTTTGCTCCATAGCATGTCTGTACATCTGTAGGGACAGAGATTCACAGGGTTTAGGGTATTTTGCAGAAATATCCAGCCATCAGGAAAAGCAGCAGTCACCAGACCCTGCAAAACATTGTGTGATCAGAGAACACCAGCCAAGTTGGCTGATGATGCTGACGAACCACCTATCTTGCCATATTGTAGTCATGACCACCCTTTGATAGAAAACTGCAGATCTGTTGTGCTTCGGGCAGAAGAGTAAAAAAATGTGTCCTTCAGATGCAAATATCACAGTTAAACAGGCTGTGATATTCTAACAGCCACTGACTGTACTATGGCCATGAAGTTAATTTAAGTTAATCACAATGGACGGGTCAGTGGGCCCAGCTGGAAACTTCTCCCATCTTTAACAGAAAAGGACCAAACTCTTTCACCAAATTTCTGCACACTCCAGATTGCACCTCTAAATAATTTCCATATTCCTCTAAAGTATGGTTGGTAGCAATCAGAAAGTTTTAGGAACTACACTATCTGTTCCTAGGCTCAGACTGCCAGTCAGCACATTGGAGATCATTGTTCAGAGCCATTTCCAAACATGTTGGGAATCTGCAATTAGAAACATTAACAATGGGATTTTACAGATGTAGGTTACATGCTTTCAGAAAAGAAATGGCAGTTGCTGGCAGAGGGGAAATACTTAAGAACTACTTATCCCCTAATTAGACAAGGTACTGTACTCTAAGTACTGAATGCTAAGCAGTGCTCCAGCATGTGCTCATCTTAACCCTACAGAATTATGCTGAATTACTAAGGCTCCATCTGAGCATTTCTTAGCCAAGGCTCCTTGCATAAACAGATGGAGCAGTTCTGCTGTTTCCATGCTGACACATTTAGACTGTAAAAGTACAGGATTAAGTTCAAATTTATCATAAAATCACTTTAGATAGGACGCTGTAGTCTTTATACCCTTCTCAAGTATGACAAATAGAAAGACAACACTGTCTGTGTTGTGTTTAAAATAGGCAAATAGCTGAAAAGGTTGGGAAAAAAATACTGATTTAACAGCTACAGAGTGCTGGCTGAGGCCAGAGCAGGATAGCCAGCCTCAAAGATCTTTGTGTCCTCTCGAAGAAGGGGGTAATCCTCACTAGATGGTTTCCGAGGATGCATTAATGCATCATGTCACTCCCAATGTCACTGCAGACAGCAAGGATCACCATCCTAAAAGGATAGTCATCTGGTTATGAGCTGAATGTCAAAATCCTTAAAGATGTGACAAAGGCAGGTAGAGATGGTGTGATATTGCTTTGAGGAGTCACCTGCGAGGAAAGACTGGCAAGTGGTAGAATATGCCACATTTAGACTGGTTTTCTCTCTCTGAACCAACAGAAAGTGGTTGGAACAGAATCCAGGAGTGGGGCCAAATCAGACTTGGCTTTGGAATTCAGTCTGGAGATAGATTTCAACACTAGGCATTAATTAATACTGCTGGAACATTTTGAGGGGAGACTACCCAGAACCCAAACAGGGCACAAAGGTCACTGGAAAAGCTGTGTCATAGTCTGTGCAAATATGCATTTGGTAACCCATACTCAGGAGAAAAGATGTCCCCTGAACTGCAACTTCCATAGAATACCTCCCCTCAAAGACGTTGAAGGGCTGCTTCTCTGAGAATAAAACCTCAGAATATGATTCTCAGAGAGTCAGATCTTCACACATAAACCAATCCCTTGAAGTTTAACTCCAGACCTCCTGTCAGAGATGTCTCAAGCCTCCCTGTGGTTTCAGTAACTTCTAACCAGAGAATGAGAATCCACTTCAAAACCTGGAGTGGAAGCCAAATCATTTGAACATTCTTGGGAATGCACCAGAAGGATCATGCCTTGCTAGACTGAGGCACAGGACAGCCAAGTGCCCAGCTTGTTCCTGCAAGTGTGGCTTTCCTACTCTGAATTTGGCAGTCTGTGGTCCTAAACTCAGAGCCCCTCCACGTAAGAAACTCCCTCAAGTATGGCTGTGTTAAAATTTAACTTTGTGAAGAAACAGCATATTTAAATAAAATTAAGTTCTATTTTAGTGTTCTGATCAGCTTTCTGCAGTTACATGATCTGGTACTTTCTCTTCTGCTGACAATCTATATTCCCATCACATACTGCTTAAAGGACAGAGCAAAACCTTTCCTTGGCCATGGTACTTCCAGAAGTTTGCTCAACCTTTCTGCTAAAGCTAATTTGTTTTTTTAATGGAAGACTTAAGTTACAGTAATATATTGTTGGAAATATAATGAGAATGCTGACAAGAGAATGTCTAAATACCAAATCAAGACAACAGATCAGTCATTTTTATCGTAATTTCTTTATACTTCTGTGAAATTAGAGGTCTGTAAAGGCACAAGGCTTAATTTTCTAGTAACCCACTGCCTTGCCTTCCCCTCTCCTAAATGCCAAGGCACAGAAGTGAAGGCTCTCTCACATTTCCTTTTGTTACTTTCCTGGCTGTGAAGTAAACAATTCAATCAATTTGTGAAGCACTTTCCCCCCACAGTATGAGGTTTGTTTTACACTCAAATTCAGAAGGGAAAGGACACAACATTCAGTGGACAGAGCAGAGCAAAAATTACCAGAATGTAGGTATGTGTTGCTATTTGTGTAGATATTCATACAGTTTAACACATAACAATGCCAGAGAAGCAGACCTATATGAAAATTTAAGTTTCACAGCCTGACATTCATTCCCATGTACTTAGACTTGGAGTGAATGTGAAGGTTCTGTAAATTCTAGATTACACATTTAGATTATGACTTTACATTTTTAGTTATGGCCAAACTGTGGTTACCCAGCATAACATACACCAGAAGAACCAGCCAATTTAGCACTTAGGCTCTTTCATTGGAACAAATTCTATATGAGTGTTTAACATCTACACCTGAAGACATCACCTGAAAACCTGAAAAATTCACATTTTAAATTAAACTAAGAGCTAAACTGTTACAGCGATATCTGAAGACTGATTTTGATCTCTGCTAACAAATTAAAACTGCCTAGATGGCATATGTATATCTCTAGCAGCATCTCCTTAATCCTTTTCTTCAGTCTTTTGTATTTATCTTACCTTTAATGCACCTTGTTTTTCATTTGTTCCAACAATAACAATTTCTGCCATATCCTCAGCATGCTCAGACTGTGCGTGGACAAACAAGGCTCTGCCAACTTCTGAGATATTCTTTAGTGCAACCAAAGACCCATCGCTGTCCACCATAAAGTCTGGGTTAGAAACTTGGAAGTTCAATTTGTTATTCCCCTTGCAGTCATCAAATTTCACTAAGGAGAAAAAAAAAAGAAAAGAAAAAACACAATATAAATATCCACTTCAGAACACAGACTTCAAATATCTTCATGTTATTGGCTTGTCTAGAGATTTTGGGAAGAAATGTCTCTCAATCTGAGGGAAAAAACTTTCAACAAAGTTTTGTATTTGTGTGACTTTAATTCATAAACAAATGTTATGAATACACACTTTCAGAAGGATGAAGAGGTTTGGCCATGCTAACTGGGGAGGTAGGACAGAAAAAGAGATTTTGGATGTGAACCTTTTGTGATCAATCAAATGCACAGCCAATTCCACAAACTGGGCAGCAGCAACGGAGACCTTGATATCCTCCTCATCACAGCCCAGGACCTCTAAAGGCTCCTCTGCTGGTAAAGGGGTTTCAGATACTGAGTACATCTTTATGCTTTGGACTGAAGATTTACAGAATATTCAACCTCAGTCTAATACAAAAATGTTACATAACAGAAAAAAACAGACTGGAGGGGGAGAAACGAGCTGGAAAAGCTCATGGGCCAAGGTAAAGACCGGGAGGTCACTTATCAATTACCAACACTGGCCAAACTGATGTGGGAAAATTAATTTAAGTGCCAATTAAAACAGATGTGGGCAGTGAGAACAAAACTAAACTAAAACCACAGTGTCATCCTGAGTTCCCTCCATGGCTCCCTCAGGACAGACCCATGTGCTCCAGGGCTCCTGCGATCGCCACTCCACACCTGGAGCCCTTCCTCTTGCCCTCCTCCTCCTCCTCCTCCCTGAGGGCTCACACTGTGCCCTCACGCTTTCCCCCTCACTCCCAGCAATTATTGTGCCCCTTTCCCAAACCCACTGGTGCTGAGGGCTCAGCTGGGGACAGCCCTGACCTCCCCTCATGGACACCCCCCAGCCCCCTCACGGACACCCCTCANCATGGACACCCCTCACACCCACGGCCCCCTCACGGACACCCCACAGCCCCTCACGGACACCCCAAAGCCTCATCATGGACACCCCACGGCCCCCTCACAGATATCCCACAGCCCCCTCACGGACACCCCACAGCCCCTCACGGACACCCCACAGCCCCCTCATGGACACCCCTCACTCCCACAGAGGCAGCAGCAGCTGAGGGGGGTTTGGAAACAGCACAGTTGTGACCCCATGAATTCACATTGGCCCATCCTCTTCCCGGTGACAATCCAAATTCCGTGATAGTCACCACAGTCTTTGCATAAAAGCTTCCCCAGCAGCTGAAGGATCTGCTGCTGCACAAAGATTGAGTTCGATTACGTGTTTTTAACTAAAAATTGCTCCCATTTCCTCTGCGTTACTTGAGGGCAAGAGAGCTATCCTTGGATTCACAGTGGGACTGCAAAACAGAATTTCATCAGCCCATTTGCTCTTTCACTGAATTTTGCTGAAAGCAAGGGGGATTATAAATAAAAAAAAACCCGAAACAAAAAGCTCTTTCCCCTCAGTGCTCCAATCCCTCCAGACAAACCTATCTCGGGCGGGCATGTGGCAGACTCCTGCCTGCAAAGTCCTGCACCGCAGAGGAACCGGGCAGGAAAAGGCTCGGGGCTTGGGAGCAGCCCCAGTTTAAAGCAATTGTGGAGTGCTCAGCCCGTGCTGTGCCCACCGTGCTGTGCCCACCCTGCTCTCCAGGGCTGGGACTGTGCCCACACAGCACCTCGTGTCATGGGAGGGTTTGAGGGAAGGCTCTCTGTGAGCCACAAAGCACCCCATGCAGTTTGTGTTGTGACATGGTTTTAATAGACCCTGTCACCAAATTTCCCTGCCACCACAAATGTGGGAAGTTAAAATTCTCTGTAGTAATCACTGTATAAGTACACACACTCTATATCTGTATACCCTGCAGAAGTTGAACCATTATGGATTACAAGTCTTTCTCTTATTCTTTTATTCCCTTAAAAAATAAAACCATACCCCACCCAGATAATACTCATAACTTGTTGTGTTGGTGGCATCCCTGCCCATTGCACACTTGAATCTATATTCCCTTGGAACTAGGAATTTAACACTTTAAGACCTTTGATATTTTGCTCCTCTATTGATCTTGCTTTATGAAAACCTGCAACTATTTCCAACAAGGGCAGAAGCGGAGCTGTTTAAAAGTGGAAAACTTCTCTTACCATACCTCATCCAAAACCACTGATGCTTTCAATTCCCAGTTCTACCACAGAAACGAGACTATTTGATGAGGTTAATAACAAGGAGAAGGAAAGAAAATGAAAAGGCTCTGAGAAGTACTGATACGTAGGAAAGAAATTAGAAGTGGGTGGAAGGAGATGAAGTGATCATAAGGATAGAGAACACTGCAGATTATTTGGCCTAAAGACCAACAGGAATGAAACTGAAGCCAATTGTTAGGAGAGCTGAGGAGAACTGAAGCCTTAGATAAAATCCCTAATCAGAAGTTAGGAGCAAACGTGAACTTTATCAGAATGATGTTGTCTCCTGGACTGGGCTGAGCAGGGAACATGGCAGGAGATTGCATTGCATTCTCAGCCATTCTCACCATGCCCCTCACTGGGAATGTTTGCTTCCTTAAACTCCTGTGGTTCCTGGGGAAAAGCCAAGGCAAATACCCAACATTTACAGTACTTGAGCTGCCCATAGCAGGCTGCAGGAGCAGTCACACAGCCACAGGAGCTGACCGTGGTACTGACGACACTGAAGAGCCCTGCCAGGCACTCAGGTTACTCAGATCTCCATCTGCAGCACTGCGTCTGTCTTTTGAAACAAACCTGTGCGTTACTGATGGCCTAAAAAAACATAGCCCATTAAATATAAGGCAAACAGGAATTTTAGTTCTTATTCTCTGGTGAAAAAAAATATCTTGCTTTGTACATAAACTTGTGTACAAATCTCTATGCACGCCATAAAGTGTGATTAATTGCTCCTTATGTCCTCCAATTACTAATCAGTGTAACAATAAACAAGTCAGAAGTATTTTATTAGTAATGGGAAGCTTCAGATGGATGTTGACGAAAGATTTCCAGTTAATCATTAAAAGAGGGTGCTGAGGATATGCTGCATGCTTGCCATTGCAGAGCTTTAATATGAGTTAAAATACCAGCTTAATCCAAAATGACTCACCACCACTCTCAGTACCTGATCCATCTTCAAACCACGAGGATGGACTAAGTGACACCCTAAAGTCTTTTTCATACATGAAAGTTCTAGACTTAGTTAATTACCCTGTCCTTTCAGGTCTACATTAGGCCTCTAATTGTGGAGTCATACAAGAAAATAAAAATTACAAAGCAGTGAACCATCCACTGTGTCTTAACACACAACTTATTCATCTGAGTCCTGGACACTGAACTCTCTCCCATGGCTGGAGTAAATTCGTTCCCCTGGACACTCCCAAGGCTGGAGCAAATTTGGGCATGGGACTGAGACCTTCTGAGTACAAGATGAACAAGCCCACAAAAATATCCCCAGGAAACAGCTCACAGTTCTGCTGAAAAACCACCTAAATGACCAAAAAGGTTTCAAGAAGAAGGTATGGAATGTCTCTTTTCAGAAATAAAACATTCTGTTACAAAGAGTTCTTCTAATAGGATCTTTTTAGATTAATATTTAAACAATCCCCAGACACCAAAAGAAGAATAGTTCCCCAAATCTCTCTCAGCTGGCTGGATAGCACACACTCCAAGGAGTCTGCCAAGGTTCATGGAGAGCTCCTGCACACTCTTTGTGTTAGAGCTCAAGGAGTTTAACTTGGATTGTAAACTCTCCAGAGCAAAGGCCACTTGTTTGCTCTGTGCCTGTACAGCACTTGCAATGAAATGATTCATGTTTGATATTCAAAGTGCTGCAAAAGTGCAAAAAAATGAGTAATAGTAACAGTTCAGCTCCAGCCTCAAACTAAAACATTAGTAATGCTACACCAGATATGACTGGTGATCATGTCTCATTGACAAGAATTCAACAGGCAATTAAAACAATGATCTAATATTTATTTATATGGAGGTGGAGTTCTTCATTTATTGACGCATGTATGACTTTTTTGATGTTCCTAGTCATGCTCCAGCTGCCAAATGAACATCTTTATTGTGCCTAATATGCCACATGGTACGAGACAGGCTCCAAAACTCCATGCAAGCAAAATGAAAATACTGCCAAGCAACTCCCAGTGAAAAACAACATGAGTGTCACTCATCGCCCTCTGTTCATTTCTCAGCCTCCTATCTCAGACTTTTACTCCTTTCTGTAAAAAAACTCCTTCACATGTGAATTGTACAGAATATTTCTGTCCACCAATCAATATTCTTTATTAGTAATACCTGCCTACATCCCAAGGCTTTAATACTGACTTTGAGCTTATTATCCTCAAAAGACCTGCAGGAAAAAGGAGTCTGGTGCAAGATCCCAAGTCCATTACTGTAATGATGGGAAACCGAAGCTGTAACTGGAAATATTGACCTTTATGGATCTCAGCAAGAAAACTCAAGGATTCATGCTTTCAGTATATCCAATTCTCACTGCTACAATATGCCACATACGTGAGGTTTCTACACAACTGTGCTATTTGTGATAATGAACCATTTTGAAACATTGAAAGGTTGCATTTCTTGGAAACTATATAAAAAGAAGCCTAGCTGAAATAGATTTGTATTCAAAGGCATGCTTTAATGTCATAAAGTCCTCTTCCAAAGTAATTTATTTTCTGAGTTTAATTTTTAAAAGTTTAATTTGTTTTGAACAGAAATACAGAATCTGTAATTTTCTTTCTGATGAAATCTCTACAGAAGTATTCTGAATAAATAAACACATATTTATCTATAAGCACGCCACAACTTACTCAGTATGTCTCTGTGTACAAGTATTTATATTTTTCTGTTTGCTGATCATCACTAGCAACAAAATGGCTCCTCAGTGAGGAAACTTCACATTGAAAATAGAGACTTAATTACTCTATCAATGAAGATTAGGACTCTTTTAGTAAACACAACCTCGCCTTGCTCAAGTCAGTGGGAATCACAGATCAGACAAATGTCATCCAGTGTATTTATTCTTATCCTTTCCAGCAAGTAACTTGAGATCATATTGGCACCCCAAGTCAGAAGCTGTATCTCTGAGAGGTCTAGAGATGCAAGAAAAGCACATTAGAGCTGCACAAAGGCAACTCAACCTCCCAGCCCAGCAGGGATTTGTCAGCTCTGCTCACAAGTCCTCCCTGCTCAACCACATTAGCAAAATAGAGGAGCTACAGAGAAACTGGTGAGGCTGAGCTTCATTAACTACAAAGAGAGAGAAGTGACGGTTGAAGCAAATGGAAATGATTCTGAGTGCTGTTGTTGGATATCAAAATTCATGAAGTGCCATGGCCTAGAGAAGCTCTTGTTAGCAGTAAACACCAATGCTGACTGCAAAGAGCAGGGAGCAGGGGGGAAGGTGGGACTGGCCCCACGGGATGTTCCTCCCCTGGCTCTGGCACAGCACTCAACACAAACTGCAGAAACATAAAGTGCTCTCAATCTTCAAGAGCTGAACTTTCCCTTGGAGAGGACGAAATCTACCTGGAACCAACACACCTGGGCAACCTAAATCCATCCAGGAACAAGAGAGGAGACTGTTATGACAGCTAATGACACAGGAACTGGGAAACAACAGAAATCCTGCCTTTCAAGCCACCAATACTGTCCACCAGGAGAAACAGCTTCTTTCCCTGCCTTTGTGATGCCTTCAAAACCACCTCTGGATCACGAATTCTGGCAGGGAGCCCATAGCCAGTGTGTTCTGCTGTTCTTCTGCAAAAATACCTGAACACAGAAGGAAAAAGAATAGGAAGAGAAAAGTGCTGCCCCATGACACTTTGGGGGGCAAAGTAATGTGAGGACAAGACTCTGTCAACAGTCAAGACAGGTTGCTCCTAAAGATATGAAGTTGTCATTATTTCATATCTAAATGTGCTCTAGAAATAATGGATTTATGGCTTGGAAAAGGTACAAGCTTGACTATTTCTTTACACACCAAAAAATTCTTATTGAACATTTTACAAAATGTGCAAAATGAGTTTTATGAAAACCCTTTTTTTGCTAAATTCAAGCTCTGCAGTGGAATTGCTACAGAAATCCAACAAGCAACAGTAGGTTATTATCTCCCACTGCACTTTTATGATTTTCTTGTGTTTATACAATTTCTTTATGTGCCCCTGAAGTAAATTAAAATGATGACTTATTTAGCATCCAGATAGTCAAAAACTGAGGAAACATGAGCAACAGCACATTGTTCATCAAAACATAGAAAAAAATAAGACAAAAACACATTTGTATTCAACTTCTTTGGAAGAACAAGTACTAAACAACAGACTTCATCCTTGCACGCACTTGTAAAGCCTACAAAAATAAACTGATTACCTAAACTAGCACACAGCCCCATATGATTGCTGGGTGGTAATGAGATTTGAGCAGAGCAAAATGCAAAAATCAGGCCAGCAGTTCATCCAGCGGGCGCTGGGTGTCCACACCTGCCCCTTGGAGAACATCCTTTCCACAGGAGAAATGGCACCTATTAATAACCTATTAATAGTCCTCTCTGTGCTGTCAAAATTCATCTCAAGTATAAAACAGAAAAGAGATAAGCTTCCCCTGGATGAAGACAAGGGATTTCATCCAGCTGAAAAGGTGTGATGCTTTTACCAGAAGAATCACATCAGTCTCTCTCCTGCATTTCCTCTCCACCACCAACAGCCCCGGCAGAGCTGGGAAATTGCTAATAACTTGAAATTGTGTGGTGGTTATGGTGCCGTTCCAGAACCAGGGATTCCCTCCCCACTGAGGACCCACATCACCACTTCTCTGCTCTGCCTCTCTCCTCATCTTCTATACTCAACACTGCACTTTGGCATCCTTTGACATCTCCCCAAGGTCTGCCTCTCTTCTCCTGGCACACCACAACACTACTTGTCCAGATATCAGTATCACATCAGGTACCCTGACCTAGAGCTGGAAAGCCCTGCCCTAAAACCAGAAGCATCACAACTTCTATCAGCCCAGTTCTGAAGCAAAATGTCATTGCCCTGCAGCCTTGGGGTTGCTGTTTGGGATTCCAGTGAGTATTTGCTGTATCAGCACCAACTTCAGGATTCCTGCCTTTGTCCTCACAGGCTTCCTCTTGCCTTTCCCTACTATGCTCCCTCTTTCCTTTCTCCTACAAAGGAAGATCCCTCAGTGGCATCTCATGCTCTTCAACAAATTTATTCTACCAACAGGGCTCCATCAGCAGTCTCTGGCTGCTTGAAATTACAGGAAAATACAAACCCTTCAATCAAAAGTGAAGGCTTCCCTCCTCCTCCCAGCAGGTTTCACCAGCTCACATTACATGATACCTTCACACATCATTCTGCTGCCCATTGTCTTATTTAGGGCAAAAATCTAATCAAGTGGAAGGAGTTGTAATGAGCCGTTCTCAGTGGAAAGTTATCTTGACTTATTCATTACAACATAGATGTGTTATTGACTGATCTCCTGGGTCAGTGGCTGCATTATAAGACATGGCAATGCTGTAGTTCCTGTTCTAAACCCCAGAGAAGGATTACAATTTCAACAAAAATATGATATCGCTGAGTGTGTCTGCAGAGAAAATATAAAAATCAAAACTTTAGATGTTGTATCACAGCCATTGATCTTCTGAGCACAACACACAGTTCAGTTTAACTGGAGCTGTTGCCTCTTTGAAAAAGCAGAGGACACAACACATACTGAGACTACATTTGTGGAGCTGCAGCCTCAAAGGAGCTGGCACTTCTGTACAGGAACATGGCCCTGCTAATGTTGCATTCACGCCGAGCAGCCCAAATGACCCCAAGCCCAGCAGCAATATGTAGAAATGACTCTTTGTAACTTTGTTAGTTACAGTGCAAGGGTTTCCCATTGCAATGCAAATGATCGATAACATTCCATTTTAGCAGATTTACATAACATTTTGCTCAGAACCTCAGGAGGAAACAAGATGAATTAAGTTGAGATTCTTACAGAGTCTTCACTGGCTGGCTCTGAGACACAAGCAGACGGAATTAAAGACATTCAAATGCATTCAATATGTTTGTGGCTCTGCAGATTGCTGGGAGAAGCTTGTCAATATGAAATTAATTGTACCCTATAGTGGAGGGAGATCAGACAGAAGTCTGGGTTTGTACAAGAATTCCCAGAGGGATATAATGGATAATTTCATTTGGCTGCTGCTGAATAAGGCTTGAAGAGGCACTATACTACTGACCATGATTTTTCTTGTCTTCTGCACAAGCACATATCTGATGTTTGAGTAGTCACCTTAAGTGCTAGCAAAATCAAATTTTTTGATATATGTAATTTATTGAAAACTAATCAGTTGAGGTTGAATTCAGGAGAAAAAAGTGTCCCAGGAGATTTAACTATATAAATAAAATGCTATCAGCAGATGTCAAAAAGTAACAACAAGCAATCACTCACAGCAAGTAACTACAGTGCAACCAGCACAGAAAGTACCTTATTTACATCAGGATGTGTTTCAAATGCCTCCAGAGCCACAAATTTGTTTAGTAAGGGTTTTCCATTAACTAGACAATTAGTCAAAGGTCATGGGGATACTTTCCCTCAAGTTCAGAATTAAACCTGTTTGTCTTAAAAATGGGTTTGTTATAATTACAGTGATCTCTCATTTCTCAATGTGATGTCATTACTTCTTTTCTCCTTTTTTTAAATTGTTTTCTCTTTTAATGGCACAAGTTTGTCAATACTAAACTAACATAATTTTTACATTAGTCTTAATCTAACAGAAATTATGATATATTTTTAGATGAGCACAAGATTCACTGTTATGCACAAATTTCCATTAGCTTGAAGTTTGACCATTAGTAAGACAGACAAATAAATCAGAAAAATGAAACATGGGGCCTCACTGGAGGAATGGATACTTTGTCTGCTCCTTCAGTGGGAAGTTCAAACAACTCAGTGATTTGAGGCTGCAAGAAGAAATTACTCCTGTAAAGAATATCTTTTGTTCTATAGCAAATCCATGGCAGCTACTCACACCCTCATACACTTGCTTTTATCAGAGATGGGAGAAGAAATATTGCTTGAGCTATCTCCCTTGCTCGAGCAGTACATGGAGACAAGAAGTCAAAGGGCAGGAGCTTTTCATTAAATAAGCTATCACTAGAAAGTGCTTTTTGCACATTACCCACAGGTACTGTGCGAGGCAATATTGCCTCCACCTCCTCAGTCTGGGCTCTTGCTTTCCCCTGGGGTGTGAAGTGACAACCAATCTGTAATTCTGCACACTGCTTCCCCAACACTCTCCTGAGAGGCAAAACTATTGGGCAGTACCTGATAGGAAATGCTTCAAATCCCAAATCCACGGGCATCTGCACACAGCTGCCCTTCTGGGATGATAATGATAATTATAAAAGCTTCCCCAATGTACAATGATGTTGTCTTAAAAGGCATGCTCAGGAATGAAGCTTTCCCACTGTGCCATGTGCCTTTCCAAAGAGCACTCAGTGGTAGGAGTTTGCTTCAGAAATAGAGACAGACGCATCATTTACAGTGCATAAAAGGAACTGAGAGTGAGTAATAAATCCAGTGTGCAATATTTCCCTTTCAGAATGGATACTGCAGGTTGCTGGCCTATTTTCCCAGCTGCTGAATGAGTACTGCCATGCCTGAAAATCTGCTCAAACCATTTATTCTGTAGATGGTTCAACTTGCCCAGTGCAAAACTGAAACAAGGTTCCTCCTCCCATTTTCAGGGGAAATATTTTGGTTTCTCCTCTTCTCCATCAATGATTCTGGCAGACAAACAACAATTTCTCTTAGTGGTTTTACCAAGTTCTTTCAAGTGAGCTCTCTCAATCTTTTTTGAAGAGCTGACAGTATAGACCTGATTTCTACAGACAGATCTGAAAAATGCACAAATAAGAGACCTACAATCCCTACCAGCCCTCAGTCTAAAAATGAGGTTATTAAAGTACAGCCCTTGGACACAGTTTATGAATAGCTTTTCAGAATGCCTTCAAAATCGAAATTGCATTTAATTTTGCAACATGACCTAGTAATTAAGTTTTTGTTTCACTCAAGCAACAAGGCCAATTCCAACACACAGATCATTCTCTAAGCTGCTTAATTGCAGCCTGCTAAAGTACAAAACACCTGAGAGTAACGAGGAAGGCCACCTCTCCAAAGTCTGCTGGTTTTAAAGTTGCTAAGACATTCTCATCTATTTCAAACAATATCAGTGCTTGACTAACAGCTACAGAAGCAAATAACCTTGGTTTGAATTTTGACTCGCACACTAAGATCAGACAAGTCGCACTGCTGAGAACAATGTAATTAAAATTGCACCATGTAATCTTGCTCTGCACAGTCATTCCCAGAACAGTTTCTATTCACATCAAACACAGGCTTTTATACCTTAAAGAAAGACAGGCTTTGGCATCTTCCACAGAAGAGCTGACCTGAGGGAAAGTATATTCTGTCAGTCAGGATCATTTATATGCAATCTCAAATTTGTTTACATAGATAAACTAAGGCAGGAATATCAGCCTACTGAAGTTTCTGACTTTTTTAATAACTAAGAAACAACAACAACACAACAAAAAACAAACCACCAAACAACCAGCAGAAAACACACCCAGCACAATAGTGATTATTTGATGACCCAGGTGACACTGCAATTGTGTTTGCTGACACTCTTTGCTCCTGGGTGGCATTGCCACCCGTGCTCAAGTTTAAATAAGTAGTATTGTATAGAAAACCCACCTACAGTTTGCATGGCTGGAACCACGAGCTAAGACTGAGATCAGCACAGTGCTTGATTCCAAGCCTTTTGTCAGCTTCAGGAACATGGATCAGGCCACAGCCAGCAGTTTCCACAGAAAGTGTCACCAATGAATAAGGTTTTTTCTTGTATTAAACACCACACTCAACAACAGAGTGCAGTGAAAAGGCACCTGGGCCAACTTCTGGCTCAGGGACTGCAAGAACCAAAGCAATCCCTGAAAAATGAGAACAGAACATATCTAGTGTGGAGATTAAGGACACCAGAGTACTCCAAAGTGAATAAGCTTTCTTTTAAGTAATATAATTTTATATTATTTCTTATTGCTGTCATATTTATTTTCATATGGTGATTGCACTGGACAGATCAGACAACATGCTGGCCCTGGCACGCAGTAATTATATATTAAAGACCAAGTCAGTATTGTAGTTAAAATTTTATTGCCAGATATTCTCTTGGATTGAATAAATTACAGTTATCACTAAAACGACATGAATTCCATCTGCCATCATAATTACCAACAAAACAACATTTGCCAGTAGTTCAGTGGCAGATCTACGTCCACTCAATTTCTTTTTTACAATTACTACTTTCATTTTTCTAAGTCAAGTAGAGTTAAAAAAAAGATCTCTCACCTTCCCTTCTCTCTCCTTAGGCTTGGTATAGGCACCACTAATTGCACATGCCCTGAGGAGTGCACTGGGGATCAGTCATACAGATTTCCTGCCCTCTCACCTGACTTTGCAGCATTGCAATGCAGGGACCTCAGCACATCTGTTTGAATAAGTGTCTCTTTTCTTTTACATCAGAATAACTGCAGTGACGACAATGCTTATGAAGCTTTAAGAGGTAAGATAATTATCAGTCAGTCCTTCCTTTGCTTCTGGTTATAAAGCCATTAAAAAAGAGAACACAACGCACCCCCCCACCCACTGAATGTGTGCATTTTTCCAGCTCCTGTCCCCTTCAAAGCATCAGTCTCTTGTGACAAATAAAGCAGAGTCCTTGTGAACACTGATACACCTCATTTGTGTTCCACTCTGCTAATGGCTACAGTGGTGTCAAACAGACAATTCATTTAGCAAACATGATATGCCGAAAGTTTGCAAGTGACACGATGTTATATATTTATACACATGGCTGCTTAGCAACTTTGTAGTAGTTTCAACCAGGAGCTGAGGTGTAAATAAATAATTATGCTATAGCAGAGAGTGAAAGTGAGACATTTATAGATTTCAGAACAGAGAGGTTATCAGAATTCATCACCTAGCAACAAATATATCATCAGCTCCCCTGTCTAGCATGCATTTAGCAGGAAATATATTATAAACTCTGCTGACAAGTGAGTTAACTGGGAAGTTTGAAGTTTCAATGAACTCTGCAGCTAATTAAACTTAGCTCAGAGCTTCTGCAGGCTGTATGTTTGCGGTTTAGCACATGCTTTATACTGGCATAAACACTTGCCATTCACTCATCCACAGATGGGTCACATTCAAAAGCTGACAGATTCAGAGGAAATGAGAATACCAAAATGCCACACACGTTCTCATGGCTCCCAAGAAAGGGAGGCTGCTTAGACAGTGCATGGAAAGAGAATGCACAGAGGCAATTCTGGGAACGTGCCGAGCCCTGCAGACTCCGAGAACACGATCAAACTGCAGTGTCAACATTCCCACAGCACAACTTGGGTGATGATTCCAATCCAAAAGATTGGTTTTATAACTCCGCACTTGTCTTAAACATTTCAAAGTGATGGATGTAATTATTCACTAGAATCATTTAACAATAGACTAGAACTTGCATCAATGAATATTAACTAAAAGTAAAATTAGTTTTCAAGTACCAAAGGCTTTGTGTATTCAGCCTGATAGACAACTTTCATTCCCTTCCTCCCCTTCTCTTTCCCCTCAGTGCTTTGCATAAATACTCTATCATTACAAAGTCCTGCTGTCTGGAAACTGATGATATTTATTATTGCAGAGGCAATGGCTGCTATTGTACTGAAATGCAGAGTGATAGAGGTGCAGTGCTACCATTATACTTTAAAGTTTTTCACCTTGTATAACTTTTGGAAAGCAATTCTTAATCATCACCTCTAAGACCTTTTATTTTGCAAATCTCTTCATTAAAATTTCCTTTTCAAAGTAGAACAAAACCAGATTTCATTACAACCCTGATAGATATCCATTAATGTTTTGAGGCTCTGCCAGAGGCAAGTCTGGAATGAGAACATTCTTCACCAGGGAAGCTTTCAGAGAGGAGTAAATTACAGTGAGCTGGATGCTGAACTGGCATAAACAGCACAGCCCTACCAGCCATTCCCTCCACATGGAACAGCTCTCTTAGATGTATCCCAATTCCAACACAGGAGAACATTTCCTTCCAGAAGGACTTGGAGCCCAAGAGCCCTGGCTAAGTGAAAGTTAGATTACATGGCTAATCATGACAAGCCATCAAGAAATAAAATACAGAGTCTTTACACTCCCCCCATCTGTGCCTGTCTTTGCAGACCAAGCCTCTGGGCTGTCTGTACACTCAGTCTCCAGGCTCCTCCACACGGTTCCTACCTGGGCATCACCTTACCAAACAAGCAGCAAGGATGAACCTGCTCAGTTTATCAAGGAAGTGGTTCAGTGTTTCTCTTGCCATGGTTTATAACTCACATGCCTGTCCTGCTGACTCTGTCATTCCACAGAAAGCTCCTACAGTAACAATAATGACTTATACTGCTCAACTTGGTTACCTTTCCAGAGCTGCTTCCCAATCCCACATTTCTCCTCCAACTTTCCAAACCATCAGGGAGTAAACATCATTTTAGTACTGCATTCACATGCTGTTCCAGGGAGAGACTCTGCATTTCTCTCCCTTTTGAAGCATCTGGAAACCATTGGTAGGTATGGCAAATAAACTAACTTTTATCTGCCTTACCATGTTGGGAGTTCCGGGTTCTGTGAGTGTAAATGGCTCATTTGAGGTCACACAACCAGCTGGTTCCATAGAATCAGGGAATTGTTAAGGTTGGAAATTACCTTTAAGATCACCAAGTGCAACTTTCATCACAGCACCACCACCGTGCTCCCCACTAAACCCTGGCCTCAGGTGCCATATCCCCATGTTTTGAACACTCCATTATTTCCCTGAGCAGGCTGTTCCGATGCTTTCCAAGCCTTCCAGTGCAGAAGTTTCTCCAGAGGCAGTGCAGGGGCTGTGGCTCTGCCCAGTGAGGACCTGCCAGCTGTCCACAGGTCTGCAGGGCAGCACATCAGGGGCTCAGCCAGAACAACAGCATTTTCACCCAAGCATCAACTCTTGCTTAGGAGGAAACCTGGAACTGCCAGGATTGTTGATGTGCACTCACAAAATAGGCACAGAAATTTAACTACCACCTGAAAGCACCTTTGGACAAAGGACAGTGTCACAAGGACTGTCCCTCTCAGAAATGGCAAAGCTTTTGGTAGGCAGAGGCATGTTAAATATATTGCATTGTCTCCTTGTACAGAAGCCATCAGTTTTTCATTTGCACCGAAATAGGTTTTGGCTTCTCGGATTGAAAATTCTCCTGTTCAAAATGCATAATGTGACCTACAGGAATCCTGCACAGCCACAGAAACTCCCTGGGAAAGTTCATCTCAAGGGCAAGCACATACATAAAGTGTTGAAAACATTAGACAGCAATGTTCAAATTGATATTTAGGATTAAATAAGGATACTTAAAATTCAGCAGTACCAACATGCATAGCCAAATGCTGAATATGGACAATAACTAGACACTATTTTAAAAGTCAAACTGGTGCATTTAACTGTTATTAGGAATGGAATAAAATGCCCCAAAGAAGTTTCAAATACCCCAGCTCTATTCCCATCCCAGGCAGGCAGTATTTATACACCACAGACCAGGCTCTCAATAGGCAGACACCAGTTCTTCTCCGCTTAACACAATGACACAACATGGAATAACACCAGGAGGAAAAATCAAGAGGCAGCAATTACATTCTGCAATGTGTTCCAACATTATGGCTAAGGGAAAATGGAAAAGAAATGTCCATATTCCAAAGGAAAGTGTTACTGGAAGTTTGAGCAAGCTCTTTAATTCTTAGGCCCCAGGACAGATGGAGGTTTCATTAATGGGGAGAGTTGCTCCTACACGACAGAAGAACTGAGAGCGTCCAAATGGAGTGCTCCTGTGGTGGAGCTGCCAGAGCTGCTTCTGTAAAAGGATCATGTGGCTGGTGGTTTTTTAATTCTGCCTCTACCCATTATTCCAAACATTTTCATTCCGGGTGAAACAAATAAAATGTTTAATATTAAGAATATTTTTTATTATTTTTGATTTCCCGGGGGGTGGAGGATCTGGATTTTCAAATGTCTGGGCTGAAAAGCAATTTTTCTCACACATGAATAAAGTGAATTACAAGGCATTACCCCAATAAACTGATGTGTAATACTGCTCAATACTGACATCACAAACAGAATTTCAGCATTAAAAAAAAAAAGAGATTTAATACATTTCCAAAAAAGTACAAAACCATCAGGGCCCCATTAAAAATCCACCACCTCCCAACCAGTAAAAATATTTCATGTTCTTTATCAAGTACTGAATGAGCCAAACCAGATAAACTATTTCTTTATTACTTGTTTTTTTTAAACAGACCCTATATCCATTCTATGTGGAAACAAATGCTGGTGCTGTGTAAATTAATTTCTGGTTTATTAAAATAATATCACATTCCCACAGGCACAGAAGGGAATTAGGGATTTCTCTTTTCAGATGTTACCTCTGCCATAAATCTTCAAACTTTCTACATAATTAATTAAAAACTGTTGCAGTGTGTAAGTCATCATTACATATATCAGCTAACATTTCTCATTAAGGCTACAGATTTTGCAATTGCAGCTGCTGCATGGCAAATAAGGTCTTTTAGATGTATTCCTCATAAAACCTTCTGCCTCTGCTGCAGATTGTTTTGCTTGGGGTTTGTTGGGTTTTTTCCCTGGCAGAATGTACATTTCTGCTATTGCTCTAACAGCATTTACCTGAGAAGCAGGAGTTCACATCCAGTACTTGCAGAAAGCCCCCAAAAAAGAGACACTTCTTAGCAAACATCAGAGGAGAGCAAATAATTCACAACAATCATTTATTTATTGGATTTGCCATTTCTTTTTCTATTCACCACAGATTGCTAAATTCTTATATGTAAATTATTCATGAATTTCTGCCAATGCTTCTTCCATTTAAATTGCTATGAAAATGTAGTTGCAATTATTCAGATTTCAACATTGGCTCTGTCGGGTTTTTGGAGCGCTGGTTCTCTTCCATGATTGGCTGCAACTTGCCAACTTGGAATACGTTTCAAACATTACACTTGAGTACACAGTTCAAAATTTACTTTGTCAGTTCTGTACTTGCAATTTGTGCTCTGAATATAATGTTTTCTGACATTTCCATACTGACAAAAGCTCCAGTGTAGACACAGCTATATCTTGCTTCAATGGCCATTTCAGTGCATTATTTCAGACGTTTTCAGTGCCAAAGCCATTACCAAAACACATAAGACAGACAGAAGAGGTTTTTGACATTAACTGCCTCTGTGTTTTCTGCTGTTTACAAAGGGGTCTGAGCCAGGAGGGCTTTGCTAACAATCCCAGCTGGTTGCTGCTCAAGCCATCCTTAAACTGTGTACCCAGCCTTTGAGGGAGGACCATGAGAGCACATCCCAGGAGCCCCAAAGGAAGGGGAGGGCTGGCAAAGAGCAGTCCTTCCAAGCAGTGGGTGCAGACCTTGGCCCATCAGTCTGTTCCCTCCACCCAGGAGGGAGAACTCAGCCATATGGAGCCATTAATCACTTTAGAGCATCTTGGCATCCCAGCAGGCCAGCCCTGCACACAAGTCCCTGTTCTTCTCCAGCACCTGGAGCTCAGGGATGTGCACAGAGGGAAGCTTTCACTACTGCCCCACAAATCTCTGCCAAAAAAGAGGTGGGGAAACTTAGGGACACTGAGGCAGTTCACTGACAATTCAGAACTGGAGTTCCCCTAAGGTAAGCTGAGGCCAAGGCATCTCATTCACTGCCAGCTCAGAAGTGGAGTTCCCCTAAGATAAGCTGAGGCCAGGGCATCTCATTCCTTGTGTTTTGTTCCTGGGTTTCACTGCACCTCTTCACACTCAAGGGGAAGGGTGAATGGGAGGAGTGATACACCTCGATATTGGCATTACTGAAGACCACATTTTCATCTCAAAAATCTCTAAAATTAGATTAGATTTGAATCCAATCTCTTTTGTAGATTCAAAGCTACCTGTGCTGTGGATCTACATTGGCACCTTTATTATTAAAACACTGCTTTGTGCCCAGTGAGTCTGGTGTGGACAGAGAAGAGACCTGGGGTTAAACACAGCTCAGGAGGGACAGGCAGGACAAACAGAGCCACAGAAAACACTGCAAGTTTCAAAATGGTAATTCCCCCATTCCTTCAAACTTTCAACAGTTTACTTTTGCCCATCACTTTTCAGAAGATAGGCCTTAGAAGAGAACGATTATAATAGAATCTCCCAGTGTTAGCAGTAATGCATTTTACATTAGAGAGCCTGATCTTGCTTCACAAGAGTGAGCAGTGTTTGCGAGGCAGCAAAGCCCCACCACTTACTGTAATACATCCCTCTCTCCTCCAAACACTAAGCTCCAGCAGTGATGGAGGAGGCACTCGCTTGAAAAGATCCAAAAATGAAAGTCTCACCACGTGAAATGAGGATAGATTATGTACTACACTCACACCGCTCGTTTCAGGAGCCAAGTTTACCTAAGAAAGGCACCTTTAGAATGGTACAGGCAAAACACACTCAAAGAAGCAGCAATATAATCTAAAATTAAATCTAATGTAATCTAAAAAGTCAACCAAAAATTACATAAGGAATTGTGACTGGGATTTAGAAACAAAGCCTTTTTTAAGAGGATGTATTTTGTATAAGTTTGGCTTTGAAGTCCCTGGGCAGCACATCAAAGGGGGAATATAACATGCTTATTCTCTAGGGATGGCTCTTCAAAAATCCTAAAAACTGTATTGGGGCCACATTTTGTCACTGCTCTCAGCAGAATAAATGCCCCCTCAGTGAAGATCTGATCACATCCCACTGTCTGCCAATGCTCCAGCACAGAGAGCAGCTCTGGAGCTCCAGAGCTGGAATGAACCAGCCCTGCAGAGCCAGGCACGGGGACACGCCGTGCCACCAGGGTGTCACCTCACTGGGACCTACATCCCAACCACTGCTCCCTGAGCTTTGGTGGAACATAGCTTTGAGCCAGAACTTCAGGAGGCAAAACTGGAGAAAGGCGCATTCCGTGTGATTTCTCAGCAGCAGCGAGTTTTTAATTTTCCAACAAGGATTTCAATAGTACCTGGAGGGTCAACCTGAATGCTTTTGGAGCCTGGATACTTCTTAGAGGAGCAGAAGTCCATCAGTTAAATTTAAAAATAAAATAAAAAAATCTAGATGGTGCACTGCAAAATTTTGTGCAAGCCACTTACGCCGCAGAAAATTGATTTCCCCACAGGTTCTGCAGCTTTGCACTCCCTTTTGAAGTAGAGCAGCGAGATATATTTTGCTACATATATTTCTCTGAGCTAGAGCCCAGAATGGTTTCATATTTTGCTGAACATTTTCCAGCTGATTAATGTTATGTTTACCAAACTATAAATATAGGATGATGCCTCCTTGAAGAAACGATTTAAGTTTTCTCCTCTATTTTAGTAAATTGTTTTTGCTGTGTGTTTTTAAATAAATGGAGTACACATAAAACTAAAATCAGATCCCTACATTACATTTTATAGAGGTTTTCTATTTTAATAAAGAGCAGTATCAAAGCAGCAGTAATCCTATGTACAAACACAACTCAGATCTTTAACACACATGCGGTGAAGTTTAATAGAAATTAATAAATCATACAATAAACCAAAATATTATTGTGCAGTTAATGAGTTGGCATTTTAAAAGGTTTTTTAAATATAGTTTGAAGTTTCGTGGCTTCTCCATGTTCATCCTTTGCTGCCATCAACACAACCTGGCTTTTCTCTTTACCTTTTTGCTTCAGAGAGATTTGGGACACAGAGTTCTTTGTCTGTTCACTGGAATATTTCTGCTCTTACTTTCCCAAATGAAGAGGATACTCATTCTTGCCTGCTCTACATTCCTGTGTACCCCCTGGCACAACTGATTAATAGCCTGGAGCCCTAAAGTCAAGGGGGGTTGCTGGTCTCGGGGTTTGATCAGGTTTTAAGTGGAAAATCCTGTTGAGAAGCAACTCAGCTGGCATTTCTGACTCCGAGGGTGTGAGGCCCTGGCACACCCTGCCCACGAGGTTGTGTTGGTCCAGCCCTGCCATGTCCAAGGCCAGGCTGATGGCTCTGAGTGACCCAAATAGAGAGTGGCATCCCCACCCAGGGCAGGGGGGTGAAAACACATGAGATTTAAGGTCCCTTCCAGCCCAAACCAGCCTGGGATTCTCTGATTCCGTGGCATACCAGTCTACACAAAAATAGCTTTCCTTCTCACCTCCTTCATTTTCACAACTGTCCCCTGGTAATGCCAAAAAAATTCCCAGGGGTGCTGGAGAAATGGAGAGCTTTCAGTGGCAGTGCAAGACACAGCTAAAGCAGAAGACATTCCCCCCCTGGAATTCCACACTGGGATATAGGTTATCCAGCACTTCAGGGAGCACTGGAAATGCCATTGCTCACACTTGCCCACGTTATCCCAGTGCAAAGGATGTCCTTGGTAATGGTTTTACTGGCCCAGACTGAGCTTTCTTTCCACAACTCCTTACGTAACACCAGATTTGCCACCTCTCATTTGGACATTCTTTACACAGCTCGCTACTTTTCCCCTGTGCTCAGCATTCCAGATTTTGTGTAGTGTACAGATTATAAACAATGCTCAAATTAATTTGTATCTCATGCATTCAGCTTGCCCCGACTTAATCACTCTGCTGTGTGTTTACTTAGATAAATGCCTGACAATGTTATTGACACTTCAAAGAAAATAAGCCATTTTCTTTATGCACGTACATCGGCAATGCTCACATTCACCAAAAAAAACAAGAAGCAGAGAGGGATAAGATCAAAAATAATCCTGGCTTAATCCAAATTCCATTTCCCCAAATTTGCAAGCATTGTAGTGCAAATATTTCACTAAATTATACTATTCTGTCCTCCAAACAGCCAGGAGCCACGAACAACAATCTGATTAGTCAGGCCCTGCTCTGAATGGCATTAAAATGATTTGTTTCTCTCCCACCTCTCAACTCTCTCTCATTTGAGAGCACCGTTCCTTTTAGCCCTCAAATAAACTCCATTCTAAATACCCTCATGACTCCTGACACTTATTGGGGAAAACAAATTGTTTCCATCAGAAATAAAGAATCTAGCAAGGTAGTAGTGAACAGTATCTTTTTTCACTAAATTATTAGATTCTTCTGCATCAATACTTTCAGATCTTACATTTGGGTCCAACATGGTAAAGGAAATCTTCATTTTTCTAGAACACTATTAAAGCAATGCTTCCTTACCTGCTTTACCTAAAGCTCTGTAATACAATTGGGAAAACAAAAACAAGCCAAAGAATCTTATTTTCCTTTAATATCAAAGCATAAACATTTCACAGTAGCGTGTTATGTTTACTTTGAAAATTCAGAATAAAAGAACATTTTGTTTCCCTGTTTTTTGATTGCACTGATTCATTTCACTCTCCTCTTCCCTTCAATCCATGTCAACAAGCTCTTTGGGGTCCTCCACAGAGCTTTGATAAATTTATCCCACACTGATGTTATTCAGAATCTGGTAAAGGTGCAAAGCAAATGTTTTGTCATTAGAACTATTGGATGTTTTGCTGTCTTTACAGTAATGTTTCTACTCTTTTCCTTTGTTGTTTCACAGCTTTGAATCCTTGTCCAGTTCTAAAGGAAAGTAATAGGTTGTTTGGCACTTTTTTATTTTTTTACAAAATTT